>LPNX010266410.1:423629-511129 GCA_001517045.1 Pseudotsuga menziesii | reverse complement strand
TACACATTCTCCATCATTCTTTTTGTTATGCAGGTGCAACATTGAGGATATCTTTCATGGTTGAGGAGCACATAGGATAAGATATCAAGCTTCAATGCCATTTCATGGTGATGGTGGATATACACAATTGTACAAGAAAATCAACTTGAGGAACAATTTATGATTTAACTTTCATTTGCTTATTATTTAAGAGAACCAAAGGTAAATTTTCCCATTCATTATTGTTTTGATGGGAAATATGAACAATTGAGAAGGAAGATTGAATCACCTTGAAGGATCAATAGTTATAAAGCAAGTTAAAGGTTTCAAAGCTTGTAATTGAGGAGCAACAAAAAAAAACTATATTAACATTAATCATTGTGATGATGGGGAATGTATGTAATCGAGTGTCGAGGCCTGAAAATTCGCAGGCAACAACAACAAGGGATTTTCCCCAGTCAATGTTCCCAACTATCCCGTGACTGTTTGGTATGGGGAATTCGTCCGGTTTGCGGTCTGGCTACCGTAGGTCAACTAACAAAAATAAAGGGTTTTACCGGTTGCAGCCCGGTCCACCGTGTATATTTTTGTATTTTTAACTTTAAGTATGATATGCAAGTGCCTATCTAACATGAAGATTGATAAAGAATACGAGGAGCGGTCACAATGTGATGCTCAGGTTCTTACCTCTCGTCTTAAACTCACTCACATCTAAATCACACACACAATAGAAAAACAAGACTAACTAAGCCGTCCCTAGGGAGCAAGATTATCAATTAATGAGTAATGTATTACTGCTCATATGTTAAGATAAATCGTAGATAGCTATTCTTAGAATCAAAACACATAAACATGAATAAAGATATGCAAAACAAGATAGCTCGTCGTTTGTTAAAACATTCATTACTCATAGTGGAAATTATCATAAAATAAACCAGAGAACATTCATACAAGAACATAGGTTCAGAAAGTTAGAACGATCTCACAGTTAATGAAACACAGCTGAAAATGAAATAGTTCTCCTTCAACATTGTTCATTTCACCACATTTGAACATTCCACACAGCAATTTCTCCAAGAGGAAAAATTGTAATTATATTATTGCAAAATGAAATAGTTCCTCTTACAACAAGTTTTTCACAAGTCTCACTGGGAAAAAGCCCTTTTCCCCTCTAACTTTCATATATTTATACAAGAACTGGCTCCAAACCTTTGGGTTTCCCACCAACCGTTTTAATCTCATAGTTTTGTCATTTTGTGAATGCTCATGATTCAAACGTTACGTTTCAGATAAAAACTTTTATAAAAACGGGACCGGCTTGGTAACTCACGAACTGCCCAAGCCTGAGCCTTTGCTCTTTAATGATTACGCTCTTCAATTCCTCGGTCCCTCTTCAGACCTTTATTATTTTCTTTTCCTCGAGCAACAACTCTGCTTCTTTATGCTTTAGCATGCTTTGTCCTCTAGCTACATATTCTTCGCCGCAGTGATCTTCAATTGGAGCTGAGAAAATTTCCTATGTCCGTTTGCGATCAAATGAAAACTCGTCATTTATCCAGACTACTTTAAATAAAACATAAACCATAATACTAATAAAATGAGTATTGCAAAAAAAAAAAATTGGGACTGCGTTCGCACGTGAAAATATCAACTTGATAAAAACAAAGCACACCTGTCATTCGTGAAACCAGTTACAAACTCATAACAATGGCGGGAAAATGATCAAGAAACTGGCATATAAAAATCCCCGTCAGTGAATCGAAACACTTGACATCGGTTGGTTAGTTCACTGGAACGTTGCAATGGTGGGTGACCCATAGTCTAGGGGTTTCGGAGCACAAACCAAAAGTTGATGTGATAAAATGTCGGAGGTCAGATCTACTATAGCATCATATGGTTGGTGCGCAACATAGCCGCAACGACGAAAGTTATACAGTCAAAAAATTCCACAGATTAGTCAACATCGGAGAAAAATAGAACAAAACATCGGCGAAAGGAAAAGCAGTGTGGCGGATGGTTAGTCTATTCTGAAGCCGCAACGGTGGAACACAATCAGCTCATGGCCTCCGATCAGAGTCAAAACCTTCTAAAAAAAACATCGCAAAGCAAGATTTTGAAATAATAAAACGCGCGATCGGTGAAAGATTTTAATCATCGGTGCAATCTCTAATTTCCCTCCAAAATAGCGGCAACTAAAATCCCATTTTAAACCTCAGCCAAAATTCGACAACGATAAAACAACATGAAAACTGCTAAGTTCTACAGTCCAAAGCATTTGCAGACCAAACAAATTCCCGAAAAGCAAGAAAAAGATGGCCTCAAACAATCCAAATGTGTAGTAGAGTGGAGACAAAATGGTCTTCAACAAAATCAACAAGGAGGGTCCAAATTTTTTAGAAATTTGGGAATCGTTGCAGCTGCAACAATTGGTGGCTAACTGGTGAACCCATATCTCTGAACAAACTCCTCCTTAAGTAACAGACTGTTTAGCAGTATAACCAACATGTTGAATTCTTCTAGATGTCTGGATTCCCATAATGGCAAATATATGTACTTTAAATCAATGATGATAGTCCAATTTTAGGAAATGGAACCCAAAATCTCAAAGTCAAGATAACTCTTTTGAGGCTAAGTATATGAATTTCATTTTACCTCTGTCTTTGGGTAGCTTCCAGCTTAGACACCACAGGATTGTAACACATGGTAAATAGAAATATTCATTTGATCCCCATTTGCATGCCATTTGGCACTTCAGTGTGTTTGCGGATTTTTTGTCCTTTTGAGTCCTCCTCATGCCTTTCTTTCTGAATTTTATTCAGTCTCTTCAATCCATAGTGTCCTTTTGTGTGAGAGATGCATTTAATTTTTCAGCTCATAGACGGAGAAGAACTTTTGGCAATCTGTACGCATATGATTCAGTACTTCATTTCGATAAATATTGCTTTCTTAGGAGTTTTGACTCTTATTAGCCTTTTAGCTTTCAATTCCTGGCATGGGATCATTTAGATATAATATATTATTTACCCTACTCCCTTTCCATGGGTCTTTTGCCATCGCCCCCTCAGACATTTTTATATGTGAAATGGATGAAGCCTCGAAATAGTATTCCAGACTTTTTAATCCTGAGTTATTTTACAGGGATTGTGTCGGACTTCAATGTGTTCATAGCCATTTAGGAAAACTACTTACTAGAAGAAATTCCATCAGATTCAAGCAATAAGACACAGTCTAATACCCAAAAAATCTCAATTTATCTAGGGCTTTGATGCTCTCCACGTAGCCAAAAGTTAGCCTCTTTTATTGAAATCAAAAGAAAACTAAACTAAACAAAAATGGAATGGAACGAATCAAAGTGGAAAAAAAAATGAATTTATTTATGTACAAAACAAAAATAAAAACAAAAAATCAAGAAAAATAAGGTTTAAGAACTAAACCATTTACTGGTAAGTTCTCCTCCCATCCTTGTAAATCTTGCAACCTATAGGTTGAGGGGCCAAGTTTTGCTGCAAGCTGGAAAGGGCCTACCCATAACTATTGAAAATTTGTGTGCTTTCCCTTCTCATCATGTGGGTGATCCCACTTAAGAACCAAATCACCAACTTCAAATTCTTTTGTTCCATCTTTGTGCGGATCAAACCACCTCTTCACTACCTCCTATTGTTGTTTAAAACGTTCTCTGTCTTTGGATCTAGACTCCTCCGCCTTCAAGAGAATATGGATTCTTATTTGCAAGACTTCATTATATGAGCCTCTTGACTCCTGAGCTATCATGGAAGAGGGTACCATAATATTGGGGGGTAGATGGCCTCTTTTCCATAAACAAGGGTATACGGGGACACACCTAAGGAAGTCTTGGGAGTGACCCTATCAACCCAAAGAGCATTTGGTAATGCTGAATGCCAACTTCTCTGGTTTTCTATCACACTCTTTTTTAAGATTCTAATCAGATTCTTGTTTGTAGATTCTGCCAAACCATTTTCTTGTGGATAATAATTTGCAGAATAATGCAACTTAATTCCTTTTTCATGAGCAAATACAGTTAATCCAATAGAGGAAAAATAAGTAGCATTATCGAAAACTAGAGAAATTGGAACCCCAAACCTGGTCATAATATGATCTTGCAAGAAGTCCATGACCGCATTTTCATTCACTTTATACAACGGAATGGCTTCGACCCATCGTGTGAAGTAATCAGTTGCCGTCAGAATATACGTGTGTTGCAAGGAAGAATTTGGCTTTATCTCTCCAATGATATCAATTCCCCATTGCTCAAACGGTTTTGTTATCATCACAGGCTTTAATGGTCCTGCTACTTTAGCTTGTCTTCCACCACACCTTTGGTAGATGTCACACCTTCTGACATGGGCATGTGCATCCTTGAACAGTGTGGGCCAATAGTATCTGACTCTGAGAATTTTATGGGCTGTTGTATCTTTGGAAAAATGCCCTCCAGCAGGCCCATCATGTAACTCTATCATGACCTTCCTTGCATCTTCTTTCTCTAAGCATCTAAGAAGAACTCCATCATAATTCTTCCTAAATAATATTCCTTCAACAATTTGATATGAGACTGATTTAAGACGAAGTGCTCTTCTTTGCTTAGAATTCCAATGTTTCGGTAACAGTCCCTCTTGAAGGTAATGCACAAGGTCTCGATACCGGGAGTCTAGAGCTGTTAAAAGAGGACATACATCCATCAAATGTAACTCAGCTTCATCTTCCCAGTTATTTTCTTCATTTTCTTTACTTTCAGTCATTAGTTTGCACAATCCTTTCCCTTTAACTATGGAGGTTGGCTTGAATTCAAGGTCATACTCCTGTAAAGCTGTCACCCAGTTGCCTCTTCTTTCTCCTAATTCTTTTTGTACGAAAAGAGACCTCACAGTTGGTTGTGGAACTATTACCTTTGTCTGGTTCTTAAGTATATACGGCCTGAATTGTTTTACCGCTTTGAAGACTGCGTAAGCTTGTTTATCCACAGCTGGGTATTTCAATTTCCCCCCCTACAGGCCAGTGCTCATAAATGATATGGGGAACTCCTCTCCCCCATCTTCCTTTTGGGTAAGCACCGCCGCTAGTGAATCGTCATATGCGAAAGTGTACAAAATAAAATATTTCTCAAAATCCGTACTTTTGAGGGAGGGTGCATGCGCAACAGATGTCTTTATTTTACTCACAGGGACTTCACTCAGTGAACATCTCACATAGCATGTGTGATCATGGGATATTAAAGAATACCCTTAATTTCCAGAGATATTGACCCAAACTCTTTTTGTTGAAACCCCCTCCCAATACTTAAAACCTCCTCCCCACCCCTTTTTATACCTCAATCCTTATAAAACACCCTACCCACCCCCACCTTAAACCCCTCATCCCCCCAATACCTGCAATATATTGGTTCAATTTTTAATAATTTTAAAACCCACAATATGAACTAATGTGATAGGATATTAGTCAACAAGTGAATCCCTCGTGATTTTACTAAATGCATTCTTCTCTACATCAGTCCACTTGAATTGTACACTTTGCTTCACCATTTGCTGCAAAGGTTTAACAATTTGAGCGAAATCCGACACAAACCTTCACACAAAATTTATTGTCCCCATAAATGATTGCATGCCCTTTTTATTATGTGGTAAGGGAATTTTTTCGATAGCTTTGATCCTCTCTGGGTCTATGGAGATCCCCTTCTTAGAAATCACGTGACCCAGTAGCTTTCCTTCGGTAATAGAAAACACACATTTCTTGGGGTTTAATGAGATACCATATTTTCGGCAGCGTTCAAAAATCTGTTTTAGATGGAATGCGTGTTCTTCTCTTTTCTTTGAGAATATTGTGATGTCATCGAGGTATACTACAACACTGCGGCCAATCAGACTGCAGAAAGCTATGTCCATATCCCTCTCGAAAGTAGCTCCAACATTTATGAGTCCAAAGGGCATCCTTCTGTAAGTAAAAGTCCCCCATCTTGTTCTGAATGTAGTTTTAAGTCTGTCTTCTTCAACTACTAACACTTGATTGTAGACAGAGAATCCATCTAATAAAGAAAATAACTCAGAACCCGAAACCATTTGCAATATCTGTTCCATGGGTGGGACAGGATAATTGTCTTTATCCGAAGCACGATTTAGGTTTCTGAAATCCACACATAGTCTAATTTCTCTAAATTTCTTTCTTATTGGTACCATATTTGAAACCCATTCCGAGTGCCTAACTTTGAAGATAATTTTAGCATCCAACAACTTTTTTACTTCATTCTGAATTAGAGGCTCCAGTTTTGGATGCATTTTCCTCAAAGGTTGTTGATAGGGCTTGACCCCAGATCTGATGGGGATAACATGCTGAATAATATTGGTGTCATATGTCTTCATATCTTCATATGTCCAAGAAAAAACATCTTTGTATTGTTTGAACAGACTGATGAACTTATTTTTTTCACCTGGAGAGCAACGCTTTCCCAAATTCACATATTTAGGCTCAATTTCAGTCCCTAAATTAATCAACTTGAACTGTAGAGACGAGCTATGAGTCTTCACATTTACTGGCCTTCTGAATTTATCGTTTAGATCAAACATCCACTCTAAAGTCTTGAATCCTTTAGGAATAAAATTATCGAATTTTAGCTCGGCTTGATGTTCTTCATCATCAATGATTGCCCCTTTGAAGGTCTCGTCATTTGTCAAACATTCCAGAATCTGCTGATCATCATCAAAAACTCATAAATTGGTAATCATATCTGGAACTGAAGGCCTGAAAAGCAATTCAATAGAACACCGATTATTAGAGGGAACAAGCCTCGTAGCTGAGGTGGCTAACAAGTCAGCTGCTGCATTCTTAAGTCTAGGAATCAATTTAATATTAAATGCATGAAAACATTTAAGAAAATCCCATACTTCATTTTGATAAGATTTTAAATGAGGGGAAATGCAATGTATTTGATTTCGAATCTGTTTTACAATTATTTCAGAATCCCCGTACACTTTCAGATTTTCTACCTTTAATTCAATTGTTTTTCTTAGTCCTTGAACTAATGCTTCATACTCGGCTATGTTATTGGTTCATTCAAACTCTAACCTACATGAAAGAAAATGTTTATTTTTCTTAGGATCAATCAGGACATAGCCGACTCCTGACCCTTCCAAAGTTTTAGACCTATCAAAGAAAAGCGTCCAAAAATCGCCTATCACTACTGTACATGAATCAACATCTGCATCTACAGCTAAGTCTACTATTTTACAATCAATTTCATCGGCCTGTGAAAACCGAAGGAGATCAGGCTGAGTATCTGATGTACCACTCGCTTCTTCCGCTTGATAGTTTCCCGGTTCTAGCTCAATGAAGTAATTTCCCAAAACAGAATTCACTGGTTCGTTTTTACCTTCAAATTGAGTGACATTGTGTTTCATGTGGGGCTCTTTTAAAACTTTAATTTGATTTGGGCTTCCTTTATAAGGTAGCCACATATGTGACCAGTCTAAAGCAAAATATCCATTTAGCTTTTCCGACCAATCTCTGCTCAAAACAAGTCCATAAGCCTCAGGTATGTCTGCTACTACAATATCAATGAATTGACATACCTTATCATTTCAAGATAAGCGAATGAGAACATCCTCCATTTCCCCAATTACCTTCACATTTGTTCTATCCAACTGAATGACCTTCCAGGTAGATGGTTTAGGTTGTCCATTTACCTTTTTGCAGACCGACAGCGGCATAACATTTACTGATGCCCCTGAGTCTACTAGACAATTGTGCACGTTGTGGTTGAAAATTTCAAAAGTAAGGAGAAAAGGTGGAGTCTTGCATTTAGGCTTACCTCCCACACTTGCTTCACCAATTTCTTCTTCTTGGGGCTGATTGTCGGTGGGAAGCTTCTCCTATGATATTTCAAGTGCTTTCAAAAACTTTTCTTTCTACTGCGGCACATTACACATCTCAAATAACGAGATATTTGCCTTTACCTTTTTTATATCCTCCACGATGTCATAATCCATCTTATGTTCTATGAGATTTGTTTTCACAATATTGATCTTCTCTTCAATGGGCTTAGTAGGCATGTTGATCTGTTTTAGAATTTGACCGGTAATGGTAAACTCCAGAATTTTATTAGCTGAGGTGTTTTTTTTTTTTTTGAAATTTCTTTACATTCTTTTGAAGTCTCTTAATCTTTGGGAGCATAAGACTGTTTTCTTTAATCAACCCTTGGCTTCTCGTCGTCACATTCGTTTCCAAGATATCTTCATGTCTCGGATCCTTTTCTTCTTTGGTATCAAACAATGATACATAGTCCCATAAAACCATGGCATCATCCTCTTGTTTTTATGTTAATTTATTGTTATCTTTTCCCTCTTCATCATTATCCTCAGTTAATTTGGAATCCAACAGCTGATTCATCACCAATGTCATTGAATTTATCCATTGAGGAAAATTCTTTTCAGAATGGGGTTGTTGGTGGAAAGTGCAAAAGTTATCCATCCCTGCCTCTGTTAAGTTCATCGATGCAGGACTGTGTGGAGGGGGTTGGGATTGATTTTTGTCCTCTTTTTTCTTGTAATAAGGCTTATAGAACTTCTGGGCTTCCTTTTCCTTTTCCAAGTCTATTATTCTGTTAGAGAGATTCTGCATCATCTTTGCCATTCCTTCGAAATCATGCAATTGTTCCTCTTTAGGCTTAGTAAATAACAAATCTTTTCTCCCAACATTTTTTTCTCCTGACTGCTCAGGATAATCTTCGATGCTTTCTTTTTCAGCCTCTACTCTCTCCACTTCTTCATAAGTCTCTACTAGCATAGGTTTGGCTTTCATTTTGGTAAAAATGGCCAAATCAGGCCCTAGAGCTGAAGTATAATACTCAATCAGAACTTTATCCGAGGGCTTATCAATTTCAGAAAAATTCTTAAGATAAGCTGCAAATCTTTGTGTAAAACTATGCACCTTTTCTTTTCTTTCTTTCTTTCTTTAAAGCGCACAACCCTTTCATGAGAGCCGCATGAGTTTTTTGGGTTGCATATTTGCTTCTAAATATCCTTTCAAAGGTATCCCAATCTGGGAATGAATTAGTAGTCAGACCAAAATACCATGAAGCTGCTGCTCCTTTAAGGGTATGTGGAAAAAGTCTGCATACTACGTCTTCGTGTTCTCCAGCCTTTAACCCTTCTATGTCCAAATAGAAACTTTGCAAATGGTCATCTACTAAAATCTTCTCATTTGGGTCAAACTTAGGCAACATCTTCTCAAAATCCTGAGGTAAGTCATGCAACGGAGGTGCTAAGTTTAGAGGTGATATGGCTTTCCAAGCAGGTGGTGGATTTGGTGGGTTAGGTGGCTGATTTACATTTACACCTACCATTAATTTGGGTGGGGAGTGAGGAGGTGAGAGAACATGAGTATGCACAGGAGAACAGTAAGGTGTGTTTGGGCCTACTTGATTCAAAGGATGAACAAATTCCTGTAATGCTACTTCTAGTATTTCTTCCAAATCTCCAACCAACACTGAATCTTCCAAGATGGGATGGTCTCTCTTCTTGTATTCTCTTCGGGGTAAATCAGGGATAGTGGGTAATCCTCCAATACTCTTCACATATGCTCTAGTGTGTCTCCTCAGATTATTGACAACTTTATTGTCTACGAAATACAAATTTTCTCTATTCTCTTCAGTATTCGGATCAGGAAATAAACTACTTTCAAAACTATCACTGGTGGAGTAATTTCGAGGAAATGGATTTCCCCAACCAGCCATGCACTGGTGGCCCTCTTTCTAGCGCCATAAACTGTTGAGGCATGTAAATTCATAGGGAACAACAGCAAGGGATTCTCCCTAGTCAACATTCCCAACTAGCCCGTGACTGTTTGGTATGGGGAATCCGTCCGGTTTGCGGTCTAGCTACCATAGGTCAAGTAACAAAAATAAAGGGTTTTACTAGTTGTGGCCCTGTCCACCGTGTATATTTTTGTATTTTTAACTTTAAGTATGATATGCAAGTGCCTATCTAACATGCAGATTGATAAAGAATATGAGGAGTGGTCACAATGTGATGCGCAGGTTCTTACCTCTTGTCTTAAACTCACTTGCATCTAAATCACACACACAACAGAAAAACAAGACTAACTAAGCCGTCCCTAGGGAGCAAGATTATCAATTAATGAGTAATGTATTACTGCTCATATGTTAAGATAAATTGCAGATAGCTGTTCTTAGAATCAAAACACATAAACATGAATAAATATATGCACAACAAGATAGCTCGTCGTTTGTTAAAACATTCATTACTCATAGTGGAAATTATCATAAAATAAATCAGAAAACATTCACACAAGAACATAGGTTCAGAAAGTTAGAACGATCTCACAGTTAATGAAACACAACTGAAAACAAAATAGTTCCTCTTACAACAAGTTTTTCACAAGTCTCACTAGGAAAAAGCCCTTTTTCTCTCTAAATTTCGTATATTTATACAAGAACCGGCTCCAAACCTTTGGGTTTCCCACCAACCGTTTTAATCTTATAGTTTTGTCATTTTGCGAATGCTCATGATTCAAACGTTACGTTTTAGATAAAAACTTTTATAAAAACAGGACCGACTTGGTAACTAACGAACTGCCTAAGCATGGTCCTTTGCTCTTTAATGATTACGCTCTTCAATTACTTGGTCCCTCTTCAGACCTTTATTATTTTCTTTTCCTCAAGCAACAACTCTACTTCTTTATGCTTTAGCATGCTTTGTCCTCCAGCTACATATTCTTCGCCGCAGTGATCTTCAATTGGAACTGAGAAAATTTCATATGTCTGTCTACGATCAAACGAAAACTCATCATTTATCTAGACTAATTTAAATAAAACATAAACCATAATACCAATAAAATGAGTATTGCAAAAAAAAAAAAAAAAAACCCGGGATTGTGTTCGCACGTGAAAATCTCAACTTGATAAAAACAAAGCACACCCGTCATTCATGAAACCAGTTACAAACTCGTAACAATGGTGGGAAAATGATAAATAAATGGGCATATAAAATCCCCATCAGTGAATCATAACACTTGACATCGGTCAGTTAGTTCACTGGAACGCCGCAACGGCGGGTGACCCATAGTCTAGGGGTTCCGGAGCACAAACCAAAAGTCGACGCAATAAAACGTCAGAGGTCAGATCTACTATAGCATCAGATGGTTAGTGCGCAACATAGCCGCAACGACGGAAGTTATATGGTCAAAAAATTCTGCAGATTAGTCAACATCAGAGAAAAATAGAGAAAAACATCGGTGAAAGGAAAAGCAGTGTGGCAGACGGTTAGTCTATTCTGGAGCCGCAACGACGGAACACAATCAGCTCACAGCCTCCAATCAGATTCAAAACCTTCTAAAAAAAACATCGCAAAGCAATATTTTGAAACAATAAAACGCGCGATCGGCGAAAGATTTTAATCATCGGCGCAATCTCTAATTTCCCTCTGAAATAGTGGCAACTAAAATCCCATTTTAAACCTCGGCCAATATTCGATAGCGATAAAACAACATGAAAACTGCTAAGTTCTACAGTCAAAAGAATTTCTAGACCAAACAAATTCCCGAAAAGCAAGAAAAATCTGGCCTCAAACAATCCAAATGTGTAGTAGACTGGAGACAAAACGGTCTTCAACAAAATCAATAAGGAGGGTCCAAAATTTTTAGAAATTTGAGAATTGTTGTAGCTGCAACACTGCGGAAGAAAATCAGCAAGGAAGAAGAGACCTCAAGAAGTCATCGAAGAAGAGAAAGAAAAGAAAATAATAGACATGATGAATCGGAGGCTTTCTTTGGAAACTAATCTAAATCGAATTATAGAGGATACGGCGGTTCATCCTATTAATCCAGCACAAGAAAAAAAGAAGCATTCACTAGTGGGACCTTCAATTTCCACAATAGTTGTTGAACAAGCACCCCATGGAAGTATTCATGAAGTAAAACATAGGTGCTCATTAGGGGATGTTTCAAATCCCACATCAAGTCAAAGTGATAAGTTACCATCTCAAGACGAAGCTCATGAAGAGGCGTTGTACATGGAACCTACTGTTGAAGAGGCATTGGACATGGAGCCTACTTTTGAAGAAGAAAATATTATCTGGACCATTGATGAGGATGTTGGACTTCCACGATCCAATTACCATGAAGAGAATGAAGGACAACAAGTTGATACTGAAATGCCAGAGCGTATTGTTGATGCACTAGATGATAGAAATTCAACCCTCCATTAGAAAGCACACGTCGAAGAACTCCGAAGCGTATACAAGTTGATGAAGGACTCCTCAATTCCATTGAAGGTACACTATCTAAATGCAGTATTGCTTATCAAAATCAATAGATACTAAATAAATATTTTGTTTCTAAATGTGATGGAGATAAATGTAGATTATTTTTATCATTGTTAAAATCTAGGGGCATGAATATTATTAGGAAATCGTTAGGGATAAAGATGATAAAGCCTCCTAGACCAAGTTCTCATATAGTTAAAATCTTAGTAGATGCCTTCTGTAAAATTGGTAAGAACACACGGTCAAAGGACCGCAAATGCAGCTCGTCATGTGTTGTCACAAGCAATTGTAAATAAGAACACCAGGGTCCTTCGTTTTCTCAAACCTACATCTAAACTAGTTAATTTGAATGTAAAAACCCTCCGTAGGTATTCTATTAGAAGAGAACATCTTGACACAACCTCCCAGACAGATTTTTGGGCCTTTATTGGTCGGTTGCCACGTTGTGACATGAAGCTAGTTGATGCAGTAAAGGGACTAGTGCAGAGTTTTTGGCATGATCACACAAGGCCTTCTTCAAATTGGAAGGATGTACTAAAACTGAGAAGGGGTTCAAAGGACCGTGAACCACATATTAAGCATCTTCTTTATATAACACAGACATAACTATACGAGAAATTTAGGAATGAACATAGACAATTGAATTTGGGGCAAAGATCTTTTGAGAAATGTAAGCCCTGGTATGTTAGAATAAATACTCTTCATAACACTTGTTGTTGTAGATACCATGTAGAATATGAATATTACTATGAAACATTTTTGTACATTCATTGTGTGTTGCATACTAACCATGTGCAGGATTTCTCCTTGACAATACTAGGCCATCCTCAGTCAGGTAGTAATCTACATATTCTTCAATGCCTTGCAATGCCTCTTCTGACATGCAGTCGCATTCCTTCAAAAAAATGAGAGTATACAAGGGCATGATGAACTGTTCACAAACCTCCCGGTAATGACTATGGTATTTGTGCACCCATAGTGGTTTGTATGCAGCATAAATGGGCATCCTCTGCCTGTCCCAGATGCATCTTAGGCCGGGGAAAGGTTGATTGCACAATATACAATCAACGAGTATGGAACTCATATAAAATTCAGACCTCTTTTGGGACACTCCTCCCAAGGCTGAGGCCATACATGCTGAAAGACTGTTTGATACTATGTTGGCCCAGTTGAAAATGGTCCCCTGGGTTGCAACATAAAAGATAATGGGCATCCATTCTAGTTTGAAGCTCTTGCCATGATCTCTCCCAAAAATCATGTTAAGCATTAAGGCGTTAAACCTGTATGGGGCCCTTAAGCTTGCCCTTAAGCTTGCTGTGTCATACTCTCCTGTAGGCCTGGTTATGAAATGTTTTCCAGGCAACAACATTCTTTTGAGGGTCTCCACAAGGTCCATTCTGATGTTCTTTAGCCAATCATCAGACAAAAATACTTGTGCTTTTGGCAGGTGGTAGGCCAGGGCTACATATCTTGGGCTATAGGCAGCATAGCCTTGTTTGTCAACATTCTTTAGGATCATAGTGGTTACATCTGCCCGAGGCAGAGTCCAACCAATCACTTCAGAGCATGGGAAAAGCTCTGGTCTTGTGGCAATCTTCATCAGTGAATATCTCTCTATATTGGCATAAATGCCTTCTTCTTCCAAGCCCATATCAGGCACCTCTCGACGCGTGATCAACCTGTATATCTCTCCCCACTGGTACTCGGGCTCTACACCAGATAAGCACTTGGTGTCCTCATAGATGTATTCGGTTTTGGTAACAACTTCCACGTCAGGCTCCTCCTCGACCATAGAGATCTTCTTCTTTTGCCTCTTCGACATTCTGAGTTTGAAATCTTCCTGTCATATATGAAATTACAAACATTAAGCCATTTCCAGATAAGTTGGAAACATTGAGACAACAGAGTGCAGTGTTTTACCCCATTTGTGTTTAACATGACAGAAATTTGTTAAATGAAGGAAATATGTTCAAGCTAACACCTCTGTATAATATCAAGACAGTTTTATCAAAAAATCTCGAGCGGGAAACAAATCTACATTAAAGTGACAGGACCTCAGGGTCTCCATGGATGCCATGATCATCTCACTGTGGGGAATGACAGAGGGGTTTATGCAAGTTTTCAACAGTGCGCCTCAACAAAAGACGCTGCCCATGCAACCTATGGTCAATAAAAACTATATGCAGTGGTATATATTCCTCCACCGGCTTGAGTTCAAAACTGACTACGAACCGGGTCACGCAGACAGCGTGGCGACATATGGCTGTGGTTTGAGGATGCGGGTAGCACGCAAACAAAAAACGGGCGGGGGGGGGGGGGGGGGGCAACCATTCCAAATGCCACAGGAAGGCCATGAAAAACCTTCCCCTACCAAAGCATCATCATACAGGGCATATTGGTGCAGACAGCGTAACGACCGTCTACACCAAACCCCCCATTCACTAAGCACAGGGTCGCATAACAAAAGGTCGTGGAAAAAAAAACTACCTTCTGGGTCAAAAAGCCCCCCCACGGACAGTTACGCTACAAAATCCTCAATATATATGCATGTAAACAATGGGGCCAAGGGGAAAAAGGCCGTAGAAAAACCCAACCGTAGAAAATCAACAAAACACTTCGAACAGAATGGGGTAAGCCAACAAGAGCCTACCTGGCAACGTTGCGTGACCAGCGGGAGAAAAATTGTCAAGCTTCCACGGTTGAGACACCTAGAAACATTTGTACCGACAACGGGGTCCAACCGAGCTCGAGAAAATGACAGCACACGATAATGACAGTTCGCGACAGTCTGGAATAACAATATAATAATAAAACAAACCCCCATACATACATATAGTCAACCGTAAATGGCGGACGAAAAATAAAATAAGACGGCGAAAGACAAACGGATTGGATGTCAGAAGGATATTTCTTTCTGCAACGTCGGGTGGGAAAACCACTAGGCTATCCACGAGGAGAACCGGGTCGAAGCTTCGCAAGACTAGTCATCGGAATGATAGCGGAATTAGGAGCCACAACGGTGGAATCAAAAAGGATAAGTCAATCCGCAATGGGAAAAAATATTCATCGGAGGAGAAACAACTAAATGACCGGAAGGATAGTGTGTTCGGCGGCCGCAACGGTGGAAATGTACAGGACAAATCAATTTGCAATGTAAAGATTAAATCGCAAAGGAAAACAACTAAAAGTTCGGCAAGGTAGCTCTTTTTGCGGCTGCAACGGCGGAACACCAAAGACTTAAGGGGCGGCGAAAACAACAATGTGGGGTCGAAAAAGTCAAATCGATGATCAAGAGACTTCGCAATTTGTCGTCCGCAACTGCGGAGAAAGTAGCAATGAAAAGTTCCAATGTAAAAACCAAAACTAGCCGATTAATACAAACGCAATGGAGAAAAAGATCGAGGCTGAAACTTATTATTTTTCCGCAACGACGGGAGAATAAGCAAATAAAATTCCGATTCAAACATTTGAAAATGCACTTAAAGGCAAATCCAAAATGGATCGTTTTAGGCATTAGAAACAGTCTTTTTTGAAGAGTCATTAAATCAAACCAAAGAAAAAAATCAAATCAATCTAAGCAAAAGGAGGGTCCCGAAATTTTTTGAATTTTGGGAAAAAATTTGCAGCTGAAACAAATACATACATGTACCTCTATATGTCATACCTATCAAAGTTCTTTGTAGGCTCTCTTACAGGACTAAAACCCTAATTTTTTAAGTAGGTAATATTGTCAATGTTTTCAGCCGATATATACAACTAGGATGATGGAAACAAGATGCCCAAATGATAAACTTATGTTTTAAGTCTTGTATAATTTCCTTCTTGATAGCTCACCTCTTATACCTGCATGTCCATTGCCAAAGGGGTAGTGCATAGTAGTGTTGGAATTTCATCTCATTTTTATTTATTTAAAAGTTTAATTTCTACTTAAAAGATAATAAAATATAATAAGAGATTTGGGCCAAAGCTGGACAATGCATTTCATGCCAACGAAGGCCAAACTTGGAAAACCCTATCCCTAACTAGGGTTTAGTGTTTAACATGCATGGCCCATAACCATAACCCTACCTAGGAAACCCTAATCCTAACCCTAATCTTATCTTACTGTCACAACTCAATTCAGAATCAATCTAATGTCCAACTCAACTTTTTCAAATCCAGTGGACTTATGCTTAAAATCATGTTGATTCATGAAGTTGACTTTAGTGTGCATGTACTAATATCATTGAAACCTTTAAATATAATAGTTTTTTCATGCACGGTTTCCATTCTATGCCTCGGGTAGGGATTCAACAAGTGTCCCTGAAAGCCTGTAGGAGGTGGGACTCAACGTGCCACAGAATCATGAACGTTGCTCAGATCGATGAACCATTAACTCCATTGGATTCAGGACATCGGGATAGTGCTAGGGTGGCCCTCTAATCTGGTTCCATGGAGAAGAGACCATTATTTTGGTCAATTTTGGAAACTAGGGTTTTGCTCAGTAAGTGAATGTGAAATTTTTGCACATGGGGGTCAAATTCGCATATTGCTCGACCATGAAGGTGTGGCTAGCATTACCACATAACATGTGCCTAAAAACACTTGTACGACGCACCGAAAGCCCTTATTTATGCACGGTTTCCATTCTATGCCCCGGGTAGGGATTCAACAAGTGTCCCTGAAAGCGTGTAGGAGGTGGGATTCAACGTGTCACAGAATCATGACCGTTGCTCAGATCTATGAACCGTTGGCTCCGTTGGATTTAGGACATCGAGGTAGTGCTAGGGTGGCCCTCTAATTTTGTTCCATGGAGAAGAGACCATTATTTTGGTCAATTTTGGAAACTAGGGTTTTGCTCAGTAAGTGAATGTGAAATTTTTGCACATGGGGGTCAAATTCACACATTGCTCGATCGTGAAGGTATGGCTAGCGTTCCCACATAACAGATGCCTAAAAATGCTTGTATGACCCACCGAAAGCCCTTTTTTATGCACGATTTCCATTCTATGCCCCAGATAGGGATTCAATAGGTATCCCTGAAAGCCTGTAGGAGGTGGGATTTAACATGCCACAGAATCATAAACATTGCTCAGATCGACGAACCATCAGATTTGTTTGATTTAGGACATCGGGATAGTGCTAGGGTGGCCCTCTAAACTAGTTCCATGGAGAAGAGACCATTATTTTAGTCAATTTTGGAAACTAGGGTTTTGCTCAGTAAGTGAATGTGAAATTTTTGCACATGGGGGTCAAATTCGCATATTGCTCGACTGTGAAGGTGTGGATATCGTTCCCACATAATAGGTGCCTAAAAACACTTGTGCAACCCATCAAAAGCCCCTTTTTATGCACAGTTTCCATTCTATGCCCCGGGTAGGAATTCAACAGGTCTCCCTGAAATCCTGTAGGAGGTGGGATTCAACGTGCCACAGAATCATGACTGTTGCTGGGATCAATGAACCATTGGCTCCGTTGGATTCAGGACATCACGATAGTGCTAGGGTGGCCCTCTAATCTGGTTCCATGGAGAAGAGACCATTGTTTTGGTCAATTTTGGAAACTAGGGTTTTGCTCAGTAAGTGAATGTGAAATTTTTGCACATGGGGGTCAAATTCGCATATTGCTCGACCGTGAAGGTGTGGCTAGTGTTCCTACATAACACATGCCTAAACATGTTTGCACGACCCATCGGAAGCCCTTTTTTATGCATGGTTTCCATTCTATGCCCCAGGTAGGGATTCAACAGGTGTCCCTGAAAGCCTGTAGGAGGTGGGATTCAACATGCCACAGAATCATGACCTTTGCTCAAATCAAACCGTAGAGAATTTGACTTAGTACAAGATGTTTGGAACTTTAATACAATTTCGTTTTACTAACTGAATTTATATAATTTGGAAAATTAAAATAAATAATCCAATGTTTACTGTGGATGAATAGCAGTTGTATTCGTGCATTGTAGAACTTGGGAAATTCAAGTTATAAGAATTTTGTTCACTGTGTGATTGCAGTTAGTATGCTTAGTACCAGAACAAGAGATTGTAGCAAAATTTTACAAAGAAACCCCCCCCGCCCAAAAAAAATTACAAGGATTGGTTAAGATTGCACTTGGAATCATCTGGCCATGGATCATGAAGCTTCATTCTAAGTGGGTATACCTTAAAATAAAAAGTTCAAGCTTAAAGGAAAAGATATTTTTTGGGTCACCTCAAAATCAAAATCAAAGGATATATAATTTGCTACACGTTTAAAATTTGACTTAGCACAAGATGTTTGTAACATTACTACAATTTCATTTTACTAACTGAATATATATAATTGGAAAATTAAAATAAATAATCCAATATTTATTGATACTGCTTTTTCTTTTTAAACTTTAGTTTTAAAGCTGCAATCGTTGTAGCCGTTCTTGAGCTATAGTTAAAGCAGAAAATTAAAATCAAAAACTTAAATTAATAGTAAAAATGTAGGGGAAAAACTAAAGTTAGGGTTAAGCAAGGCTAGGCTAGGCTTGATGGCATGTCAACTATGGGACAATTGCATCACAACCAACAAAGAGTTAAATTTATCATCTAAATACAAACAAAGAAATGGATAGCTAATTTCTTCCAAATAATTAGCTATTTTTGAACTTTCTCTTAGGTTTTATATAAACAAAAATAATATTAGGGATAATCTATAAAAGCAGATTTTATTACATTAACACTGTCATAAAGCAAGTGTAACATAACCAGAACTGAAAAATAAATATTTATTATTTATTTCAGCAAAGACATTATGTTAATTTTTATTTTAAAGTTTATAACCAAGTGAGTCAAGGATGATTGTTAAATGAATGTTCACTGACCCACTAGGAGGAAGGAGCAGTGCTGGTTGACAAGTGGCTACACTAGAATTCACTTTTTAGCTTTTGCAGGAGCATAATCCTTAAAAAAGTGGTCATGTTCCGTGAGAGGGGGGAACTGAACTGGTGGGTCATTAAATTTCAAATCTGACTGAAAGACCTAGGCAATCTTATATAAACTATCAAATTGAGAAGGAAGCTCACTACTCATTCTGATTTCTAAGAGAATGAACCTTGTCTTTGCTCCAAACTGAAAAGTCATGCATACAAGGAATTTGATGAGGGGATAGCTAAAGTGAATTGCTGATTTAAGTCTTCGACTGAGTGCTATGCTGCAGAAGTCTGTTGTGTGGCAGAGACCTTCGTCCTAGTGGTTCAGTGAACAAGTTCGGGGGTCCTAAGCAAGTGATTTGGCTACTTCAGGATAAGGCTGGGTGGAACAGTCTCCCTTGGGTGTTAGTCATTTTTCTGCAACACATCCAGGTTCCAACTCTATATCTGTATTATGTCATTGTATTACTTCCGTTTAAGTAAACTGTAATTATTTTCAAATGAGTTGTAGTTAATTGATATGTATTCAATGATTATTTGATTTAGTATTTTCATAAGAATTGATTGATGGAGAAATGAAGTTAAATTATCTCATGTATTTTTCCTCTCACCGAAGTGACGTACTCTAGCACAAGAAGATATAAAATTATGTTTGAATAGTAGTAAATATATAAGCTAAAGCTCTTAATCCAAAAGATAAAAATATTACAAACAATTATAGAATAAGTATAAGCACAAAAATAGGAATAAGGCTTATCTTTCATAAGAAAGTTAGGTAATGACTAAACAGAGGTTGTTCTGAAAACACCAAGGATTTAAACATGTAAATTGGAAAAGAAAATAAATACAAAGTCTCTTCTTTTATGTACACGTTAAGGTATTTAACACATTAACTTCAAGCTGAATAAAAACAAAAATGTACATGTACAAGCTCCTCCTTTATACCCTGTTTACAATAATCTTTCCACGATAAATGTCTTGTCTCTTAAAAAAAAAACTCTAGAATTAGTTTAGAATAGAAGTAATTATGATAGTTTATACAAGGGCATCTTAAGCCCAGTTTTCTTAACGATTAAATTTGCTATTAACACCAAGTCAAGATTATCGAGAGACCGTAGCACTGGTTATAGGCTTCAAGTCAGGATGGTGTTGTTTCTGCAGTATTTTCTCTTGCAGGAGAAAGTTACAAGGAGCCTTAGTGCTTAATTATTTTCAAAACAGTATGGTTAACTAATCAAAGTTTAAATTCTTTTCAATAGTGATGAGAGTTTACCTACAATCTCATGGCCCATTGAAATTAAATCGATAAAGATAAATATTCAAAGTAAAATATGAAACCCTAGATCATTTATAACTAAGTTCATTTCATCTACAGGCCATCATGGCTCTCTTAGGTCTTTTATAAATAGAAATAATATCGATAAGAGTCTCATAACTAATTTATTTTCTTTAAAGTTTTTCCAGAAATATGCTAACAATCAATTGAAGGATAACTATTGTCAACAAATTAATAAGACCTATTTTACTTCTCCACAGAGTTTAGTTTAGTAGACAAATCCTTTTGATAGAGGCCTTATGGCCCTTATCTAAAAAATTTCATGGAAATGCAAAGACTCCACAACTGAATCCCTTTGAGGAATAGGTTAACCACAAACAATACAAACAATAAATTAACCTTTTATACTTTTAAAAGAAATCAAACTCTTTTATAATTACGTTACGGTTGTGTCGTTAGAATAGCATTATACCTTTCAAACAAGGTAGGACTTAATAAATGAAATGCGGAGCAGTTTAAAATGTAGCATTCATCCTGCATTCGTCCTTCTCATGCAAAGAAAACCCTTGCGGGAATTGTCCCATAAACACATCCATTATAAAAGTAAAACAATAATAAATTTACGACAGAGGCTCCTTAGCCCAAAACCAAGAATCGACAATAAGTTGCATGGTCACCTTCATGCTACAGTAAACATAAACAATGAAAGATACAAAGAAGTAAGTAAATGTTTAAACTGTCACTGCAGAAAACCATAAACACAACTTTGGCATTGTTTACAGATAGCCCCGACCGGTTTATTACTGACATGCTTTCATTATTTTATCAAAGTAGTAAAACTATAATGAAAGTGGCTTTCGAAGCCCAAAAAAAACGACAAATTAAGGCTCACGTCCACAGTGTTGTGCACTATAAAAATAAAACTAAGCTATGAATCCCTCATGGGTCAACAAAAAATGAAGGTTGGCACATAGATATAACTTGCAGAAATAATATAGAAGTATTTATAAATATCATATCATCCAAAATAAAGTGGCATAGTCGTAAGACTCCATAAACAATGATTCCTTACAGTTCTCGAATTTACACAATGACTTTAAAGGTGGAATGAACAGAGATACAATATTGAAACCCTCACGGGTACTTATAGTATTAACAAGTTTCAGAACCAACAAAAATATACAGAGTGGCATAGTCATCTACGACTCCATAGGTGGTTAATAACACCCTTAAATGATCAAATGTAGAATACCAATGCGAGTATATCACTTTCATTAACACCAAACCACACAGTGGAAAAACCCCAATGCCAAGAAATACATCATAAGACCAAGTTTGGATCCACAGAGCTGCATAAGTATAGACATGGGTCTTACCCGTTCAGAAAAGAGTCTTCTCAGTCGGAGTTTAACCACGTCCCAGTCACAGAGTTTATTCTGCTCATTCAAATTAAAATATTTAAAACATATCTTTTTAAAAACTGTTGCAGAGGAGAAAAATCGGTTGTAATGTCCCCAAAATTTGAAAGGGAATAGGTCAAGTTAACAATACATAAATTATATGATTTCTAATTTAGGTACTACTAATTCAGTTTTTTGTACCGGCTTGTATGAGATGCGATATGTGATCATAGTCTATAGAAATGTGTGTCTGATCATCTTCCAAATGGTCTATTTCATTAACCCCCTTGAAATCAGTGCCAAGTGTGACTCAATCCCATGTATCAATTGTATCTTTATACTCACAATCATCCCATTCGTCGATGCTACAGGAACTGCAAAATCAATCCTTCAATCTTGTCCAAATTTGTAGGGTTGAGTTGTCTGAGCTTATAATTTAATGAAACTGTCTAGTTCCATGCACTGTGTTCACCTGATGTGTTTGGGATCGATCCACATTGGTCACCTCCCAGAATATTCTCCGCACTATGTGTTTCCTTATCGCTTGTTCTCCTAAGACAGATGCACACAATTTCACTATAGATGCAACGTCTCGAAGGAGAGCACCTGTAAAATTCGTCTCTTCCCTTCGAAGGGCAGATTTTATGCATGCACCCACACCATCATGCTCTCCTTTGCCATGACCAGTTTCAAAGTAGTTCCATATATATGGCACCTTGTATTTTGTGTGCAACAAACAAAACCATTGAAATACACGTGCATTCTTGAACTGTCCAACACAACCATCTGACCAAATGAAATGACGATAAAATGGTATATCCATAGCTATCACATGATCATAGAATAATTTAAAACAAAACTGCATGTGATGGATGTCATGGGTCCGGTCATCACTTATGTAGAAGTGACTTTCTTTCAGTATCACACGTTTCTGTTCATTGCTAGCTGGCCCATGTCAATACATGATATGGACCATTATGCTCACCTTCTCTGAGTGATAGTATTGACTTTGTATTTCATTTTTTGGTTGTAGGGTGTAATTTTCCGCAAAGTCAACCACTTATAGGATTGTTCCGAGAGAGAAGGTGTCTCGGCATATTCTGAGTTGCTCATCTTGCCACCATGCCATATCGACATGTTGAATGTACTGTTGGATCTTTCCACGAAACTCTGAAATAAAATCACATACTTTCACTTGGTGTAAAAAAATAAATAGTGTTAAAAAACAACATAAAAATATGTACATGTAGTCACAAACTTAATGTACATTAAGTCACTTGTGAAGTCACCAATTTAATCTTCCTACTTTCTTTGCCATCATGTAGCTGATACGTCTCATACTGATAGTTTTACTTCTTGACAATTGCATTCTCGAATGCTTGATCTTCACTCTCATGGATACAATCAGACCATAATGATAGCCCTCCATAAATCTTGCAAGAACCCTCTAGACATTGCTTTAAGTAATGTGTCTGCCCATCTTGCCTCAGACACATCATGCTATGGATAAAATATATGGATGACATTGGCGATATTGTACTTGAGCATTCCTGCACATGGTTAGGATGCAAAATATGATGTATATGTGCAAATGTATGATAATATAGATAAAACTGTATGTGGTATATACAACAACAAGTGTTCTGGATGGTATTGATGCTAACATACCAAGGCTTGCATTTTTCAAAATACCTTTTCCCGAGCCTTAGCTCTGCATGGGAAACTTTAAACATCTCAAACAATTGAGTTTGTGTCATGTCAAGATAATGTTTAACATGAGGTTCATTGTTCATAGAACCCCTATAGTGTTTTAACACATCCTTTGTGTTAGAATAAGGCCTAGTGTTATTGTTCCAAAACATGTGCACTAGTCCCTTCACTGCTTCTACTAACTTCATGTCTTTGCGGGGCAACCTATTGCTAAATGCCCATAATGATTCCATTTGTCCCTCTACATGAAGGATGTCTCTTCTTACTGAATATTTTTTAAGTGTATTTGGATGTAAACGCATAATTTGTGATGTGCATTTAAGTAAACAACATTGTCTTGTGGATATACATACAATTGATTCATCCAATACGCAGCGAGCCAAATTATAGTCATGCGAACGAGTTTTTTTACCAATCGATGTGAATGCAGCAGCAATATATTTAACAATGTGATTACTTGATTCTATATTCTTCAATGTTCGTATGCCTAAATTTATTCTAACAGTTTCCATATTTCTAGATTTAAGTAAAGAAAAAAAAATATTGGCATTTACCGGCTTCGGATTTGTTATCAAAATATTGTTTCATTATTTGAGAATAATGATGAAGGATAGGGTGTCTAGCCACCTTACCTTCCATGGAAGTCAATTCACTCTCATCCACTTGTATGCATTTATGAGTTCTCTTTTGTTTTGATGCAAGATTTCTTGTCATTTGAAATGCAGGAGTGACATTTCCATCCACTACAGGATGACGACTTTGATTAGGAGATTGAACCACCTCGCATGGTTTTTGTTGAGTCACATTTGAATTGGGAGTAACATAATCATTGAACTCTTCACAAGATTGTCCATTTAATAATGGATCAATAATATCATCTCCATATAACCAGCTTCCTTTAATGTTGCATCATCTTCCTCAACCTCTACGTCAGGTATCTGTTGAGCGGGAATGGGAACTATTTTTGCATCCAATGAATGCCGACGATTTCTTGAATATTCCATCTTTTTTTTATTTGTTATTTTCGGCTTCTTCCGGTGTAAGCACCTTCCTCGCTAACTTTATAACTCTATTACATACATTCCCCATTGAAATCCACCCAAACTTGTACAAAACCTATGGATTTGTGTAAGTAATGATTAAATTGCAGGTTGAACAGTTCTCTATGTGCAGGTTCAAAAAAATTATGTCTTTTTCTACAGTAAACCTGGCCCATAGCACGCAACCCAACATTTTTTATATAACACATATCGCATATGCGATATAACCCATGTTTGTTTTATCACATATGCGATATGGATACATTGCTTTTTACTTAATGGGTAGTTTGTATTACGTGATCGCCAAATCACATATGTGATTTAGTGCATATCAAATATTAAACTTGACTTATCCATGCTTGGATACTAGTTACCCATTCATGGGCTACCACACACACACACACACACACATATATATATTGTCTATTTCTAATTTTGAACAACTACCATAGAATCAATCTCTACAGTCCTAGTGCATAGATGAAAAAACATAGGTGGTAGTCCACCCCAAATCTCAAATAAAAATGTCTATGGACTTAAATATGTTAAACGTCTATAACCTTATAATGGACCCCATACCAATGGTTAAGACCTCCAGACCTATCCTTGGACCATGGTAGTGTCTATAGAAATATCTCTTGTTTGAAAATATTCATAATGGTTCATATATGACCATGGTCAATGCCTCCTAAACAATATTCAATGCATAAAATAGACTAATGGCGCATATATCCCAGATTAATGCTAAATATCCCCTTTAAAGGGAATGTGTAGTGGTTTAAGAATTGTTTATGTTACACTATTGTACCATTACCATGGTTAAGACCCTGAGACCCAACCTTAGTGCATAAAACCTCATAATGACACCCATATCCCACTAAAGGCCAAATATTCCATCTATAAGGCATGTGTGCTGATTTAGGGACTTATTTTCTACTCTTCCATGACTATAGTCAATGTCCAGAGACCCATCCCTCCCATCCAAAAACCTATAATGGCACCCTTATCCCATTATAATACCATTTAAACTCCCAATATTCCATCCAGACGGTCTATGGGGTGGCTCATGGCCCAACATTACATTGGTTAAGAGGGGGGGAGTTAAAGGAGGGAGAGGAAGCTATAGAGGGAATCATGGGAGGGAGGGATGGGTAGGGGACATATATGGGGGTGATGAAGGGAGGAGAAATATAAGGGGAAGGGAGGGATGGGTATGGGAGAGATATGAGGGGGGATGGAGGGAGGACAAATGTAAAGGGAAGGGATTGGTGGGAGGGGAATAAATATAAGTGGGAGGGAGGGCCCTCGGTCTTAGACATTGTCAAGGGATGAAAAATCTACTTTAGGCCCTAAATGAAACTTCTAGGAAACTAGGACCACCAATAACACCTTAAACCACCATATGTTACCTCTTGATGCCATTCTTAGGTTCGTGTGTGGGAATTGACACCATTAAGTTGTTTTAATCACTAATGATGCATTTATAGACCTTTGACATGGTTGAGAGATCGCGAAACCTAAGTCATAGACACTAAAGGAAGATTCCAGGGATCCAAAGGAAAGAATAATGTATCAAGACACCACACATGACCTTTTTAGGGGGTCTTTTTCCTTAGATTAGGTATATGGGATTGATTGGTGATTTTTTTTACAATATGCATCTCAGGGCCATATGCATGGAAATGGGAGGAAACCCAAACCTTCAGCCCTAAATTAATACCTTGGTCATTGAAGGTCAATAAGGACACTTCAAATTACCACAGAGGACCTATTGATGGTATCCATACCCAAAAACTGGGGAAATCATGCCATCGAGAGGTTTTAAATAGTTGACATGGTTCTGAAGGCCTTACACATGGTTGACAAAGTAAACCCAAGCCTTAGTCCATAAAGGAATATTATATCCATACAAGGCCTAAAATAATACCTCAAATCACCTCACATTACTTACAAGCACTAGGTATGGGTCGTGTGGCCTTCGACATTGTTGGGGGAGTAAACATTGGGATTGTACTCTAAAAAAAACTTCTAGGAATCCATGAACATGAAAACCAATTCAAATGACCAGCCATGACCTCTTAAATTTACCCTTTCCTTCAAGTGGTGACATGGATGTCGTTAGAAGGTTTTGGATAGTAGATATGAATCCATGGGTCTTGGACATTGTTAAGGTAGGAAACCTAGGCCTCGTACCATAAAGAAAACTTCTTAGAATATAGTTTTAAGAATGAAATTTGATCCACCATACATGACCTCATGAGCATATCCTAGACATAGTTGTGGGAGAAACCCCTAGCCATTCTCGAGCACAATGTATACATCATGGAGCCTCAACATAGTCGAGAGATGACACCTTGGCCTTAGGCCCTAAAATATTCTTTTGTGTGTCCACAGAAAAAAATAATGCTTCAAAACAACATAAATGATCTCGCAATAGTGGATGTGTTGGTACCATGAGGAATAATATAGAGCTAGATATGAGTTTCAAGACTTAGAGAAAGGTTAGGAAATAAAACTCAATCATTAAGTCTAAGAAGAATCTTCTATGTCTTAAGCCTCATGAACAAGCGCCATGGACAAGCGCCTTGAACCTCCAATAATCTGACCTCATTATCCACAACCATTCACAAATTTTAGGTTAAGCGTCGTCCTTTTTCCACACTAAACCTCTTTTGAGGGGCCGATAATTACCATGATCTTTTCATTTTATATGGGGTTTCTTCCAAAGACTATCCACTTGGTATTTACTCTTTTTTACTTGTGTACCAAGCTAGTTAAGACAAAATGCATATGTGTTATAACGCATATGCGATATGAATCACATATGCGATATGGCGCATATGTATGTTTTTAAAATTTAAAAACTTGGTGGGAATAAGGTTTGACATTATGTTCGGAATTAGCTTCGGACTACCGAACCTATTGGCTAGGACAAATAAACCAGGGCTATTGCCTATCTTTTAGAATTCTATCAACATGCTTAGTTTCGATGGCGTGCTTTGCTTTGACAAATACAATATTTTTTTATGAAAATTTAGAATATTGTAGAGTACTATCTTACGATTCTGAATATGTAATTTTTTCCTTCAAATGTATGTTTTAATTATTTATTATTATTTTTCTAAATGACACACGTTAGTTTTCGAAAATAGATACATCAATTTTTTTTTATATAATTTTTGATTGCCTTCACCATTTTCCAAGAAAAATATACGGTGCACTATAAGAGAGCAAGCTCTATAATATTATATATATAAATCAAAGATTTCATTAATTTTTGCCTCTAAAGTGTTGCACCCGTGCAAAACGTTTTCATTTCGAGCTTTTCTCACTTCAATAATTAATAAAAAAAAATAATTCATGAAAAATTATGAATAAATAGTGTTGCACTAGGCCCATATGTCCTGTACATGTCTGCAAGAGTTTATCCAAAATTGACATCATTTACCTCATATATTGTTGCACCTACACAAACATATATGTTATGATGTGCTAAAATTTTGAAAACCCAATTTCACGGAAACTAATTTTATAGTCATTTACACACATTTTTCTGCATAAATGTTATATATTATGGAAGTTGATTCAATTACTTATCTTTTGTCTTTTTACTTTATCTTCAAATACGTTATGGAAGTGCCCCTAATTCTCACCTAAAGTCAGAGGTTCCATATTTTTCCAGTAGTATGTGGCATCTAAAGTGTCTTTAAAGAAGTCCATTATTGTGCATCATCCCATGGAATTCAATTCAATAAATTAAATATTGTAGATAAAATACATTCCGTTTGAATATAATTTACCCTTGTTGTCATAGTAATCAATTGTTCAAGGTCTGCAATTGTTCGTTGTGTGTTCAGATATGCAGTGAAAGTTGATTTACTTGTCTGTAGCCTCTTTCCAAATAATTCTCTTCCTTTGACAACATTCCTAAACAAGAGCATTGGTGTTCTTTTCTTTGACAATTGTTTATGAATTTCAGTGTACCACAAGGAAAATGATTGAAAGAGATAAAGCTACAATTTAGTAAAAGATTAGTTTAAGGAGTAAATGTTTAATCTGTATATTCAAATTGTTTTGTTGGATACTCATCGTTGCTTGGTTGTCTTCTTCATTTCCATCCTTTATGTCTAATGCATGTTGTGTGTCTATCTGTTTTGACAAGAGCACTAATTGTGCCAATTGCATAAGGATTTTTTCTTGTAAGCAGTTAGTTTATGGTGGTAGTGGGAATGGAGCTGTAATATTTGCAAACAGGTGCTATTTTCTCTACTGTGCTTGGATCGCTAATTAGCAATATGTAGTTGCAGTCACCATGATCATATTGAGTTCTTGGGTAAATATTGAACTTAGAGATACAAAGACCTTTTCCTTCAACACATATATCATCATATTTTGATACGAGGTTATGTGGTATGTTCAATGTTACGGTCAAATGTTTTTTTCGATCAGTCATGTCAACTCGCCATAAGTCTGTACCATGTTCTTTGTCGATTGTTGTTTTGTATTTCACAAAGACATTACCCTGAAAGACATTACCTGTCTTTAGACTTTTGAGCTCTTGTATTGTAATTGGCTTGCAGTCATCATGGTTTTTCCTGTTTATCAATTTTTAATGCAATTTAGATAACAATATTAAGTTCAAAGTAAAGTAACAATTTTTAATGCAATTTAGATAACAATATTAAGTTCAACATAAACTAATCGCTCTCAAATTGCATTAAATATTGTAGAAGTCTAAGTGTACGGGCTGGTGCAAGCTAATGCTGGTCACTTATGACGCGTTCCTTGCAATGGACTTCTGGAAAAACAAGAATCTAAACGTCAAAAAGAAATATTAGAGGTACCTACAAAACTTTTTGGAATATGGTGTAAGAATATGACACATGGACAATCAGATTACCTTCCGAAATATATAACTTGTATTTATGGAAACTAAGCATAAATCCCAAAAACCGAGGTTCTTCTAAGGATGGTATGTTATATTTTTCCCAAAAAATAATGAATATGTTTGCGTTGGTCCACTCGTTTGGTATGCAAATGGTAGAATTTTGTGAAAAAAGTTATATAGAGTTGTAGATAACAGGTGTGTCTAGTGCAGCGATATTTTTCCATATTTATTTATGTTATATTTTTTATTTTTCAAATTAAGGAATTCAGTGACGCCCTAAAATGACAAGGTCGAGCGTTGGTCCACCACATGTTGGTCTTAACATAGTCAATGAACAATATTTTTTTTAGGATGTAGGTCTTTGTGTCTTCTTGTGCGGGTTCTTTTCCATTTTTTAAATAGGTGAGGCAATCAAAAGTTATAGTCGAAGCAAATAGCCTACCTTTTGTGTTAGATTGATGTTAGTCCATTTGAAATTAAATAAAAAATAGAAAAAGATAATAGATTTAATTAAAAAATACATATTCAGAATCTACAGACAGAGCTACACAAGTGTGTGAATTTTCATTAACAGTGGACAAGCGTGGCATATGCAAAATCATGCACGAAATAGCAGAAGTGGTACAAAACAAGTTTTTATGTCATAAGGCAGTCTAGACCACTTGGTTGGGCAACCCGAACCTAAAACCAAAGCATCCAAGTCATCCACCACGTTGGTTGGAAAAAAAGTGCCTCCAAAATTCTAAATTTAAATCACGCGTGCGCGTAGTTTAAAACATAACGTGCACGCACTAGAAGCGTGAGCGCGCTCTCTGGGTGTGCACACACTAAAAGCGCGTACACGCTACTTTGTGCGCGTGCGTTAAAGATGCATGCGTGAATTTTCTAAGTAAACACTTTGTTTTGATTTTATTTTCAAGCATTTGCAATGGAATGATGATGAGGAGGAGGAGGAGGATGACAATGATGATCAAATGAGGATGATGACTATGATGATGAGGAGGAGGATGATGACAATGATGATGATGAGGATGGTGACTATGATGAGGAGGAGGAGGATTATGACAATGAGGATGATGAGGATGATGACTACGAAAATGATGATGATGATGATGATGACTATGATGATGAAGAGGATGGTGATGATGACGATGATGAGGATGATGATGTTGATGACGACGATGATGATGATGAGGAGGATTATAATGACTATGATGATGAACAATGATGATGATGCTAATGATGATGATGATGACGATGATCATGATGACTATTACTATGATGAAAATGATTATGATGATGATGATGATGATTGCGATGATGAGGATGATGACGATGATGAGGATGATGATGTTGATGACGACGATGATGATGAGGAGGAGGATTATAATGACTATGATGATGAACAATGATGATGATGATGAGGATGATGATGTTGATGACGAAGACGATGATGATGACTATGAGGATGAACAATGATGACGATGCTGACGATGATGAGGAACAATGATGATGAAGATGCGATAATGAGGATGCTGATGTTGATGACGAAGACGATGATGATGAGGAGGATGAGGATGACTATGAAGATGACTATGAGGATGAACAATGATGGCGATGATGACGATGCCGACGATGATGAGGAACAATGATGATGAAGATGATGATGATTGTTATGATGATAATAAGGATGATTTCAATGACGATGATGAGGATGATGACTATGATGTGAGTATTAGGATGAGAATGATGATGACAATGATGACGAACAATGATGGTGATGATGATGATGATGATGAGGATGAGGATGAGGATGAGGATGATGATGATGACAATGACGATGAGGAACAATGATGATGATGATAGGTTTAGTTGAAACTTTGCTTTGATTTTATTTCCAAGCATTTGCAATGGAATGATGATGACGAACAATGATGATGATGAGGAGGAGGATGACGACAATGATGATGATGAGGATGATGACTGTGACTATGATAAGGAGGAGGAGGATGATGACAATGATGATGATGAGGATGATGACTATGATTATGATGAGGATGACGATGATGATGATGATGATGATGACGACGACGATGATGATGATGGTGAACAATGATGGTGATGATGATGATGATGATGAGGATGAGGATGATGATGATGATGATGATGAGGATGATGATGATGATGATGATGAGGATGAGGATGATGACGACGGTGACAAAAAATGTTGGTGATGATGATGATGAGGATGATGACTATGATGATGAAGAGGATGGGGATGATGAGGATGATGATGTTGATGATGACGATGATGATGAGGAGGAGGATTATAATGACTATGATGATGAACAATGATGATGATGATGATCATGATGACTATTACTATGATGAAAGTGATTATGATGATGATGATGATGATTGCGATGATGAGGATGATGATGTTGATGATGAGGATGATGATGTTGATGACTATGAGTATGAACAATAATGGCGATGATGATGGTGATGATGAACACTGATGATGACGACGATTAACAATAATGATGATGATTGTGATGATGATGATAAGGATGATTTCAATGACGATGATGAGGATGATGACTATGATGATTAGCATTAGGATGAGGATGATGATGACGATGACAATGATGACGAACAATGATGGTGATGATGAGGATGAGGATGAGGATGATGATGATGACGACGACGATGGGGAACAATGATGTTGATGATTATAGGTTTAGTTGAAACTTTGCTTTGATTTTATTTCCAAGCATTTGCAATGGAATGATGATGATGATGAGGAGGATGATGACAATGAGGATGATGAGGATGATGACTATGATAATGATGAGGATGATGATGATGATGATGATGATAATGATGACGATGATGATGATGGTGAACAATGATGGTGATGATGAGGATGATGATGAGGATGAGGATGATGATGATGAGGATGAGGATGATGATGATGATGATGATGATGATGAACAAAGTGGGTGACGATGATGATGACAATAATGATGATGATGATGATGACTACGATGATGAAGAGGATGATCAGGATGATGACGATGATGAGGATGATGATGATGATAAGGAGGATTATAATGACTATGATGATGAACAATGATGGTGATGATGATGATGATGACAAGGATGATGATCATTATAACTATTACTATGATGGCAGTGATTATGATGATGATGATGTTGATGATTGCGATGATGAGGATGATGATGTTGATGACGAAGATGATGAGGAGGAGGAGGATGATGACTATGTGTTGATGTAATTTTAACTTTGGAATGTATGCACTTGTATTTCGTATCTATTGTAACCCGATGTTTATTCCGGGATATACTTGTGTCATGTCATGCCTCGATGTTCCTATCAGGAGGATCTATAATGTAAACAAGTCATGTCAAGTCATTGTGGTTAACTCTCCTATTGTCTAAGGGTTAAAGTCCCCGTATTTCCGTGGCACTAGGGTTATTAGACTCTCCTAGAGAGGTCAACCCTAGTAGGATTTTAGTCATGTCAGGAATTAGTATAAATAGAGAGTTGGCCTCTCTATTTATCACACACTCATCCACACTCAATTGTAGTGCATAGCTGAGGAAGAGAAAGACACTGGGGCAAGGAAGAAAGAGGTTACTGCTGTTGGGAGATCATCTTACTGTTTTGGGGTTTTAATTTTGGTGCTGATTCTATCTCCGAGGAAGTTGCGGGGTTTACTCCATTTATGGTTTCCCCAAGGAAAAACACTATGTTAATTGTCTCTTGTGTTTGATTGCTATGCTTGTTATTCTCTCAGTTATAGATCCTAATGATATGCTAGCTTAATGTTTAAATTCTAACATGGTATCAGAGCTAACCTGAGAAGAAGACACTATGCAGCTGCGGGAACTAGGGATTCCTACTTTGTGGATCTCTCTCCACAGATTTTCAGCAAAAGAAGGTTGGAATAAATCTCCTCCTTAGGGCGCATCTTTCTGCCGAAGCAGAATCTAATTCTGAGGTTTTTGAGTTTTGGAACCGACACTACTGTCGAAAATTAGGGCTTTTCACATAAGTGGAATTTTTCAATGAGCCCAGGCATGGATTGATCTCCTCCCTAAAATCAAAGTTAGGGATCAAATTCAAATCATTTGGTTGGACAGTACTATGAAAAAGCAAAACCCTAATCTACTCCTGAACCAGCACTACAGGATTTTAGCTCCAAATCCAGACCCAACATCTTGACCTAGTAAGATCAAAATATTTTGTATTTCCATTTGAGGTTCTCAGTTAAGATGTCTCATCATACCAAGATTGATGAAAAGCTTGAGGGAGCTGATAATTTTTTAGCCTAGAAGTATAGGATCTCCCTGGTCGTGGAAGAAAATGAGTTGGACTCCTATATCAGTGAGGAGGTTCCAGTTCGAGAGGGAGATGAGGAAAAGGCCTTACATAAGAAGAAGTTGGTTATGGAAAAAAGGATCATTGCTGATTCTATCAAGGATCACCTCATACCACAGGTGTCCTCCATCAAGAAACCTAATGCTATGTTTGATGCCCTAACCAAATTGTTTGAAGGGAAGAACATAAACTGGAAGATGACTATGAGAAACCAACTAAAGAATGTTAAGATTCAGAATGCAGAAAAAATCCAGTCTTACTTCACAAGAGTTTCTCAGATCAAGGAACAACTATAAGTAGTAGATGAAGAATTGGAAAATGCAGAGATTGTAATGACCACCTTGAATGGCCTCCCCATATCATGTGACTCATTTATTCAAGGAATCTGTGCTAGAAAGAAGCTAGTCAAGTTCAACAGACTATGGGAAGAGTGCTCTCAAGAAGAAGCTCGGATAGCAGCTCGAGAAGAAAAGATGTGAAGTGAAGATCAAGCTCTCATAGTTCACTCCAAGAAACCCAGAAGAAGTTCTAATCACCCCAGAGGTAAGTCCTTTTATAAAGATAACCCTAGAAAATATTTGTCTAAGATCATATGTTATACATGTGACGAGAAAGGACATTATGCTAGAGAATATACTAGAAACAAAAATGTCTCTCACAAGAAGAAGGGAAACAAGAGAAGACATCATGCTCATGCTATATAGGATGATGAACCTTCATCAAAGAGAACTAGATATGAAAGTGAAGATTCTTCAAGTGAGGAAGAATATGTTTTGATTTTCACTCTCACGGGAAACATTACTCATGGAGGCAATGATTGGCTTATAGATAGTGGGGATTCCAAACATATGACAGGATTCAAGGAATCCTTTGTGAAACTTTTAGAACATGAATCACCTCACAAGGTGAATCTAGGAGATGACTATCAGTATCCAATAAAAGGTAGTGGGGAATCCTCCTATAATCTAGACTCTGGAAAGTCTATGACAATGAAGGAAGTATTGTTTGTACCAGGACTCAAGAAGAATCTCCTCTCCATATCTGCATTAGATGCAAAAGGAATGAGGGTTGCATTCATTGATGGTCAAGTCATCATGTGGCCAAAAGGAAAGACTATTGATGATGCATTAGTGATTGGGGAACAAGAAGGAGGATTATACAAATTGAAGGGTCATCTAGAACAAGCCTTGGTCCATGACACAATAGAGCCAACTGAACTTTGGCATAGAAGGCTTGCACATGTGCATTATAGAGCACTACCACTTGCAAGCAAAGTTGTTGAAGGTCTTCCAGAAATTCAATCAAAAAATGATGGGGTTTGCAAAGGATGTGCGAAAGGAAAGAACACAAAGAAGACATTTCCATGTAGCGAAATCAAAGAAAAAGGAATCTTGGAAATAATCCACTCCAATGTATGCGGTCCAATGTCATCAAGTTCACTAAGTGGGTATGTATACTATGTTTATTTCATTGATGAATTTTCTAGGAAGACATGGATCTACTTCATGAAGAACAAAGATTAAGTATTCAGCAAGTTCAAGGAATTCAAAGCCTTGATCGAGAACCACACTGAAAAGAAGATCAAGACCTTTTGATCAGATAATGTCAGATAATTCACGTCAAATGAATTCAAAAGAGTTATGCAAAGACTCAGGGATTAAGAGGGAGTTGTACACTCCTTATAATCCACAACAAAATGGGATTGCAGAACAGAAGAACAGAACTATCATGGAAGCCACCAGAGCTATGCTTCATGATCAAGATATGCCCATGCATATTTGGGCAGAAGCTTCTAGAATAGTGTTGTATGTATAGAAATGTACTCCACACAGAGTACTCGAGAACAACACTCCCGAAGAAGTCTTCTCTGGCAAGAAACCAGAAGTCAACCATCTCAGAATATTCAGCTGTCTTGTAGAAAAGAGAACAAAATTAGATCGTTAAGGAAAGAAGGGTATATTTGTGGGATACTATGAAATCTCGAAGGCTTACAGAATATATTTCCCAAGATACAAGAAGATTGACATCACTAGGGATGTGATATTTGATGAAGACATAGCTTACAACAAATCCAAAAAGAGACCTACTGAAGAACCTGAAGAAGCAGAAGCACCCAGAATTCATGATACAACCATGAATGAAGAAACTTAAGAAGAAGATCGAGAATTTGAAGAACCACAAAAACATGTAGATCCACCTCAGGAGAAGAATCCTCACAAGAGGAAACCTGCTTGGGTATGAGAAATTATCCAAGGTACGGAAAGATATGGGGCTCCAGAAGAGAATCATAGAGAAAGAAAGAGGACCAGATCCTACTTCGGGTATGTAGCATTAATATGTGATTTCATCGATAAAGAACCTTCCAATTATGAAGAAGCAACATAACGGAAAGAATGGAAGGATTCTATGATCGAAGAGTACCAATCAATCATGAAGAATGATGTTTGGGATGTTGTCCCAAGACCAGAAGGGAAGTCAGTTGTAACTTCCAAATGGATCTACAAGATCAAGCATGCTGTAGACGACAGCATTGGAAAATATAAAGAAATATTTGTTGCTCATGGTTTCTCCCAGAAAGAAGGAATTGACTATGAATAAACTTTTGCACCTATAGCCAGATACACTTCCATTAGATCAGTACTTTCTTTGGCTGCCGTGATGAAATGGAAGATACACCAAATGGATGTTAAGACTGCTTTCTTTAATGGTGTAGTAGAAGAGGAAGTGTATGTAGAGCAACCACTCGGTTTCGAGACACATGACAGAGAGTATCATGTGTCACATGCCCCAATTTTGCAAAAAAAATATTATCTTATTTGATTTTATTTAAGGAAAATATGTTAAATTTTATGCTAAGTTGTAATTGATGAATCAGCAGAGTCAAGGATATCTAATATAATTTTCAATATTTTAATTATAAATAAATAAAGGTGGAGACAGCAGCTTAGGAGAGCTGTTAAAAGAGTGTTTACTGGTCAAATTGGTGGAGGACACTGGGTGGAGAGCAAACAGACATGTGGCAGAATCCTCAAACCACTTCCAACTATTACAGGTGGAAACCTCCCTACATTTGGTGTCATGATTCCTTAAGAAAGTGGAATCAGAGTAGGTGGCTCAATTAATGACAATTGACCCAAAATACCTAGGCAATCTTTATAAAAATGCCCATTGAAGAGAGTTGAGGCTGCTCATTCTAGATAAGTGATCATTCAGGTGAATGTACTTCAGAGAAATTCAATGGCAAGGGAATTTGTGGAAAGAGTTTGAGGGGTTAACTGCTAAGTGATCTAGTGCATCTTTTCAGCTGAAGGATCTTACTACTGAGTGCAGAGTGTTTTATGAGTCATTGGACTAGTTTATTGTTTGCATGCTCCACTAGTTATCAGTGAAGAAGACCAGGAACATGCTCGGGGGTCCTGAGGAAGCGTTGTTTTTAGCACTCTCCAAGAGTTTGATAGGGAGGAACGACCTACTAACACTGTTGTTGTCCATCCTAATCAAGTTCTACATTCTTTTGTTTTACTGTGTTAGATGGTTAAATGTGAATCCGACTGCTAAATGAATGTTAAATATTTAGTTGTAAAATGTTAGAGTTATTAATATTTTGGATTAGTTAAGGAATGAATCTGAATAGATGAAAAATAATTCTAATCTATGTTTTTCCACGTATGGAAGGACCAGACTGTACTCCAGCACAGATAGAGTATTTAAAGTAGACGAAGAAAATGATAAGAGACTGAACTAAATAGATGTGGTTTTGCATTTTATAATAGCAGAGTAATTTAGTTCAGAATGTATATTATTATCAAGAAAGAACAAAAATCTAGTTTTCTATGTTATTGTTTTTATAAGTTTATTTATGTAAATTTACTGGAAAAGAAATAGCAGTAAACTAGTACAGGTAAAAGAATTATTATGATAATAAAATACTCTGGAATTATGATCTGGAATTAGTTGCTGTTATACATGCTCTAAAGATGTGGCGACATCACCTAATTGGAAAAAAAATTATTTTAATGCTTGATAATAAAGGACTAAAGTATCTGTTAGATCACCCTAATCTAAATGCCAGACAAGCTAGGTGGCTAGCTTTTCTAAGCGAGTATGATTTTGAAATTCAGGACATTAAAGGTAAAGAAAATGAAGTTGTTGATGCGTTAAGTAGGAATGCAAGGCTGAATTTTGCAGCAGTTATCAGCACTTATAGTACAGGTTTGGATGAACAGCTTAAAGCATGAATAGAACAAGATGAAATTTACCAAAATTTACAAGCAAAAACAAAAGAAAATCCAACAGAAAGCTTAAGTACAGGGTACAGTTTGAATGCAAGGGAATTTTTACTATATAAAGACAGAGTGTATGTACCTAATGTACCTAAATTTAAGCTATTAATTTTGGATGAACTTCATAAAACTCCATACTCAGGTCATCCAGGCTATCAAAAGACTATAACTATGTTAAGAAAATAATTTTTTGGCCAAATATGAAGACTGAAGTAGCAGAATATATTGCTAGGTGTTTTGAATGTCAGCAGGTGAAAACTGAACATCAACACCCAACTGGATTACTTCAGCCATTACCCATTCCTAGCTGGAAATGGGAGATAATTAGTCTTGATTTTGTTACTGGACTACCTAGAAATCATAATTTAAATGATTCTATCATGGTAGTGGTCAATAAGTTAAGTAAAGCAGCTCACTTTATACCTGTTAAAACTACATATAAGGCTGCAAATATAGCTGATATCTTTCTAAAACAGATTTTACCGAAAGTCATAATCTCAGATAGAGATCCTAAATTTACAAGTAACTTTTGGAAATATCTATTTAAAGGATTACACACTACATTAAATTTTAGTACTTCGTTCCATACTCAAATAGATGGACAAATTGAAAGAGTAAACCAAGTATTGGAATATTTATTAAGAATGTATGTGAAAGACCAGCCAGGTAAATGGGAGGATTATTTGCATCTGGTAGTATTTGCTTATAATAATAATTATCAAGCATCAACCAGATTTAGTCCTTTTGAAATTTTGTATGGAAGGAAATGTAATACTCCTATCTCTTGGAGTAATCCAGTGGATAGATTGGTATTAGGTCCTGAACTATTAAAGGAAATGGCATAAATTGTGAAGCAGGTACAAGGTAATCTGAAAGTTGCACAGGATCGATAGAAAAGTCAAGCAGACCGAAAAAGAACTCAAAAGGAGTTTCAGGTAGGTGAACATGTGTTCATTAAGGTGAGGCCCAAAAAGAGCTCTCTGAAATTGGGGAGTTGTGCAAAACTAACACCTTGGTACTATGGTCCATTTGAAATACTATCCAGGATTGGACAAGTAGCTTATCAATTAGCATTACCACCAAATTTAAGAGTAGATAATGTTTTTCACATTTCTGTATTAAAGAAATATGTTCATGATGCTACTCATGTTGTTAACTGGAATGATGTACAGGTGGAACCAGAAGGAGATTTTCTGGTGGAACCAGACTGTATCCTCGAGCGGAGGGAGATCACACTTCGGAACCACACCATTGGACAGGTGAAGGTGTAATGGAAGCACCTTAGTCCAGAGGAAGACACCTAGGAATTGGAAAGTAATATGCGAGAGGCATATCCAATTCTGTTCCAGGGGAATTGTGAGGATGAGGAATAAATAACATCGAGGACAATTTTATGTTCTAAGGGGGTGTGTATGTCACATGCCTCAATTTTGCAAAAACAATATTATCTTATTTGATTTTATTTAAGGAAAATATGTTAAATTTTATGCTAAGTTGTAATTGATGACTCAGCAGAGTCAAGGATAATTAATGTAATTCTGAATATTTTAATTATAAATAAATAAAGGTGGAGAAAAAAGCTTAGGAGAGATGTTAAAAGAGTGCTTACTGGTCAAATTGATGGAGGAGACTGGGTGGAGAGCAAACAAACATGTGGCAGCATCCTCAAACCACTTCCAATTGTTGCAGGTGGCAACCTTTCTACATTTGGGGTCATGATTTCCCAAGAAAGTGGAATCAGAGTAGGTGGCTCAATTAATGACAACTGACCCAAAAAACGTAGGTAATCTTTATAAAAATGCCCATTGAAGAGAGCTGAGGCTGCTCATTCTAGAGAAGTGATCATTCAGGTGAATGTACTTCAGAGAAATTCAATGGCAAGGGAATTTGTGGAAAGAGTTTGGGGGGTTAACTGCTAAGTGATCTAGTGTAGTTTTTCAGCTGAAGGATATTATTGCTGAGTGCAGAGTGTTTTCTGAGTCATTGGACTAGTCTATTGTTTGCATGCTCCACCAGTTCTTAGCCAAGAAGACCAGGAACAGGCTCGAGGGTCCTGAGGAAGCATTGTTTAAGCGCTCTCCAGGATTTTGGTAGGGAGGAACGGCCTCCTAACGTTGTTGTTGTCCATCCTAATAAGGTTCTACAATCTTTTGTTTTACTGTGTTAGATGGTTAAATGTGAATCTGACTGCTAAATGAATGTTAGATATTTAGTTGTAAAATGTTAGAGTTAGTAATATTTTGGATTAGTGAAGGAATGAATCTGAATAGATGAAAAATAATTCTAATCTGTGTTTTTCCACATCTAGAAGGACCAAACCGTACTCCAGCACATATAGAATATTTAAAGTAGATGAAGAAAATGATAAGAGACTGAACTGAATAGATGTGGTTCTACATTTTATAATAGCAGAGTAATTTAGTTTAGAATGTAGATTATCATCAAGAAAGAACAAAAATCTAGTTATCTATGTTATTGTTTTTATAAGTTTATTTATGTAAATTTACTGGAAAAGAAATAGCAGTAAACTAGTACAGGTAAAAGAATTATTATGATAAGAAAATACTCTAGTAGTTAAGATATTGTGGTTACATACAATAGCTTATTCTTATTTTTATTTTAAATTAAAATATGATGGAGGTGAAACCGTGACATGATATATATATATATATATATATATATATATATATATATCTTTGTGTTGATTTAATAACTATTTTCAAATGCAGTAGAAATAACCCAGTCAAACCACTTTATTACATTCTAAATAAAGAATTAAACTATAAATACTTAGTTTATTTACTAATATTATCAACTAAACTAAGTCTACAATTATTCGAACCTAATTAGGGTGTTATTAAAATAATTAAATTATAAAGAACAAACTAAGTTACAGAGTTTATGTTCATCATTTCAAAGAACTCTGAATAAACCATATCTGTCATTTATTAAATAAAACAAATAGAATATGATAATAACTAACTTATAAATAAATGTTTGTTTATGAATAGAATTTTTTTTTTAAATTACAAATAGGTTAAACTTGTAAAAGTAAACTACAGGGTTGAAACCCTAAACAAATATTATATTCACAAATGACAAACATTTAAACTAATAGAAACTATTTACAGTCCATTAAGGACAAATGAAAAAGACAAATGTAATGTCTAACTAGAAATTTACTTATCACTGTAACCCTAATTAAAAACAAATTGAACAAAGTAACATAACCTATTAAAATAAATTGAAGAATTCATTTAAACAAGGGTTTCCTTCAAGAACAACCCTAGCTCGGATACTGAGCAACAAGTAAAATTTATAAACTAACCATGACTAAGTGATAGTATTAATACATTAACAAAAATCTATTATGAAATACATTAAACAGTAATAATATTCGTTCACAGTCAAATAGGGTAAAAACCATGAGTACACAGAGTATCAAATAGTAATACTGTAAACCGAGTCTGAGCTTGAAGACAGAACTGTCTTAACAAAACTATTGTTTTACATTAACAAGCCATAAGGCTGAACATTTAAACCAAATACAACACCCAGCTGATGGTCGGGTTTACCCATCGACTAGCGAGGGTTTGAAGACTTGTTAAAAACAACAACAACCTTTAAAAAGAGACCGCATAGGTAATGGCGAAGCTAGAAGAGATTCCAAGCTTAGGGTTTCTCCAATCGAAAACCTTGATACAAGTAGGGAAAGCACCCAAACATTGACCACAGGGATTACCCATTTGAAGCCACAACATTCGAAGACAGCTGGTATACTCTTCTTCACGATTTACAAATGTAATCTCAAGTCCCTGCAAAGAGATTTCAATACAAGATGTCAATACATGATACTCTTAAAATAATGTAAATCCTATTGCAAAAACAACTAGGATGTATGTTAAAAACAACACTTAATAAATTACCTATTATAAGAACGTCAAGCAGTTTTGTGGGGAGACTGTCACCAACAATAGTGTGTGCACATAGTTTTCCAAACCCTACAATGATGGCAAGCACATTCCAACAGCAAGTAAAGTATCTACTTCACATAGCAGTGACAGGCCACAGAAGGAGAAAAATGGAGTATTGACAGGCTGCAAACCAAGTGCAATGAAACCAATAGACTCTTATAGAGTATAAACCCATAGGCACGAAGAAATGGAAACAAGACCAAACACCAAATGCCACAGTACGCTACACTTAAGCGTTGGAGCAAGATGGAGCAGATAGAACACTCATAGTGGCCATGAGACTTGCAGACAGCCCGAAGGCCAACGGGAACTACGAAGAAAGAATAACATAGGATTAGGGTTGCACAGATTATATATCTCCAATGCATGGCCAGGATATGACCACGTGCCCACAAGAAAATCAATCCATGCATGGGTCAAGTTCTATAGTCACCTGCGTTTCAAATTTTTCCAATCATTTAAACAATGATTCTTATCAAACGATGCATAAATCTATAATGTATGATTTTTTTTATCATGTCGTAAATCATATGTATTTCTTATCATATGGTTTGATAGCTCATTATTGGCGTTTGGATAACAACTTTAAGTTAACGTAGACCCAGCAAAAGGGTGATCACCACTTAAACATTGGTAAATCCTGAAAATCGACCATGCTTATAACAAGTAGGTTTATAGAGTTACATAACCATGATATATATGCATATATTTAATTCCAAACTCATTACTTATAAACCAACACTGAAATGGTTATAATTTATGAAATCGAGATGAGTTGGATAGCATGGTAAAGGAATATATATTCACAAATTCTTTTACAATGTTCATTTTGGTTTAGATCTTCATAGTCACTAGTTGCTTTTCAACATGTGAATTGATAGTAATTTACCATTATTAATTTTGGGTGTATCAATATTGTCATTATAGAAATATCTACCTTGAAAGATATTATTAACAGTGACTTAATGTAAGAACGGCATTGTAGTAAAATGAAAATTATATGGAATAATCCTACTCAAGTCCATAGTCAATTGGAACAACATGAATTGACTTAGGTGTAAAAAGTAAAAGACAAACAATTTTTCATGTGAAACGGTGTAGTGGTTTTTAAACTAACTACACTTATATAACAAGAAGTTTTACAGGTTGTAAATTTCCCTACAAAATGAAAGTATCGATCAGCTGGATACTCAAGTAAATATTGCGATAATGTAAACAATACAATAGTACATGCAGTACGACTTTGACAAGGAATTTAATAACCGGTTAGGGAGAAACGGAATTACACATATAAATAATAGGTTAATACTTACCATAATTAGTAAGTTAAAAATGGAATCAAATTTTATATTCTAATGAGAATCCTACTATCAGTATTGATAGAAGCTCTTCCATGTATAAAAACCAATAGTACAATAAGTATAACATTTCAGAAAATGCATAACAAAGTAGAAGTTACTATGCAACAAAGATTACAAGTTTAGAGCCACAACAAGTGTTTTTATTGGAACTTGGCTTACAAGAAAAACTGGAGAAAACAAACTACTTTACCTAATGGAAATTGCTTGGAATTTATCATCTTATTTACTAAGCTTATTAATTGCAAATAGAAACACTTCTTGATACTTTATGAATTTAAAACGTTTACTTGTTCGATCATACCTGTAAACCTGTAAGAACCAGTAATATTTCTACGTTAGCATAAATGATAAGTAAGCCCAAGATTCAAAGTTAGATTCCACCTACTTGCCAATAAGAAGACTCAACAGTAAATTGAAATAAAACAAAGCGCAAGTAAACCTTATTATGTTATGGAAAGGAAACTTCTTTAGTTATCATAATTTGAAAATATGTAATACTAACCATTGGATTGTTTCTTTTTCTTATAACCATTAGTTGTTAGTAAACTATAGATTCAACATTTCATGTTATCTCAAAATTTTAAATTTTTGTGAAAATTTTGGGGTTTTGACATCATGTGTGTAGATTGAAGAAATCCCTGTACAGTTTGAAACGGACACCCAGGACTTGGTACGGAAGAATTGACAGTTTTCTATCCAGTTTGGGATTTATTAAGACTAAAGCAGATTCCAACCTTTACTACAAGGTTGAAGATGGAAACCCAGTGATGCTCCTACTATATGTAGATGATCTGTTTATAACAGTTATGGATGGGTTGATTGCTGATACAAAGAGAAATCTTGCTACCGAGTTTGAAATGAAGGACTTAGGTATGATGCATTATTTCTTAGGTATGGAGGTGTGGCACAATGTAGATGGAATATCCTTCGGACAAGGGAAGTATGCAGTAGAGATCCTAAAGAGGTTTGGGATGATGGACTACAAGGCTATGGCCACACGTATGGCATCAAACCTGAAGCTATTGAGCGATGCTTCATCAGAGTCGGTTGATGCTATGATGTATTGTCAGATGATTGGGTCCTTGATGTACCTGACGAACACGAGACTAGGCATTTGCTTTGCTGTGAACACTTTGAGCCAGTTCTTGATAGATCCAAGAAATGTTCACTTGACTGCTGCAAAGCATATTTTGAGATACCTGAGGGGTATAATTGATTATCGGCTCAAGTATGAGTCGAATCAGAATATTAACCTGGAGGGTTATGTTGATTCAGATTGGGTAGGTAGTGCCATCGATAGGAAGAGCACCTGAGGGTGTTGCTTTAGTATGGGATCAGGTGTGATCTCTTATTTTAGCAGGAAGCAATCCCGAGTGGCACTGAGTACAACTGAAGCGGAGTATGTCGCAGCTTGTTCAATTAGTTGTGAGGCAGTATGGCTACATAAGCTACTATCTGATTTATTTGATCTCCAGTTTGATGCTACTTGTATATATTGCGACAACCAGAGTTGTGTGAATTTTTCAGAGAACCTGGTGTTCCATGACAAGTCGAAGCATATCGAGATCAAGTATCACTATATCGGGGATATGGTGCATAGGGGAGCAGTGAAGCTCCAGTATGTTGCGACGGACGAACAAATAGCTGATGTGTTGAAGAAGCCATTGGCTAGGGTGAAGTTTGGGTACTTTAGGGAGAAGATTGGTGTTCTCCAGATTGAGGTTCCCTCCAAAGGGAAGTGATGAGTCCGTGAGCCATTTTTTCATTGTGAGAGGATTGGTTCCTTCCATGTCAGATATGAGTGCTGAGCCATTCTGATATGACTGTAGAATTGGTTCCTACATGATCAGATATAAGGGCTATTGCCATTCTTTGAATGGAGCTGCCTGGTGAGTTACTAGGTAGCTTAGTCTGGGACTGGGGTCCATTCTAATGTGACTGTAGGATTGGTTCCTACAAGATCAGATGTGATTGCATGCCTTTATAATGAGTAGGTCAAATGTGAGTGCTAGCCATTCTGACGAGTAGGTCAGATGTAAGGGCTACTACCATTCTCTGGGAGGATGGAGGCACCTGGCCAGTTACCAGGTAGCTTAGTCTGGGACTGGGGTCCATTCTGATGTGACTGTAGGATTGGTTCCTAAAATATCAGATGTGAGTGCATGCCTTTCTGACGAGTAGGTCAGATGTGAGTGCTGGCCATTCTAACGAGTATGTCAGTTGCAATGGCTACTGCAATTCTCTGGGAGGATGGAGGCACCTGGTTAGTTACCAGGTAGCTCAGTCTGGGACTGGGGGCCATTCTGATGTGACTGTAGGATTGGTTCCTACAAGATTATATGCGAGTGCATGCCTTTCTAATGAGTAGCTGAGATGTAAGTGCTGAGCCTTTTCCCAGATGATAGTAGTTGTGTCCTATCATGCTGGTGAATGTGAGTGCTAGGCATTTCTGATGTGATTATAGGATTGGTTCCTATATGATCAGATGTGAGTGTTGGGCATGCCATTCTGATGAGTAGGTCAGATGTAAGTGCTAAGTGTGCCATTTTAACTTGGTGTCAGATATAAGCGTTGAAGAAGACCTACATGGAGGCTAGGCCTACAACCAGCATGAAAAAGGGTTGGCTCTGTAGAAATTCCTGTGATGAGAAGAATCATGAGATAGCACCCATGAATATCTAGTGATGATGATCCAACAGTGATGATCCAGATCTAGTGATGATGTCCAGTGATGATCCAGATCGAGTGATGATGACCAGTGATGATCCAGATCCAGTGATGATCCGGATCAAGTGATGATGATCCAGATCCAAAAAATGAAGATGAATTGAAGATGTAGAGGACTTGAAGACGAAGATGAATTGAAGATGCAGATGACGAGATGATCCAGAGAAGAAGACCAGTGATGAAAATTTTGTCGAGAGAATACCTTCCTAGTTAAGAGGGAGTGTTGATGTAATTGTAACTTCGGAATGTATTCACTTGTATTTCGTATCTATTGTAACCCGATGTTTATTTCGGGATGTACTTGTGTCATGTTATGCCCCGATGTTCCTATCGAGAGGATCTATAATGTAAACAAGTCATGTCAAGTCATTTTGGTTAACCCTCCTATTTTCTAAGGGTTAAAGTCCCCATAGTTTCGAGGCACTAGGGTTATTAGACTCTCCTAGAGAGGTTGGCCCTAGTAGGGTTTTAGTCATGTTGGGAATTAGTATAAAGAGAGAGTTGGACTCTCTATTTATCACAAACTCATATACACTCAGTTGTAGCGCATAGCTGAGGAAGAGAAAGACACTGGGGCAAGGAGGAAAGAGGTTACTGCTGTCGGGAGATCATCTTACTGTTTTGTGGTTTTACTTTTGGTGTTGATTATATCTTTGAGGAAGTTGTGGGGTTTTCTCCATTTATGGTATCCCTGAGGAAAAGCACTGTGTTCATTGTCTCTTATGTTTGATTGCTGTGCTTGTTATTCTCTCAGTTAAAGATCCTAATGATATGCTAGATTAATGTTTAAAATCTAACACTATGAAGATGAATATGAGGATGAAAAATGATGGCGATGATGATGGTGATGATGAACAATGATGACGACGACGATGCTCATGATGACGAGTAACAATGATGATGATGATGATGATGATTGTGATGATGATGATAATGATGATTTCAATAATGATGATGAGGATGATGACTATGATGACAAGGATTAGGATGAGGATGATGATGACGATGACAGACAATGATGGTGATGATGATGATGAGGAGGAGGAGGAGGACAAGGATGATGATGATGATGATGACGATGAGGAACAATGGTGGTGATGATGATAGGTTTAGTTGAAACTTTCCTTTGATTTTATTTCCAAGCATTTGCAATGGAATGATGATGATGAGGATGATGACTATGATGATGATGATGATGATGATGACGATGATGATGATGATGATAATGGTGAACAATGATGGTGATGATGATGATGATGATGATGGAGATGAGTGTTACGGAGAGAAATTCCTATGGATTGGGGTACCACAACAGACAACTTGACTCCAGAAATCAATCCTTTCCCATATGCAAGAGAAATCAAATATCTAACACTAAATAATCAAAACTCATACCTTATTCTAGACAGTTGAGGTAGATCCCCGTTGAGCTTTCCAACTCTAGCTTGAATTGATAAATTACTTCCTCAACAATCAGTAGACAAGACAAGCATGCTATATATATTGGTGTTAGATCTACTCTAGCATATATAATCAACAACGTATAAGCATTTGAAATCATCCATGGATAAAATATTCATTCAAACATACATTATTGGACAAGGAAAGATATTTCTATTAATATAAAATCAGATATTACAATGAATACAACCTCTGTCGACATGTCTGCGAATTGGAGAAACTAAATCCCCCACTTGGGCCTCCACCACCTCAATCCTCCATCTCTTGATAGCAATATCACAAGCAAAATGCAAGCTTGGGAAGAAAACCAAAGTGCTCCAAGGGACAAAGGGATGCAAACTCAAGCATAAGTTCTGGCAACAATGGACTATAGTTTCTTTGCTCTCAATTCTCACATCTTCTTCAATGTATCCAAAGGGTTCCTTATATAGCTCTTCAAAGGGGAAATGAAGGGTCGAATCCAAGCGATCTCAAGGAATATGGAAGGCCAGGAGACAAGTGATTCGGATCCATGTCAAGAGAAACTCCAAAAGAATTTGGCCTTTTGCACACATCTCGATGTACGTGGTTTTAGGGGTCAAACCCGTGTATATACGCGAGAAAGGGTTTAAAAGTCACGTATAGAAATTTAGGCATGTTTTCAGGGATGATCTTGGAAACATCAAAGGTATAAAAAGGTCCATGGGGTCCAAAGAGTCTGTAGAGGGACAGGGGAAGGCCATACAAGTGTGATTCACCAAGTGTGGTAAAATCAGCTATAATAGATGCCCCCTAATGTGTGAGTTCAGAGGGGTCATACGATGGCCGAAATACATTATAAGTCCATCCCAGAAGTGGAGTGATGAAGAACCCAGTGGAATACCAGCCACCCAATCAGCATAGTACAATGATATAACTCTACATATAACTGCAAATACATATAGCAGTCCCGGATACATAAGAGTACAATGGCCGTGAATAGGCATGATACAAAATATGACATGTGTTGTCATCGCCACGTACAATATACATAGATCAGAATATCCATGATGAAGATATAAAAAGGATCATGATGTCCATGAAAGCTGAAGATATATAACAAATCAAGATCTCCATAATGGCTGGAAATGTCTGCCATATACTGGAATCAAGTCACAAGAGCTGAAATCTCATGAACACTGGCACGATCAAGGAGGTAGCATATATGAGATGCCACCAATCTGGAAGGTCTTCTACACAAACTGCTATGAGTACAAGTCCTACTATGTGAATAGAGGTGTCGAGGTCGAACATAGTAGTCCATCATCTGATTATCGGTCATTGATGTATATCGTTAACAGATGCGAGATCACCCACCGATAATTATAATGGGAATCAAGGTACTAGAGTGAAAACTAACAAGTGTGAATAAATGTGTTGAGGTCGAACACTTGAGAGAATCCATCGATCAGGGGAAATTGATGTATTCCCAAAGAACTATCGATGGCGAGAGAACCTGCCACTGATGACTACAAGTCTCAAGGCACTAAAAAATGACTCTATATTCCAATCCCAGAATAAATGATCTAAATTCGATGGGATGAAATCCGTTGGAAGAAGGGCATTAAGGCATCCCCCATTATCCAACATGAGGTACTCAGCAAAGCTGTATAATGTGGAAGGACTCGATCATAAGGTGCATGAACCAGTAACTGTACCGGGAATGGCCGACATGCAAAGTCAAGATAACTAAGGAATGGTCGACTCAGGTTTCAACTTCCTTTGAACAAGAGCATCACAGTGAATGGTGATTGAATGTAGGCAGCATAGACTCGATATACAAAACTGGGACATCTCTGCGACACAAGAGGCATCGACAGAGGCTCCATAGGGACTAGAAGCTTAACCAGTCGGTGGAGATAGACACAGATAAATGAGTACAACTCCTAAAGTCAAACTATAAACCCAACCAATGGATATGATATACAGTGCTCTGTTCGAAGGTGACACGACTCGACAACTTCCAAAGATAACATCTTTCCTTGTTTGGATTTTTGGTTTTTAAAATTTTTTTGGACTTATTCAAATATTTAAGAAGCTTGAAAAAGAATAAAACTACTTTATAGTTACAGACTAGGAGGAGATGAGTGTCATATGGGAAAACAAACTAGTTCCAAGCAGTGGAACATACCTATGTTCATTGCAAGGATACATGTGTAGGATAGCGACACTCAGGGGAAAGTCCCCTCCTGGTAAAATAAAGAATCAAGCTACAAAGGATATAAAAGATGGCTTTGCATGGCTAGACATGAGACAAGCTCGAGCTATATGGTTGAAACTCAAAGTTAGGGAAGCCGGCGTAAGGATCAAGAAGGTAGGCAAAGCTCATGATAATGCAATTACAACTTGACATAAGGGAGTCCTGAGGGAAATAGTCCAGCAAAAGAAGAAAGTCTAGGACTCTAGGAGTATGCCACTCTTGCAAAATGTCATGGAAATACTATACAACGGACTCCCACACCCTAAGAGACAAAATGTCAGCATGGGCACCAAATGCAAATAAGGCTCTAACTAGGGTACCCATGTAAGGTCAAGCTCTACCATTCACATCATGCCACTTCTAAAACAACAAGAAGGTTCCGTGACATAATAGAATGGGTTCGTACCTAAGGCTATAATGAAATGGTCAGAAGGTCGTGCAAAATGAAAACAAGGGTGAACCTAACCTATATGCTAGTTTAAACATCATACCTATAACGGGCATGAACGGGTCAAAGTAATGGTCGAAACGACGCTCAAAATGGTCTCCTACATCATAAATTAGTCCAAAAATGGTCCAAAAGGATTAGAAATGGTCCAAACTATAGAAAAGGGGGTAAAAATTTTAAAAAATTCTATAAATAGTAAAAAATTCAAAACATTATATAACATTTGAAATTTTTACCCAATTGAGCTCAGAACTTCAACAGCGAATTCTAGGAGATCTAGCCGGCGGAATCCACTCCCATTTTTTCTAGGTACTTACCCATGCCCTGCTCTTTCATTTTCATGCAAATTTTATCAATTTCCATGGTGCATATAGGATTCTAGGCCAATCTAAGATGCACGCCTCGGCCCATGCGGAAATCAAGTATTTTTTCGCGTATAGGGCTAGATATACGTGGAAAAAGACCTCAAAGTCGCATACATATGCGGTTGTTTATCAAACAGTCATGTATGTGGCCGTGTTCAATGTTTTTCAAGTGTTCTAATGGATCAAACTTAAATTTTATGTGCAGGATGGTCCTATAATGGAGAGAACGTGAGCACGGTGATGTAGAAGGGGAAGTAAGGCAAATATAATGGCTCAACAAGCTTTGCGGTCATGCGGGATCTACAAGTTTTGGTGTCTTGGTGGTATACGGGCCAAACCAAGACTGCTGCAGATGCTAGTATACTACTGGGATCCAGACTCAGAGTCGTTCTAGATAGATGGGATGTCCCTCACCATCGAAGTGGAGGACATATACTTTATTACTGGACTTTCCTGACGGGGGGAAGTGTTGAACCTACGCTCTCGCGGGCCCAGAGGTGGCTTGAATATAGATGAGTACATAGAAGTGTACTGTTATCCAGACATAGAGAAGGTGGGGAGTCAGATCCCAACTAACTCCATATAGGTGCTAGGCCTAAAGGCCATTCTACTGACACTAGGTAGGATAGCGAGGCTAACCTCACTCCACCAGGCATCGCGACCATTGATGTTCTATGCTATGGAGTGCATGAGGCCCACAGTTTATGACTGGAGTATGACATTGTTGAGAAACATAAAACAACAGCTCAGTGACTGCAACATGGACAAGGTGTGAAACTTCAGTTTCAGCAGCATACTGAGCACGTTCTTCTTTGAGCGTGTTTCAGGATTGAGCCCTAGATTTGACGTTCCTCTACACGGGGTATGAGATTTGGCCCAATGGCATTGGGAAGATGCGATGTGCATATTGGGTGGAGGTAGGGTGTCCAATCCCTATCCAACTGATTTCTTTCCATGGTGGCAACGACAGATAGTTTCCATCGATGATTACCCCTATGTGGGGATAGACTTTTGGGGAGACCTCGACATGCCACTACCACCAAGATTGGCATTCAGTGACATTAGTAACGAATCTCGACACTCTTTTAAAATTTTTTTGTGTTTTCTGATTATGTGGAATCAAAAGACAAGTTTTTGGGTGACAATACATAGTGACATCTACCATATGCATTCATATGTAGGACCATGGCGAGTTGAAGTCTTCCCTCATCATAGATGGAGGGGAATAGGAGATGACATCATGGGTGTGGATGTGGAGCAGGTGCTCCAAAGCATTCATACCAACTTCATGAGACTGACACATAGGGTACCCATGGCGCAAGTCAAGGACTTGCCTGAGGCCATGCAACGCCAGGTGGTGGATGTACCATGAGCATGGGTGCGGCTATTTCGATGGATGGCTAGATCCATGGTGACATTCCATGATCACAACCCCCCTCCTCCTCCACAGGATTAGATACCTGGGAGTGATACATTTTGTAATACCGTGTATTTATAGTTTGGTGGCTCGAGAGCCCCAATTTCGTATTATGACACTGTGTATTACCACATTTTGGATGTTTATAAAAACTATAATGATGATCAATTTATTTATTTACATGTGTAAAAATTTATGTTTGTGATGAGCTTATTGTCTATGAAACAAATGCCAATCTAACACATAGTTAGCATATGAATCAGCAACTTGATTATTAATTCTTGGAACATGTATGTATGTTATATTGTCAAATTGTCGTTCTAACAATATCACACGTAAGAATATTCTTAATAATGTCAGATCCCTGACATGGTACAAACCATTAAGATGTGACACTACTAACTCCGAATCAAGACATACCTCAAGAGAGAGAACACCATGTGAAATGGCATCCCGTAGAAGCTTGATAATGGCACTATATTCAACAACATTGTTCGAAGAGGGCCATAAACATACACCTCCTAAAGACAATACCTGACCCATAGGAGTATAAATCACCCAAGCAGTAGAGGCTGAGTGTTGAGTGTGATGGCTCACACCATCCAAGAATCCTATGAAGGTGGAAGATTCCATTGACATCTACCAAAATAAACAGAAACTAATCACAAACCCAATCACCATAAGAAAAGACATACCTATGCAAAACTGTACAATAATATACAATAGTCAGCCTTGGATGAAAATCATGCATAGTAATTTTTAAGATAGAGCCCATTTCTAGGATCCACCAAGGCGTTCCCTCATAATCCACTAACTCATAAGCACCCTTCTCTAATACACATTTAACAACGTAAGGACCATGCCACATGGGGTTAAAATTTCCTGCCCCCAAGGGTTATTTCGGTTGATCCCACAAAAGGACCAAATCTCCCTCACTAAAACTCCTTGGACGGACAGACTTATCGTACTAGACCTTAACATGATGCTTATTCACTTCTAGAGCCACCAAGGCATCCCGATGTTGCTCATCAAGTTGCTCTAAGTGGACCAAACGCTCCTCCAATGGGGAAGTGTCTGGTAAGAGCTCTATGGCTAGCTTCAAAGAAGGAATCTCGCACTCAATTGGCAATACTGACTCCACTCCATGTACAAGATGATATGGAGAAAAACCCATGGCAGTATTAATAGCGGTTCTATAATCCCACAAAGTAGGATATAACACAACGTGTCAATTCGTATTGCTTTGTGCGATGGTTCATTAGAGAATGGATTTGAGTGATTTGTTCACTACTTCAACATGTCCATTCGCTTAAGGGTAGTAAGAGGAGGAATTCTCTTGTTTGTACCCTAACTTTGAGGCCAATTCTTCCATCATACGATTCTGAAAGTGCCTGCCATGGTCAATGACAAGCCCCTTTGGAATACCAAACCAAGTAATAATCTGGTTGAATAAAAAGTGTGTGGCTGTCTCACCATCGGATTTAACTGCAGGCATAGCCTCAACCCATTTTGTGAAGTAGTAAACATCCACTATGATATGATGATGCCCCCGAGCCGAAGCTGGGTTGTAATCCATGAAATCAATCCCCCACTTAGTGAAGGGACCGACGGTGATGATGGGATGTAATGAGGCAGGTTGCGAGCACATATTCCATGCAAACACCTGGCAAGGGTGGCACTTCTTGACCGCATCTACACAATCTTTAAAGATCGACAACCAGAAATAACCCACTCTTAATATTTTTTGGGCTGTAGAAAGCCGAGATAAATGACCACCACACGCCCCTCCGCGGTAATCATTCAGCACAAGATCAGCGTCCTCATGAGTTAAACAATGACGTAAAATGGAATCTACCCCACGGCGGTACAAGGTGTTATCCACTATGAGGTAATTCTTGGATACGTGATGTAATCGTCATCGTTCATCCCATGAGAGGTGAGTAGGGATCTTCACTATTTGTAAATATATGATAATGTCTCCATACCATGGATCCAAAGTTGAGATTAAGAATATGTGCTCATCGACAAACGTATCTTCACAAACCATCTCCTCCTCCTCGCTTGGGAAATCAGATATAAGCTCCGCAAAAATTAACAATTTCTTTGATTTTTCCGAAACAAACTTGAGATTGAATTCTTGCAAGATGACAATCCATTTATTATACTTTCCCCCAATCATACTTTGAGTGAGGATGAATTGAAACGAATTGACATGGGCTACAACCAAGGTTTGGCGAAGGAGAATATAATGTCTCAACCGTTGAACCGCATGTACGGTAGCTAAGGCAAGCTTCTCGACATGGGAATAATGGAATTCCACATCAATAAGGTTCCGGCTCAGGTAGTATATGACATGCTCTTGGAGCTCCTCATCCTCTTGAACCAAAACCATACCAATCATCTCCATGGATGCGGCCACATAAAGTAGAAAGTCACGGATATAGTCGGGTGGACTAATCACTGGGGTTGATGCTAAGGCTTGTTTAAGCACATCAAAGGACTCCTGGGCTCGCTCATCCCAACAAAAGGTGGTGTCCTTTTTCAAAAGACGCATAAATCCTCTAGTCAAATTGGCAAAGTTGATAATGAATCTCTGTAAGAAGTTTTCCATGCCTTGCAAACACTGAAGATGTCTAATGTTTTTCGGGGGAGACAACTGAAGTATTGCCTCTACCATCAAAGGGTCGACTCTTATACCCTCCTTGGAGACAATGAACCCTAATAAGTGACCAGAATTCATGCAAAAGATGCACTTGTGAGGATTTAACCTAACCAAATAATGGTGGCACCTTTCTAACACTAATCTCAAATGATAGGAATGACGCATTCTCACACGAGAATGAGCAGCAAGGTCATCCAAAAATAATTCAATAATTGATTTGAGATCATGGAAGATCAAGGTCATAGCCTGCTGAAAAGTGGCTCTGATGTTCTTAAGGCCAAAAGGCATCCTCTGATATGCAAAGGTTCCCCAAGGAAAAATAAAGGCAGTCTTATGTTGGTCCTCAGGTTTAATTTGTATCTGATTGTATCTGAAAAAGTCATCCATAAAGGAAAAAACCTCGCTACCTGTACACTCATCCAAAATTTGATCAATAAATGGTGTGGGGAAATTGTCTTTAGGACAGGCACAATTCAAGTCACGAAAATCAGTGCATATACAGATCGCTCCCTGCTTCTTATCCACCGGAACAGGATTTGAAACCCACTCCGTCAAGGGAATGGGATAGATAAAATTGACTTTCAACAATGTTTCTATCTCTGCCTTAATCGTGGGTGCTTTCCTAGGATTCAGTGCACGTAAGCGTTGTCGAACAGGCTTAGCATTGGGATAAGTTTTAATCTCATGTTCAACAATGCGAGAGTCGATACCTGGCATTTCATCATAAGACCAAGCAAAGATATCACAAAATTATTTAAACAGCTCGGTGTACTCTTGAATCTCAGCATGGGAACATTTTTCCCCAATATAGACATTCTCAATCTTTCCAGGATCACGAGAGATATTGATAGGAACAGTAGGAGATATATTTTCCATGTTCCCATCAGCCATTGGACCAGGAGAGCTTAATGGAACCATGGGACTACCAATTCTATCACTAAGAACCTCCCTAAAGTCCTCATGCTCCAAGCGGTCAAGCTCAGGAAGAAAATAAGATCTATGATGCAATTCTTCCGAAGGTGGCTCAACCCCTGACATGGCCTCAATAATCGCTTCGTCTGAAGGAAAAACACTATCAAGGAAATCATGCATGTGAGAATATTAGACTGCCCATGCAGGCAGCACATACGGGTCCTCCTTCTCTGTCCGTGAAGAGGAAGGACTAGGATCTACAACACTCCCAAGATTAGCTTGATAAGCTACCATAGTTGCAGGAAATGGCACGTTTGTCACGATGGGTTCACTCGAAGTATTTGGTGTAGGGAGAATCCAAGGATCTTCCATATGGTTCATGTGAAAAGACACCGATATCACAGATGTCGAAGCCTCACTGTAACTAGACCCTATCATAAGGACAGGTGCAGGACAACTAAAGCTTCCCATAAGGGATGGATACATGCCCACACCCACACTCCCAGTTGCTAGCTGAGAGTGATCAACAATCAGGATCGAAGCTCCCGAAGATGCGGTAACCGACGGATTCTTGAATGACATTTGATCAATCGTAACTATCTTCCCATTAAATGGAAAGCATACAATGAGAAATAGAGAAGAAGCTACGACTTGCATACTGTACATCCAATTCCTACCCAGCAAGAGATTATAGTCAAGGGGCACATCAACCACCTCAACCTCTATTGCAATGGTCTTCCCTCCCAAACAGACCTTAAGGGAAGGAAGGATCACGTGTGGCCTAAATGATCTCCCATCAAAAGCAGTCAACATGGTACCGGATTTAGATAGCTCAGGGGAACCTAAACCCTTCCAACACGATAAAGACATCACAGAAGTAGCAACGCCTTCGTCAATCACAGTGCGCTTGACGGTCATTTTAATACATTGTACATGAATAAAAAGAGACACATAATAAGGCAAGCGAGGCTGCAGTCACACCAAGGGCAAAAAGCAAAGCCTTCCTTTGCTAAGGACAACTTTGAAGTACTTCTAGTGCAGAAATCGCACAAGGAGTGTGGCTCAAATCCTTAACAACAGAATACTTTTGGGCGGCTCAGCATTAAGATTGTGCCCCGAACGCTTAAGGACTCCCTTAGTAATGCAAGGTGTAGCTTCAGGTTTATCCACAGGTTTTTCAATACGCAAAGGAGTCCCTAGTGGATCAAGTTCTTTTCCTGGTTCGGGTTGTGACGAACCATAGTCCTTCACACGGGTCACAACCTTCGTAGCATTCACCATGTTGATGCAACCATGACCACTAGCATTCGAAGGATCTTGATCACTACCAGACTGATCATGGGTCCTCGAGTTCATGTTTTGATTGTGAGGTAAAGGGTTGGTCAACACAGCTAGGCCCTGCGCTAAGAATCTCCAGGCTTCATCGATACGAGGGCACAAGTAAGTGGGGTGATCCTCCTTACATAACTTGCAAGGAAGTTTAACCTTATGTTTAGATTGCTTGTCCCCCCCAGCATTTCGGGAATTCTTGTCATTAGTATTAGCATTTTCATTCCTATTACCACCCTTACGATTGTTTTTACCCTTATTTCTATTCCTTCCGGGTTGTTGGTTACCCTTCTGGTCCGACGATTGCACCGAAATCACACTCGTTGTTTGGGTGGGTTGAGATAAAGCCGTGGCTTGTCCCGAAGCAGATTGGTTGATCAACAATTGACTGACCTATTGCACAACTGAATCCGCAGGCTTAGCACTTGCACAACCAATAATTCCATCGGTATGTGGTCCAGTTTTAACTTTGGGGTCGAAACTAGAATGCAGAGCGTTGGGAATGATCTCATATAACAAACCAGATTGAGCATAAATCAAGTCCAATTCTTGCGCTCTAAAAATGGCTTGTTCCTTGTTTTGAACTACGGATGTAGAAACATCCTTCACTATATAAGGAAATAATTACTTAAGGAACCACTCGAGGACAAACTCTGGCATTATGAAGGCTTTAATCAACCTCTTCCGTCTATGCCACTCTTGGATATGGTCTAAGATATCCATGGCTTTATCTTGCCGAAATGTCGACAACAGTTCCGTATCAACATCGTAATGCACTGGTAGCTAGAAGTGGTTGAGAAAAGTCATCTCTAGGTCTTCGAACAAAGAGAATGCCCCCCTAGGTAACTATATATACCATTTCGCATCAAGCCCTATAAGGGTGCATTGAAATAGCCTTAAACGGATCGAATATTCGTGTAAGGAATTGGAAGAACACCATAGGTGAAATTTAGTGACATGTTTGCTCGGATCCTCTCCAGGTTTGCCATCGAATTTGGGTATGTCCGAGGGAAGCTTAGTAGGGACAGCTGGCCAAGCTGGGTCATGAGATACATGATCGTTCATCAGTCTCGACAAGTCAGGAAGATTTAGCATTGCGAGGAAAGAGAGCCTAGGATGAGTAGGTCGATGCACCGCTCCCTGCTAGTGTTGGTTCACATAGGTCTGATTAGCGTAACCAACATGGCCTTGGCCATAGTTCCCTCCTCCCATTTGACCTGTGTAGGGTGGCATGGAAGCACCATAATGTGGTGTACCTTGACTATGTGGGGCTACAAAGCCATAATTAGGAGAGTAAGCGGGTTGTTGATACCCATACCCATGAGGTGAATAACCGTGTCCACATTGCGTCCCATAATAAGGGCCATAAGACATCCCATGAGATGTCCCATGAGACACTCCATAAGTAGGAATGTAGGCTCCTAAAGTAATGACATGACCTCCAGAAATAGGGATACGACCCCCCGAAACAACAGGAGGTACTTAAACTTGAGACACAGCTGTGCGAGTAGCAGCAGTTGGACATGACTCGTAGTGACATTCCGGCCTGAAGGACCATGTGAATGAGGTGGAGGAATGACATTCAAAGAACAAGGAACCAAGGATGAAGGGACCTATGAAATAATATACGTGGTGTTCCCTATAGTCACTCGTCTTGGATCTCGTATCCTAATAGGATCACTAACCCTAGTTCTAGGAGGAATATGTGATGTAGCTTCCACCGCCGGGATGGAAGGTGCAATATGATTCGTGGTCCCAAACCTCTCCGCATGGTAAGGAAAGGGAGTACCCCCAGGTGTAGTGTTAGGTTAAAAATCCGATTCGACATGAAATGCCAAATCATGTGTGGGAATACCAGACATACCATAACTACCACAACTCGTGCTCGCGGGTTCATAATGAGTCTTGTTGTCCGAAATTCCATATTGGTGATGCGTGAATGGGGGATCATAGCTAGAGTAAGTAGGTCTATCATGAAAAGTACCTATCTCAGAAATTATAGGACCTAACTCAGAAATTACGGGCATATCAGGTGAAGGATCATAGGTAGGAGTAAAATCGCTGTCACCCACTCGAAGTGGAGAAGAAAGCTCAGGAATACCATTTTCACGATTTTCCATCGTGTGTGAATCAATGTGTGAAGTAGTCTTCCTGGACTGTCTATTTCTCTCTCCCAAAGGCGGAGGAGAGGTAGAAGGCGGAATTCCTACTTAATGACGAGAATGGTGAGGAGCTGCACCTGAATCCACAATGACTCAAAAATATAAAAGAATCTCTAATTACACAAACCCTAAGCCAACTAATGTGCATAGAGCATACACCAATAAAATCTAAAGCCAAACACAAGCAATCAAGGGTAGGATAAGTGAGCTCCCGAATGAAGAAGGTATGTTTTGCCTAGGAGAGGCTTGAGACTCCCATACACAACAAGCGGAGGTACGTAACTAATTATTGTGGCCCTCAGCTTCAACACGTAAAGCGACTGTGTTGTCCGACCCCAACCTGGCCGGGACACCTGCAGAATAACCCTTGCAAAGTACCCCCTCGATATCCTAGGTAAGGAAACTAAGGTCACCTCAATATAATCAATTCTCAGGCAGACAGTCGCAGGCGGGATTGACCGTATGGGAAGGGTAGCAAAGCCCGAAACTCTCGAAAGAGCCCCCAGATACGAATACAATCCTAGAAATATCTCCAGTGCTACTCAGTTATGACTAGGGGTCATTCCAATCAATAATCTCTCACATTGCCTCGTGCTTAACTCCCTTTTGAGAGGAGGATCCTGAGAAACACCAATTATACCAAGGAATTTCACACTCTCACCTGGACAGACACATACATGTTGTTGTTTAGTGGTATTGGAGAATTTACTCACAATGAACTATTCCAAGACCCTAAAACCTAATCTTGTTGGTGTACCCTATCAAAGAAAATAGTGTAATTCATTTTAATTAAGCGTTGATTTTATTTGTCTTTATTACTCAAAAGAGGTAGATGTCCATGCAACTAATAGTGTTACGACGCAACATGAAGCCAAATGCACACCTAACAATCAATGCAAATGCATTGTGTCCAATGAAAACAGGGTATGCTAATACATGAAATGCAAAATTTTTCTTCAAATGATAAGTGCAATCATTCCTATATGAAGTCCTGACTAATACTTGAAAGAAAAACCTAGTGCAAGTACCATGCCAAATGCAAAAATGCAATGCATAATGATGCAAATAAGCAAATATTTTTGGATTTTTTGAAACAAAAATGAGATACTAAAGCAAAAGAATGATTCTACTATCCCTAGACTCAGCAAGCACACTCAAACAACACTCACACAAAGTACTAAGGTAAAATTAATCTAATGCACTAATCCCAAAACAAAAAATCGAAAATGCAATGACAAGAACATTCTTAAAAAAGAAATTTACCCTAAAAAAAATGTCTCTGGTAAAAAACAGAGGTGTATATAGACTCTAGCAGTGCCAAAGGAGACTCAGCAATCATCAACATTCACCCAGCAACAATCAATCTTCCTCTAGAAGAAAAAACTAAGGGCATATGTGACTGTTCGCAGTAAACCCGCGTATGTACATGGATATATCAGTGAAAACTGAGTATATACGCAACTGTGAGTTAAAAACTCGCGTACAAGAAGAAAAGTGCATAAAAACAAAGGAAAACAGACAAGCTGAGACAAACTTCACACCAATCAAACACTACCAAGCATACATGCCCCCAGACCCGACATAGAAACAGAGAAATAAGAGCAATTCAAAGTCATTGAATGCCGATAAAAACCCCAAAAGGACAACTACTAGGAACTCCCCAGCGGAGTCACCAATTTTATTACGGAGAGAAATTCCTATGGCTTGGGGTACCACAACAGACAACTTGAATCCGGAAATCAATCCTTTCCAATATGCAAGAGAAATCAAATATCTAACACTAAAGGATCAAAACTCGTATCTTATTCTAGACGGTTGAAGTAGATCCCCGTTGAGCTTTCCAACTCCAGCTTGAATTGATAAATTACTTCCTCAACAATCAGTAAACAAGACAAGCATGCTATATATATTGGTGTTAGATATACTCTAGCATATATAATCAACAACATATAAGCATTTGAAATCATCCATGGATAAAATATTCATTCAAACATACATTATTGGACATGAAAAGATATTTCTATTAATATAAAATCAGAGATTACAATGAATACAACCTCTGTCGGCACGTCTGCAAATCAGAGAAACTAAATCCCCCACTTGGGCCTCCACCACCTCAATCCTTCATCTTTTGATAGCAAGCTCACAAGAAAAAGGCAAGCTTGGGAAGAACACTAAAGTGCTCCAAGGGACAAAGGGATGCAGACTCAAGCATAAGTTTCGACAACAATGGACTATAGTTTCTTTGCTCTCAATTCTCACATCTTCTTCAATGTATCCAAAGGGTTCCTTATATATCTCTTCAATGGGGCAATGAAGGGTCGAATCCGAGTGATCTCAAGGAATATGGAAGGCCAGGAGACAAGTGAGTTGGATCCATGTCAAGGAAAACTCCAAAAGAATTTGACGTTTTGGACACATCCCGATGTACGCAGTTTTAGGGGTCAAACCCGCGTATATACGTGATAAAGGGTTTAAAAGTCGCGTATAGTAATTTAGGCATGTTTTTAGGGATGATCTTGGAAACATCAAAGGTACTAAAAAGGTCCATGGGGTCCAAATAGTTTGTAGAGGGACAGGGGAAGGCCATACAAGTGTGATTCATCATGTGTGGAGGAGGAGGATGATGATGAAGAAGATGATGACGATGATGATGATGATGATGTTGATGATGATGACAATGATGATGTTGTTGTTGATGATGATGATGATGATGATTATGCTGATGGTGGTGGTGGTGATGATGATCACGATGACTATTACTATGATGACAATGATTATGATGATTGCGATGATGAGGATGATGATGTTGATGACGAAGATGAGGAGGAGGAGGAGGATGATGATAACTATGAGGATGAATAATGATGGTGATGATGAAGAATGATGATGACGACGATGCTGATGACGATGACGACAATGATGATGATAAGGATGATTTCAATGAGGATGATGAGGATGATGACTATGATGATGAGGATTAGGATGAGGATGATCATGACAATGACAATGATGACGAACAATGATGGTGATGATGATGATTATGATGAGGATGAGGACGAGGATGTTGATGATGATGATGAAGATGAGGAACAATGATGATGATGTTGATTGGTTTAGTTGAAAATTTTCTTTGATTTTATTTCCAAGCATTTGGAATGGAATGATGATGATGAGGAGAAGGAGGAAGATGAAAATGATGATGATGAGGAGAAGGAGGAAGATGAAAATGATGATGATGAGGATGATGACTATGATGATGATGATGATGATGACGATAATGATGATGATGGTGAATAATGATGGTGAATAATGATGGTGATGATGACAATGATGATGAGGATGAGGAGGATGATGATGATGATGATGATGATGATGATGATGATGATGACGATGACAAACAATGTTGGTGATGATGATGATGATGATGGTGAGGATGATGACGATGAAAAACGTTGGTGATGATGATGACAATGATGGTGATGAGGATGATGACTATGATGATGATGATGATGATGACGATGACAATGATGATGAACAATGTTCATGATGATGATGATGATGAGGATGAGGATGACGATGATGATGATAGGTTTAGACTATATTGTAGTGGTGATGATGATGATAGCTTTTAGAATATATTGTAAAAATACTTGAAATAATCATGAATATGAATTCATTGTTGAAGAACGTTAGTCATTAAATGAAATAAACATTAGTGAGTAAATGCTCTAAATGTTAGATAGGGGTGCACGTTTAAGTTTGTGTGCGTGTAAATGCACATGCGTGGTCTTATACACACGTGCACATACTTAAAGGCGCGTGCATGCACCTGTTAGTTGGTAAAAAAAATAGAGTTCTGAATTCCCGAGATTGCTACCTATTTTCACGGGTTTTCTTTTGTTGTTTGTGCATTTTGTGCTCCTCACCTATGCAATTTGGTTCACAATCAATCACCACTCTTTGATATATTGGATAGAAGCTCACTCTTGGAATCTATCAAACATATTCAGTGGTCCTGGAAGTTAGTGGAAAGATTCACGCTACAAGTTTTCATTGGAAGAAGAGATCATTTTGAATAGGTATGGTGAATTGTAAATAATTGTTTTAATTCACAAGTTTTCGGATCATTTCATTGATTTATGTTTTGTGATATGCCTACAACAATATCCCTCTCATAGAAAACATTTAATTTCACAAGAATAAATCCCAACTTCACATCTAAACAAGTCTCATATTCTCCATACAAGATGAAGTATTCCATGTTAACTAATTTACATTTGCACATGAATATATTTTGATTTTACACAATGATGGCATAGATGAAGTTATATCTTGAGACTCTTCAATTTAAAAAAAAAAACTTTGAAGTAATCATGGGAGAGGGTCCATATTGAATAGTTCACCAAGTTGTCCATATTCTCTATACAATATGAAGTATGCAATGTAGACCAATAACCATTTGCACATGAATATATTTCGATTTCCCACAAGGATGACATAGATGAGGTTCTCTATTGAGACTCTTCGTATAAAAACCTTGGAAGCAATCATGGGAGAGGGTCCATATTGAACAGTTCACCAACTTGTCCATGCTCTCCTCTTCATGCTAGATTTATCATAACATGCCTTTGAGATTGACAAGGATGCCTCTACCTCAATGATTTCGCCTTTTTTCGAGGGATTTGCAACCTCCTCATTTCACTCATATTCTTTTGACTTCCAATAATTTTTAAACACAAAGGAAGTCAAAATCCTATAGCTGTAATACTTGCAAACTTGACTATCTTTACTTGACTCAAATAGAGTATAGAAATGAAAATTTGGTCCAAACATAAAGAGAAACCTTTAATCAATGATTATGTATCAATGCCAATAATTAGCATACTAACATATCTGTAATATAGTTATTTATGTTGGAACGCATCATGTATCATGTATAATGGAACTAATACCTTATTTGTTGCTTCTTATGCAGGGGTAGACCTCATAGTTTTGATCAAGAAACTTTTGGATATAGGAAGCTCACGTAATAGAGCAAGAAAAACTAGAAGGAATATGCCCATTGAAAAGGAAAATGAGGTAAGAGAAAAGGACAGGTTGGCAATGGAGAGAGTTAGACATGGTCCAGACATTTCCACTGATAGTGTGTCTGATCCTAACATAGTTAATGACATAACAACCTCTGTTTCAGAACCACGGGTGAAACGATTGCATCCAACGGACCCAACTGAAGTTCCAACATCAACACAGTCTCCAACCAACAATCCATCAATGAGCCATGTTGAAGCTCTTGAAGACATAGGTGTATTGAGAGATGTTGAGTATGAAGCATTGGAACTAGGAGCAATGATTAATTTGCAATCTCTTCCAGAAGACCAAAACCATGTTGAGCACACTCCCAATATGGACCGACATGTGAATGATTCACGACAACAAAGAAGCCCTGGGATCCATAGCTCATGTCCACCTTCCCTACCTCGATTTTCTACTGCAAGAAAAAGGACTCCTAGACGTATCCATGTGGATGAAAGTTGTTTGTCAGGCCTTGAAGGTAAGTTTCCCAAACACACTATCGATTGGAAATGTAACAAATTAATGAAGGAATAATTTGAATCCAAAGGCGATGTAGGTAAATGTCAATTATTACTATGTTTCTTAAAGTCAAATTGTTTAGTTGTTGTTAGGAGAATTCTAGGCATAAATATGGTTAGAAGTTCAGATGCTAACAATCATATTGTTAGAAATCTCCAATCTTGTTTTAATGCAATTGGGAAGACGTCCCGTACTAAAGATATTTGTGTAGCTTATTGTGTGTTATCAGAATCATTTGTAATCAAGTCCACATGGCAACGTTTCCTCCTTTCACACACTTCTCAAATACTTAAATTAAATAGAAAAACTATTCAAAAGTACTTTGTTATAAGAGAAAATATGCAGACTCCAAGTGGAAAATATTGTTGGGATTTTGTTGGCAGGTTGCCTCGTCAAGATATGAAGCTAATTGATGATGTCAAGGAATTAGTACAAACGTTCTGGCATGATCATACTAGACCTTCATCTAATAAAAGAGATGTGCTAAAGCTGAGAAAAGTTTCTACTGAACATGAACCCCACATCAAACACTTCCTTGACACAGCACAGACTGAACTCTATGAGATATTCAAGAATGAGCACACACAATTGAACCTGGGCCAAAGGTCATTTGAGAAATGTAAACCATGGTATGTTCGTATATGCATTGATCAAAACACATGCTATTGTAGATACCATGTAGAATATGAATATTTTTTTGACACGTATAAACATATATTTTGTGATTTGCATACTAACCTTGATCATGGCTACAATGAATCCGTAATACCACCGAATGCATCGAGAGATTTTATCGCTAGCATCATGTGTCCAAGGCATGAAGGACAAAAATACTATGGAAAGTCAAGTCTATATGGAAATTGTTCCAGGTGCAGTGGGTTTGCTCTTTTGAACCGTTGCATTAATGGAAGTGATGAACATCAATTTGGAAATATGAGCGTGGAGATGCAGAGCTTCAATTACGTAACCTATCAATCAGATAGTGCGAAGGAAAGTAAAAATATTGCATTGGTGAAGTCACAGGTGCAAATGATTATTGCATGTTTTACCCCTTACATGTTCAGTTTCTACATATACATTCTTTAAAGGTCACATTTTAATATGACCCTGGTTTTCATGGAAACATGTACGGGTATGTGATTTTTTTATGGAGTTCTACAAGAAAACCTAGTATGTTCAACATGTGCACGTAGCGCGATTACAGGACGAGCAGTACAAAAAATGCAGGGACAAATTTCCCATTGGGACCATATTGTCAATTGTGGATTTTGCAGAAAACTACACCCTTCAGCCACAAAATGAAATTCAGAGTCAATACTACCATTCCAACCAAGTTAGCATCATGATACATATTATGTATAGGCATGGCCCTGAGAGCAGCGTTAACAATAGGATAATATAGAAGGAGACAAACTTTTACATAAGTGATGATAGATTCCATGATTTGCATTATGTGCAACACTATTTTCAAATTTTCTATGATTAGCTAAAGGAGGGAGATATACAGATGGATCAACATTGGATATGGTTAGATTTTTGTGCGGGCCAATTCAAAAATTATCAAGCCTTCCAATGGATGAGTATGTTACATAAGACTTATAATGTGCCGCATATATGGAACTAATTTGAGACCAGGAATGAAAAAGGTGAGCATGACAGGGCCGGTGCATGCATCAATATCGCTCTACGAAGGTAGGATATGAGGTTTACCAGAAACCCCCATATCAAAGATGCATAATCCATAGTTCAATGGTGCTCAACAACAATGTCAGACCGAAATTCAGTGGTAAGAAGGCCAGCCATGAATTTTTAGCATGTGGTTGACATAGATCGATCACGTTCCTATAGTTGCGGCACAGTACAAGGAACACGTGGATTTCATTCGGTTTGAAGCTCAAATAACCCCCTATTTGAAATATGGACACGGAAACTTGCTTGCTTTTGCATCCTATTGCAGCTGCAACTGTTTTCCCAAATTTTTAAAAATTAGGGGACCCTCCTTTCAAGTTTATCTTGCTTGGGATTGTTTGGATTCTTGAACTCTGTTTGCCTCTGCTGCAAATTTGGATTTTCTTGAGTTTGAACTGAGGTCAATTGTTTCCTTCGTTTTGAAAGTTAGATGATCTAAATTTGCCTTTGTCTAGCCAAAGCTTTTGATTATGGAGTTTGTTTATTTTTTAACATTTGCTCTCTCTATGATTTTGTTTTATCACTATCGGAAGTCATTTGAATTTTGAGTCGGAACTTTAGTTCTCTATGCCACTGTTGTTGCAGAGGTTAAATGAACCAATTTCATCGCTGCCTAGACAAGAATATTTTGAACACTACGCTTTATTTTTCGATAAATTTTCGCTGACGGAAGTCTGTTAATGTTTGCCACCATTTCGGAGGGAAAACAGAGAATGTTCTGACGAATAGTCTTTGTCCTCACCGATTCCGTGGTTTTTTTTTCGATGATTTGATGTTTTCACTATCAGAATGTTTTTGACAATAGTCGGAGTTCTAGTCTCAAGCGATGTCGCCGCTTCGAAGGCCTTGTTGTTTGTCTCACCGACACTGCAGATATGCTTAGTTCTAAACTCATCGATCTGTAGTCCTTAGTTCTTTTGATCGCCGATGTTTTCTATTGCTGCGGAACCCTTAGTACATATGACTTCTACTGTTGCGGCTCCTCTATGAACTAACCATTCGGTATATAGTGCTTCCACCCACCGGTGTGAGTTTTCTGCTCAATGCCTTGGTTTTATTGATCAAAATTTTTACTTTGCGATGTTTTTGTTTTTGCTATCGGAACGGTGTTGATGATTTATTGAAGGACCAGTCCCTTGTGTTGCGAACACGACGGCACCTTTGAGCTTTGAGTCGCTGATATTTAGTAGTTAAAGCTTTCGATCACCGACGGTTTCATGATTACCGGGACTAGTAGTTGGTTCGTCACCCACCGTTGCGGCTGTTTAGTGGATTATTTGCCCGATGCTTAGTGTCTTTTTCTTCCGACTGCCGATAGGGTTTTTCCCACTGATTTTGATGTGATTTTACTCTATTTTTTGGAATGGCGGAGATTTCCCGTCGGTGCTGGTCGAGTCAGGGGTTTTTTTTTTTTTTTTTTTTTTTTTTTTTTTTTGGGGTTTTTTTTTTTTTTTTTTTTTTTTTTTTTTTTATCTGAGAGGAAGAGTGTAGTTTGAGGAGTGGCGGTTACATAGTTTTGGTTCATGTTTTCATCGGAGGGTTTAGAGTTAGTGCAGATGTGGCCTGGATTGAGATAAAGAAACTGTTCTATCGGGATCGTGATTTTAGTTGGACAGCGGACTTAGAGAATTTTATACCCAACTTGCATGATTTTCTTTGCCTTATCTTTTTATCCATTAATACTATTTATAATTCATTTTATAGAATGCATGTACTGATACAGTTTTGTGTTATTTTGTTAAAAGCTAAATGGTCTAAAAACCTGCTATGTTTATGACAGGGTGATTGCTGCAAAGAAGATATATCTAAAAGACAAAGCAGAAGGGAGGCAGCAAGGAAAGATGAAGCTGAACCAAGAAGAGGCAGAGATGAAGAAAAGAGAAGGAGAAAGTGAGGGCCTAAGATCAACAGGATCTAAAAAAGACCAACGTATTACTGAGTAGAATCGATAGCAACAAAGGCCCAAGCTTGGGAAAAGTTCATCAATTACCAAGCTGGTCTCTCTTTATAAAAAGTGCTATTTAATTTTAATTTAATGTAACGTATTGTACAACACTCACTAAAAGACAAAATTATGAGAGTGAACGGTTGGGGGGGAGACAAAAGGTCATGAGGGGCAGCCCAAAAGTTGTTGCTTTGGTATAAATATGGGATATTTAGATGTAGAACAGGACTTTTTCCCAGATAGATTTGTGAGAGTATGTTGTAAGAAGAACTGTTTCCTTTTGCAATAAAGAATTACAAGTTTCCCGTTGGAGAAATCTTGGTGGAATTTTTCAAATGTTGTGCTATGGATCTATTGAATGTGAACTATTTCGTTTCCAGCTTATGTCCATTAACTGTGAGATTGTTCTAACTCTTTGAACCTATGTTCTTGTTATGAATGAACGCTAGTTTATTCTATGGAATTTCCACTGTGAGTAATGAAGGATTTTCACAAACAATAAGCTATCTTGTTGTTCATATATCTATTAATGTTCATTGTTTTTGAAATAAGTAACAACTATCTGTGATTTTTCTTAATGCATGCGCAGAAATAAATTACTCATTGATAAATGATAATCTTTCTCCCTAGGGATAGGTTAGATAGTTAGTTTTAGTTTCTTGCTGTGTGTGATTTAGATGCGAGAGAGTTAAGAACCTGCGCATCACATTGTGACCGCTCCTCGTATTCTCTATCAATATGCATTCTTAGATAGGCACTTGCATATCATACTTAAACATAAAAAACTAAAATATACACGGTGGACTCGGCCATAACCAGTAAAATATTTTATTTTGTTACTTGACCTACGGTAGCCGGACCGTAAACCAGACTGATTCCCCATACCAAACAATAATGGGATAGTTGGGAACGTTACTGGGGAGAATCCCTAATTGTTGTTACCTGCAATTTTCCAGGCCTCAATAGTTTTTGGCACTAGAAGGAGGGCAGCCAATGCATGGCTGGATGAGGAAACCCATTTCCTCGAAATTATTCCACCGGTAACAGTTCTGAGAGTAGTTTCTTTCCCAATCCAATTCTTGAAGAGAAGGGTAAAGGGATTTTGTATTCTGTCGATAACGAAGTAGTTGATGATATGAGAAGATTTACTAGGGATTATGCGAAGAAGATTGGAGGATTACCAATTATTCCTGTATTACCCAAAAGATAATATCAGAATAAAGATCTCCCTATATTGGAAGATGTAGTGTTGGTTGAATATTTTGAAGAACTGGTAGAAACAGCCTTACAGGAAGTTGTTCAACCTCTGAATTAGTTGGAACCAGATACACCTTATTGTTCATCTGTTCATACCCCTATTCATTCACCACCTCATTCACCACTTAAAATCATGTAAATGTAAATGTAAATCAGCCACCCAACCCACCAAATCCTCCACTTGCTTGGAGGGCTAGGTCACCATTAAACCTAACACCTCCTTTGCATGATTTGCCTCAAGAGTTTAAGAAAATGTTGCCTAAGTTTGACCCAAGTGAAAATATTTTGGTAGATGATCATTTGCAAAGCTTTTACTTGGCTATAGAAGGACTATGGGGTGGAGAACATGATATATAGTCTGTAGATTGTTTCCACATACCCTGAAAGGAGCAGCAGCCTCATGGTATTTTGCTCTGCCGGCAAATTCAATCACAGACTAGGACACATTTGAAAGAATATTTAGGAGTAAATATTCTATCCAGAAAACTCATGCAGCTCTAATGAAAGGGTTATGCGCTTTAAAGAAAGAAAGAAAAGAAAAAGTGCATAGTTTCACTCAAAGGTTTGTTGCTTATCTTAAAAAAAAAATTGCAGCTGATAAGCCCTCTGATAAAGTTCTGATTGAATACTATACTTCAGCTCTAGGGCCTGAATTGGCCATGTTTTCCAAGATGTCAGTTAATCCTACATTGTCAGAAACTTATGAAGAAGCTGAGAGAGTAGAAGCTGAAAAAGAGAGCATAGAAGATTATCTTGAGTAGTCGGGAGAAATGTTTTTTGGTAAAAAGATTTATTACTGACTAAGCCTAAGGATGAGCATTCACATGAATTTCAAGGAATGTTGAAAATGATGCAGAAGATATCTAAGAGAGTGATAGATTTGGAAAAATAAAAGGAGGCTCATAAAGCATACAAGCCTTACTATAAAAGGAGAGAAGACAACAATCAATCTAAACCTCCTCCACACAGTCCTGCATCAATGAATTTAACTGAGGTAGGTATGGATAATTTTTGCACCTTTCATCAGCAGCCTCATTCTGAAAAAAATTTCCCCTAATGGATCAATTCGATGACATTAGTAATGAATCAGCTATTGGACACCAAACTAACAGAAGCTAATGATGAAGAAGAAAAGGGTAGTAAATCCATAGAAAAAACAAGAGGATGATGCTCTGGTTTTATGGGATTGTGTCTCCATGTTTGATACGTTAGAAGAAGGTTCTCTGAAACATGAGGAGATATCAGAAACAAATGTGACAACAAGAAGTCAAGGTTTGTTAAATAAAGACAATTCAATACTTCCAAAGATTAAGAAATTTCATGAGAATATGACGAAAATACAGAAGAACAACACAGATGATAAAATACCCGAATTCACTATTACGAGTCAAAATCCAAATAAAATCAACATGCCTGTTAAGCCTGTTGAAGAGAATATTGATAATGTAAAAAAGAATCTCAAAGAACATAAGATGGAGTATAATATTGTGGAAGATATTAAAAGGGCCAAGGAAAATATCTCACTGTTTGAAATGTGTAATGTGCCTCAGCAGAAAGAAAAATTGTTAAAAGCACTTGAAGTACCAGAGGAAAAGCTTCCCACTGACAACCAACCTGAAGGAGAAGAAATTGGTGAAGTAAGTGTGGGAGGTAAGTCTAAATACAAAACCCCACCATTTCTCCTAACTTTTGAAATTTTCAACCATAACGTGCACAATTGTTCAGTAGACTCAGGGGCATCAGTCAATGTTATGCCACTTTCACTCTGCAAGAAGATAAATGGACCACCTAAACCATCTACCTGGCAGGTTATTTAGTTAGACAGAACAACTGTGAAGGTAATTAGGGAAATGGAGGATGTTCTGATTCGATTATCTTCAAATGAAAAGGTATGTCAGTTCATCGATATTGTAGTAGCAGACATACCTGAGGCTTATGGACTTTCTTTGAGTCGAGATTGATCAACAAAGCTAAATGGATATTTTGCATCAGATTGGTCACATATTTGGTTGCCTTATAAGGGAAGTACTAATCAAATAAAAGTATTAAGAGAGCCCCACATGAAGCACAATGTTACTCAGTTGGAGGGTAAGAATGAACCAGTGAATTCTGTATTGGGAAATTACTTCATTGAACTAGAACCGGGAAATTCCCAAGCGGAAGAAGCCAGTGGTACACCAGACACCCAACTCGATCTCCTTCGATTTTCATGGGCTGATAAGATTGAATGTAAAATAGTAGACTTAGTTGTAGATGTAGTTTTTGATTCAAGTACAGTAGAAGTAGATTTTTTTGGACACTTTTTTTTTATGGATCTAAAACATTGGAAGGATCAGGAGCCGACTGTGTCCTGATTGATCCAAAGAAAAATAAACATTTTCTTTCATGTAGATTAGAGTTTGAATGTACCAATAATACAGCCGAATACGTAGCACTAGTTCAGGGATTAAGAAAAGCAATTGAACTAAAGGTTAAAAATCTGAAGGTGTATGGGGATTCTGAAATAATTGTAAAGCAAATTCGGAATCAAATACATTGCATTTCACCTCATTTAAAAGCTTACCAGAATGAAGTGTGGGATTTGCTTAAAATTTTTATGCATTTAATATTGTATCCATTCCTAGACTAAAGAATGTAGCACCTGACTTGTTAACTACCTCAACTACAAGGCTTGTACCTTCTAATAATAGATGTTCTATTGAATTACTTTTCAGGCCTTCGGTTCTAGACATGGTCATCGATTTACGGGTTTTTGATGATGATCAACAAATCGTGGAATGTTTGACAAATGATGAGACTTTCAAAGGGGAAATTATCGATGGTGAAGAACACCAAGCTGAGTTAAAATTCAACAACTTTATTCCTAAAGGGGTTAGGACCTTAGAGCGGATATGTAATTTAGACAACAAGTTCAAAAGACCAGCAAATGTCAAGACTCATAGCTCGTCTTTACAATTCGAGCTGATAAATTTAGGAACTGAAGTTGAACCCAGATATGTAAATTTGGGAAAGTGTTGTTCTCCCGGTGAAAGAAATAAGTTCATTAGTTTGTTCAAACAGTACAAAAATGTGTTTTCCTGGACATATGAAGAGCTTAAAACATATGACACCAATATTATACAACATGTCATCCCTATTACATCTGGATTCAAGCCTTATCAACAGCCTTTGAGAAAAATGCATCAAAAACTAGAGCCTTTAATTCAGAGTGAAGTGAAAAAATTATTGGATGCAAAAATTATATTCAAAGTCAGACACTCGGAATGGGTTTCAAATTTGGTGCTAGTAAGGAAGAAATCTGGAGAAATCAGGCTATGTGTGGATTTCAGAAACCTAAATCGTGCTTCGGATAAAGACAACTATCTAGTCCCACCTATGGAACAGATATTGCAGATGGTTTCAAGTTCTAAGTTATTTTCATTATTAGATGGATTCTCTAGCTATAATCAAGTGTTAGTAGCTGAAGAAGACAGACTTAAAACTACATTCAGAACAAGGTGGGGAACTTTTGCTTACAGAAGAATGCCCTTTGGACTCATAAATGCTGGAGCTACTTTCCAGAGGGCCATGGATATAGATTTATGTGATCTGACTGGCCGTAGTGTTGTGGTATATCTCGATGATATCACGATATTTTTTAAAAAGAGAGAAGAACACGCATTCCATCTAAAACAAATTTTCTAACGTTGTCGAAAATATGGTATCTCACTGAATCCCAAGAAATGTGTGTTTGCGGTTATAGAAGGAAAGCTGCTGGGTCACGTTGTTTCTAAAAAGGGGATCTCCATAGACCCAAAAAGGATTAAGGCCATCGAACAAATCCCTTTACCCCATAACAAAAAAGGTATGCAATAATTCATGGGGACAATTAATTTCATGCGAAGGTATGTACCGGATTTTGCTCAAATTGTCAAACCTTTGCAGCAAATGGTGAAACAAAGTGTACAATTCAAATGGACTGATGTGGAGAAGAATGCATTCAGTAAGATAAAGACATCTATTGCACACACACCATCTCTTAAAAGTCCAAATTTTGAAAAATATTTTATTTTGTACACTTTCGCATCTGATGATTCATTGGTAGCAGTACTTACTCAGAAGGAAGATGGGGGAGATGAGTACCCCATATCATTTATGAGCACTGGTCTGGGGCGGGGCGAATTGAATTACCCAAATATGGATAAACAATCTTATGCAGTCTTCAAAGTGGTGAAACAATTCAGGCCATACATACTTAAGAACCGAACTAAGGTAGTATTTCCACACCCAGCTGTAAGGTATCTTTTTGTACAAAAGGAATTAGGAGAAAGAAGAGGCAACTGGGTAACAGCTTTACAAGAATATGATCTCGAATTCAAACCAGCATCTATAGTAAAGGGGCAGGGATTGTGCAAACTAATGGATGAAGGAAAATGCCATGAAGAAAACAATTGGGAAAATGAAGCTGAGTTACATATGATGGATGTATGTCCTCTTTTCATAGCTCCAGATTCCTGGTACCGAAACCTTGTTCATTACCTTCAGGAAGGATTGTTTCCAGAACATTGGAATTCCAAACAACGAAGAGCATTGCGCCTAAAATCAGCTGCATATGAGATCATTGATGGAATATTATTCAAAAATAATTTTGATGGAGTCCTTCTGAGATGCTTAGAGAAATAATATGCAAAGAAGGTCATGACAGAGTTAAATCATGGGCCTGCTCGAGGTCATTTTTCCGGATATACGACAGCCCATAATATTCTCGGAGCTAGATACTATTGGCCTACACTGTTCAAAGACACACACACCCATGTCAGAAAGTGTGATATCTGCCAGAGGTGTGGGGGAAGAAAATCCAAAGCAGTAGGACCATTGAAGCCTGTGATGATAACAGAACCATTCGAGCAATGGGGGATTGATATCATTGGAGAGATAAAACCAAATTCTTCCTTGCGGCACAAATACTTTTAATGGCAACTGACTACTTCACTAGAAGGGTCGAAGCCATTCCGTTACGTAAAGTAAATGAAGAGGTGGTCATGGATTTCTTGCAAGTTCATATTATGACCAGGTTTGGAGTTCCAATATCCCTGGTTTTTTATAATGCTACTTATTTTTCTTCTATTAGATTAACTGCATTTGCTCATGAAAGAGGAAACAAGTTGCATTATTCTGCAAATTATTACCCACAAGGAAATGGTTTGGCAGAATCTACAAACAAGAATATGATTAGGATATTAAAAAAGACTGTGACAGAAAACCAGCGAGGTTGGCATTTAGCTTTACCAAATTCTCTTTGGGATGATAGGGTCACACCCAAGATTTCCTTAGGTGTGTCACCGTATACTCTTGTTTATGGAAAAGAAGTTATTCTTCCTCCCAACATTATGCTACCTTCTTCCATAATAGCTCAGGATTCTAGAGGCACAGATAACAAAATTCGACAGATTAGAATCTATAATCTTTTGAAGGTGGAAGAGTCTAGGTCCAAAGCCAAAGAATGTTTTAAGCATCAACAGGAAGTAGTGAAATGGTGGTTTCATAAGCATAAAGCTGGAAAAGGGGAATTTGAAGTAGGAGATCTGGTTCTTAAGTGGGATCACCCGCATGATGAAAAGGGGAAACACATGAAGTTTCAACAGTTATGGGTAGGCCCTTTTCAGATTGCAGCAAAGCTTGGCCCCTCAACCTACAAGTTGCAAGATTTACAGGGGTGGGAAGAGAACTTACCAGTTAATGGTTTAGTTCTAAAACCGTATTTTTCCTGATTTTTGTTTTTATTTTGTACATAAATAAACTCTTTTGGTTGTTTATTTTTTATTTATTTTATTTCTATTTGTTTTAGTTAGATTTTGATTGATTTCAATAAAAGAAGCAAACTTTTTGTTGCATGGAAAACATCATAATTCTGGATTAACTAAAATCCTTGATTATAAGTCTGTGTATTATTGATTTATTTGAAAGAATTCTTCTAGTTTAAGTAATTTTCATAAATGGCTATGAACACATTGAAGTCCTACTTAATCCTTGTAAAATAAATCAGGATCGAAAAGTATGGAATACTATTTCAGGGCTCCATCCATCCCACATTTAAAAATGTATTAGGGGGTGATAGCAAAAGACCCATGGAAAGGAAGCAAGGTAAACAATATATTATATATAAATGATCCCATGCCAATATTTGAAAACCAAAAGGGAAATAAAAGTAAAAAATCTCATAAGAAAGCAAAATGTATCAAAACGAAGTACTGAACCATATGAGTACAAAATTTCCAAAGTTCTTCTCCGTCTATGAGCTGAAAATTAAATACATCTCTCACACAAAAGGACACTATGGATAGAGGAGCCTGAATAAAAAATTCAAAAAGAAAGGCATGTAGGAGGACTCAAAAAGGGCAAAAAAGTCCAAAAGCACAAAAGCACAAAATGGCATGGGAATGAGGAACAAACGAATATTTCTGTTTACCATATGTTATAATCCTGTGGTTTCCAAGATGGAAGCTACCTAAAGACAGGTAAAAAATGAAATTCATATTCTTGGCCTCAAAAGAGTTATCTAGACTTTTAAATCTTGGTTTCCATTTTCCTAAATTGGACTATCATCAATGATTAAAAGTACATACATTTCCATTTGAGAGATCCAAACATCTAGAAGAATTCAACATGTTGGTTTTATTGTCAAATAGTCTGTTATTTAAGGAAGAAATTGTCTAGAGATCTGGGTTCACCAGGTAGTCACCAATTGTTACAGCTACAACTGTTTTCCCAAATTTTTAAAAATTTGGGGACCCTCCTTTTAAGTTTATCTTGCCTAGGATTGTTTGGATTCTGGAACTTTGTTTTCCTCTGCTACAATTTGGATTTTCTTGAGTTTGAACTGAGGTCAATTGTTTCCTTCGTTTCGGAAGTTGGATGATCTAAATATGCCTTTGTCTAGCCAAAGCTTTTGATTATGGAGTTTGTTTATTTTTTAACATTTGCTCTCTCGATGATTTTGTTTTATCACTATCGGAAGTCATTTGAAGTTTGAGTCAGAACTTTAGTTCTCTATGCCGCCACTGTTGTGGAGGTTAAACGAACTAATTTCATCGCTTCCCAGCAGAGAATCTTTTGAACACTTAACGCTTTGTTTTTCGATAAATTTTTGCTGATGGAAGTCTATAAATGTTTGCCGCCGTTTCGGAGGGAAAATAGAGAATTTTCCGATGAATAGTATTTGTCCTTGCTGATTCCGTGGTTTGTTTTTCGATGATTTGATGTTTTCTCTATTGGAATGTTTTTTACAGTAGTCGGAGTTCTAGTCTCAAGCGACGTCGGCATTTCCGAGGCCTTGTTGTTTGTCTCACCGACACTGCGGAGATGATTAGTTCTAAACTCGCTGATCCGTAGTCCTTAGTTCTTCCAATCGCCGATGTTTTCTATTGCTGCGGAACCCTTAGTACATATGAATTCCGTTGTTGTGGCTCTTTAGTGAACTAACCATTCGGTATATAGTGCTTCTGCCCACTGGTATGAGTTTTATTCCTGATGCCTTGGTTTTATTGATCAAACTTTTTACTTTGCGATGTTTTTGTTTTCACTATCAGAACGGTGTTGATGATTGATCGGAGGACTAGTCCTTTGTGTTGCCGACATGGCAGCACCTTTGAGCTTTGATTCATCGATGCTTAGTAGCTAAAGCTTTCGATCGCCAATGGTTTCATGATTAGCGAGACCAGTAGTTGGTTTGTCACCCGTCGTTGTTGTTGTTTAGTGGATTATTTTCCTGATGGTTAGCGTCTTTCTCTTTCGACTGCCGATAGGGTTTTTCCCACCAATTTTGGTGTGCTTTTACTCTATTTTTTGGAATGGCATAGATTTCCCGTAGGTGTTGGTTGAGTCAGGGTTTTTTTTTTGAGAGGAAGAGCGCAGTTTGAGGTTTGGTGTTTTGAGGAGTGGCGGTTACATAGTTTTGGTTCATGTTTTCATCGGAGGGTTTCGATTTAGTTCAGATGCGGCCTGGATTGAGATAAAGAATCTGTTCTATCGAGATTGTGATTTTAATTGGACAGTGGACTTAGAGAATTTTAGACCTAGCTTGCAGGATTTTCTTTGCCTTATCTTTGTATGCATTAATTTTTTTTATAATTCATTTTACAGAATGCATGTACTGATACAGTTTTGTGTTATTTTTTTAAAAGCTAAATGGTCTAAAAACCTGCTATGTTTATGACAGGGTGATTGCTGCAAACAAGATATATCTAAAAGATAAAGCAGAAGGGAGGCAGCAAGGAAAGACAAAGCTGAAGCAAGAAGAGGCAGAGATGAAGAAAAGAGAAGGAGAAAGTGAGGGTCTACGATCAACAGGATCTAAAAAGGACCAACAGATTACTGAGCAGAATTGATAGAAGCAGAGACCCAGGATTGGGAAAAGTTCATCAATTACCAAGCTGGTCTCTCTTTATAAAAAGTGTTATTTAATTTTAATTTAATGTAATGTATTGTACAGTACTCACTAAAAGACAAAATTGTGAGAGTGAAAAGTTGGGGGGGGGGCCAAAGGTCATGAGGGGCAGCCCAAAAGTTGTTGCTTTGGTATAAATATGGGATAGTTATATGTAGAACGGGAATTTTTCATAGATATATTTGTGAGAGTCTGTTGTAAGAAGAACTATTTCCTTTTGCAATAAAGAATTACAAGTTTCCTGTTGGAGAAATCTTGGTGGAATTTTTCAAATGTTGTGCTATGGATCTATTGAATGTGAACTATTTCGTTTTTAGCTTGTGTCCACTAACTGTGAGACCGTTCTAACTCTTTGAACCTATGTTCTTGTTATGAATGCACTCTATTTTATTCTATGAAATTTCCACAGTGAGTAATGAAGGCTTTTCATAAACAATAAGCTATCTTGTTGTTCATATATCTATTAATGTTCATGTGTTTGGAAATAAGTAACAGCTATCTGTGATTTTTCTTAATGCGTGTGCATAAATACATTACTCATTGATAAATGATAATATTGCTCCCTAGGGATAGGTTAGATAGTTAGTTTTAGTTTCTTGCTGTGTGTGATTTAGATGCGAGATAGAAGAGACGAGAGGTAAGAACCTGCGCATCACATTGTGACCGCTCCTCGTATTCTCTATCAATATGCATTCTTAGATAGGAACTTGCATATCATACTTAAACATAAAAAACTAAAATATACATGGTGGACCGGGTCATAACCGGTAAAAGATTTTATTTTGTTACTTGACCTATGGTAGCCGGAATGATAAACCGGACAAATTCCCCATACCAAACAATAACGGGCTAGTTGGGAACGTTATTGGGGAGAATCCCTAACTGTTTTTACCTACGATTTTCTAGGCCTCAACATAGCCCTTGTAGTAGAGGTGAATGGGATGAATGTGAATGCATGGATTGGGTTGATGATTGGGATGGTGTGTCACTTGCAGTAGACCCATGTGTAGTCGGTGAAACAACCCACTTAGAGGAGGGTCAATCAACGATTTCGATAGACTACGACCATATCTCAGATTTTGTACAACCAGGACACATATATGCAGTTGTTTCCTCGATATACGATGAATGGGGCACAGATTATTGGTTGGCACGATGCATTCGAGGTAAGAAAATCCTGAATGGATCATTGATTGATGATGAAGGCAATTAATTTTCTATTGGCTCGATGGTGGTTGAGGGTGAATATCTTATACTAGATGGGAAATCAAGAAGAACTAGTGGGCATGTATTCATGGATTACAGACCAGGTTTTGTGGCCTATCACTTCACAAACTTTATTGTTGGCATGAACATCCATCTATAGACAATTTCAAGGAAGAACTCAACCAAGGTACATTACTTCTTGCCTCATTCAGAGCACAAGAGATTGATGGAGGAAATTAGCAACAGAGAGGATCCACCTGGCTATATTGAATGAGATTGGGTAATTGCACTTACACTCCACTTGGATGCCAGTTCCATGAGTGATTGAAATTGACAACTACTGTTAAAAGACAAGACGATCATGATAACTTACTCTGCTTTCTATGTGAACTCTGCAAAATCCTTTCCCTTTCCATCTATATCAATGTCATGTATGAATATATAGCATGTATAATTAATTATTACCAAGTATGATCCTGTTTTATGCACCATCTTGGTAATAAGTATTTATACATGCTATATATTCAGACATGACATCGATATAGATGGAAAGGGAAAGGATTTTTCAGAGTTCACATAGAAAGTGGAGTAAGTTATCATGATCATCTTGTATTTTTAATAGTAGCTGTCAATTTCAACCACTCATGGTTGTCTTGTATTTTAATAGATTTTGACGTGTTAGCTTGCACAAGCACATGATTCTCTACATTTGACTATGCAAGAATACAAAAGCTATGCAAGAATACAAATACTCCACTAAAGCTATGCAAGAACACAAATTTTCGTCATTTGAATTATAAGAATGTAACTTTCAAGTGAAAATGTTTGATGCATGAATCTTCAATAGACACCCTTCACATGTTTAATATTTCACCCATGTTTCTCTTACCTTTGCTACAGGAGTTTAAACACCATGTCCTTCATAGGTTTGATAACTCCGCACTTTATATTGTTCTCTACATGTCCAGCTTGGTAAACCACTATCTTTGCAACTTTCTCTCCAATTTGTGTTGCATCGGGATACTATTCAAAAAATAATTGCTCTAATATTGTGAAATGGTATTTGACTTGTGCATTATCCTTTCATCTCTAAATTTTAACTGCTATTCTAGTAAGTTTTTATCCTTCTTCTATTTGGGCCAATCATTAGAATTTAATGAGAAAGAAAAAGGTATAACACAGAGCAAGGTCAACAATTAGCATGTTATCCCCGACTGAGAGTGACCAAGTGTCCCTAAGCGATATTTTCATGCGACTTGCAGCTCGACATAACTCGGAAACCGGAGTTTGGATAGACGAGTTGTTGACTCCATTGGTCTCTTGGCATGCCATTACCTATGGACGGCCCTCCCCACCACGTTTGCATGGCCCAGTGACTCCACCATTAGAGGAATTTTGGGGTCTAAAATGGGCCTCCTAAGGAAAATAATAAAACAATAGTTAAAATAATAAAATAATAGTTAAAATAATAAAATAATATTGATTAATATTGGAGGAAGAAAGAAAAAAACTACTTTTTGTGTTCGTATTTTCGACATATCTCATTGTGTTTTTATTCAAATTTCGACCGGGAGAGATTTTTGGATGCGGAATCAAATTCTGCATCCAACGAGCTCTCTTGATCGAAATTCGAGTAAAAACACAATGAGATATGTCGAAAATACAAACAAAAAAAGTAGTTTTTTTTAATGACAAATATGTCAATTCAACCATTATGGTTGACTTATTTTATTGAAATTCTATTGGTTCTTGAATTCCAACTCACAAAAACTTATTTTGGCACGTTTTCTTATAAGGCCCATTTTAGACCCCAAATTTCCTCTAATGATTGCATCGGTTTCGTAAACTAGGGTTTTGCTAAGTTTCCTTCAATGCAACTCTCACACTGGTGGGTCAACTCTGAAAAACCCTCTTCCATGCCAATCTTGGTGGTGTTCCCATGTTGGCATAATATTTATTAAATCTACTGAGTAAAACCCTAGTTTACGAAATATGGACTTATGAGCTCTTTACAAGTTATGAGATGGAAAAGAGAAAAACAACTATGGTTTCATGAACTACCATTGCATGCTAGGGTTTCATGAACTACAATCTCATTGAGACTTTCATACTAGGGTTTCATGAACTACAAATTGCATGCTATAACTAGGGTTGAAAAGTTATGAGATGGAAGTAGGGTTTTATGACCTCTTTACAAGTTATAAGATGGAAAAGAGAAACACACCTATGGTTTCATGAACTACCATTGCATGCTAGGGTTTCATGAACTACAATATCATTGAGACTTTCATACTAGGGTTTCATGAACTACAATTTCATGCTATAGTTTCATGAACTACAAATTGCATGCTATAACTAGGGTTGAAAAGTTATGAGATGGAAGTAGGGTTTTTTTACCTCTTTACAAGTTATGAGATGGAAAAGAGAAACACACCAATGGTTTCATGAAATACCATTGCATGCTAGGGTTTCATGAAATATAATCTCATTCATACTTTCATACTAGGGTTTCATGAACTACAATTGCATACTAGGGTTTCATGGACTGCAATTGCATTCTATAGTTTCATGATCTACAATTGCACGCTATAACTAGGGTTGAGAAGTTATGAGATGGAAGTAGGGTTTTATGACCTCTTTACAAATTATTTGATGGAACTAAAATGGTATGGTATGTTGTATGTTAGTATGGTATGGTATGTGTAATGTCCCGGTTTTGACCCCGTTACATTAGATGTATATGACGTATAAATTGTAAATGATCAGGGTGTGGAGCTAAAGGCCAAGGCCCCACCATTGATCGGTTATGTTATGTTTTGGATTTGAATTGTGACCGATGGTATATCGGGGCATGCGGCATATATTATGATGGTCATCATGTAAATATGCATCTATAATTAGAAATGAACCCGACCAGCTACGATCACGACAACTAAAATGAGAAAGGGGCATGATTTTCACAAGGATAAGGATGTGGGGAAATTTGTCAAACCTTGGGGCCAAGAGGGAAAATACCCATGTGTCTTCTTCCCTTGCTTATTCCAACCACTTTCATTAAGAAAGGCTGCTGGTGGTTGAGGCAGTTAATGGTTTTGGGAGTGGGGTGGCAGGACTGTCAGTCCTCACCCACACGCACACTCCACCAGCAAGAAGCTCTCACGCACTCTTCACTCATGCAGGCAATACCATTCTCCTCTCCATGACTGTGCTGAAGGCTCACGCACTTCCAATTTTCGCATCCTTCCTGTTGTTTGTTCATCCACGGACAAAAACAGAGCTGTTTTTCCTCACGCAGGACCTCCATTGTCTGTTCATTCCTCACAGGGTCAGATTGTTTTCCACGCACAGGATTTTCCTGTTTTTCATCCACGTATTTTTCCTCTGCGGATCTACGGATGGTTTGGCTATATTCTTCCCTCACAGACTGATTCATGGGTCCTGCGTTGTCATTTTCATTCACGCCCAGGCTGGGGAACTATAATCTCTTTCCCAACATGGTCTATGTATGTTTTCCCGGCGACTTCATTGCCCAAGGACAGGTTGAGTTTTCCCCACATTGTGAGCCACGTCCACTGATGCATTTCGGGGGTTGTTAATTTCGCCAGGCCATGAGCTGTGTTTGTTGTTACGTTTGGGGACTGCAGTAGATGGTTTGAAGTCGTTTCCCTGGTTTAAGCTGTGATAGCTAAATTGATTTCCTGAGTGCAATGGTTGGTCTTCGGAATGTATTGGGAGCAGGGATGGGGGCTTAGTTTTGCTTGATAAACCTGGTGGCTAGAAACCACACAGACAGAGCTAGAGGGATGGCCTTCTTCTCCATCACCCCTGAATAGCACTGGAAGGGAATGCAGGGCCTGAGGGACTGTGTAGCAGAGAAGGGACTGATTCCTTGTGTTGGGTGTGTTTGGGTGTCTTAGAGGTCAGGCTAGTTTTGGTGTAGGTGTTCTTGGCTCTGCAATGAGCTCACCAGCTTAGCATTTACCCTTTCTCAACTCCTTGATGGCCTGATAAACCCAACTTTGTTGGCTTGGCTGTGTGTTTTGTATATCCTTGGCTATGTGTAAGCCTGCTAGTTCCCTTATTCCTTGGAGAATCATGCCCAGCTCGAGGGTGGCAGCGTTGCTGAGAGATTAAGGAGCACGTTGGCCTATGGTTGGGTGGAACGTTGCAGCGACGTAGCTGGTTGCGGAGCAAAGTTTTCATAAGATAAGTAATCTTGCCCATTTTTACTTCTGCAACCATATTTTCTGTCAATGATATGAAAATGATGAACATGTTAAAATGAATGCTTGTGTGAATTCATGTTGATTCCGCTGTGCAAGATAAATAATTATAGTTGTGTATGACAAACAATTGCGTTTATGCATGTTATACTGCAATGCATTTTCTTTCAGCATTATGTTTCTGCAAATTTTATGCATGTACATGTTCATGGGGCTCTTAGCCCGGGTGTTTGAATCTTGTAGTCGCGTCCTCTTTGTCGGTCGGAGGCATGGGGATGTGACAGTATGGTATGCTAGTACATGGTATGATGTTAGTATCATAGGGTATTGTAGGGTATGGTATGGTATGCTAGTATTGTATGGTGTGTTAGAATGGTATGATGTTAGTATGTTATGGCATGTTATGTTATAGTTTGTTATATTAGTTGGTAGGGTTTCGTGAACTCTTTACAGGTTATGAGATGGAAGTAGAAACCCATGTACATGTACACATCATAAACCAACTAGGGTTTCATGAACTACAATTGCATGCTATAACTTGGGTTGAAAATGGCCCTCCCCCTCATGTTTTCATGGCCCAATGTGTCTAGATATCAGTAAGAAAGCACATGTTGCGGCATTATATTATTGATGTACTAGAATATAAGCCAACAACCTGCATAATAAAACTAGGGTCCACATATTGAGACATGGAACTAAAAACTAGGGTTTTCTGAACTATTTAGGTTTGAACATCAAATTAGACTGGTTAGTATCATTTAAGTAGAAACCAAATGGCCACATAGCCCTAGAATACACTTACAAATTGAAAACCAACTAGGGTTTCATGAACTACAAATTGCATATGATAACTAGGGTTCACAAGTTATGAGATGGAACTAGGGTTTTATGACCTCTTTAGGTATATATCATTAGATTGGTTAGCATCATTTAAGTAAAAACCAAAAGGCCCTATACCTAGGCTATGCACATACATGAAATTAATTTTATTGGGATTAATATGAACTACTTACTATTTCATATGTTCACAAATGAAAATACCGATGTGTGCAAATGCTAGGAACAATACTCAAATTATCAAATTGTTACAATTGAATTAAACCCTAGCTTATGAATTGAATTTCTTTGTTATCCTAAACCCTAGCTAACACTATTCTAATTGATGAATAGTTACATGCTAGACTTGCCTGAAATGCTAACCCTAGCTAGACTTTCTTGAAATGCCATGTGCTTCTATGATGAAATATGATTAGGGTTTATAAACCCGAACGAGGAAAACAATTATAGTGTGGAGATTTGAATTTTATCTCATATTATCTTTATGATTGGGTAGATTCTAGCATTGGTTATGCATGCTAATTTGAGATAATTTTGGGTTGATTTTTCTAAGTAAACTTTAATGGCGTTTATTTTGTTAGATATCCTAAGTGCAAACCTTTGGATAGGTCATCATGCACTTGTGTAGGCCATCAATATGATGACTAAGGAAAATCTTCTGAAATAAAAGGAACTTGCTAGCCAAATGACCCTTCAAACCATGATTGTACACCCAAAGAGAACATGTCGCTACCAAAGGAAGGATCAATAGGGATGACAAGATAGGAAGTGAGTGGGTAAGATAGGAAGGCAAGCAAGTGACCTTAGGCTATGATAGGTGGGTAAGAAGGCTATTAGGGCTGCCCTAAACAGGATATTACCTATTAGGGTTTCCTCATTGATTATAAACCCAGGTTATGCATGCTAACCTTTACACTTTAGTTAGGGTTAGGGTTTCCTCATGGATTCTAAACCCTAGGTTATGCATGCTAACCCTTAAATCGTTAAAATTGCAACAAGTACAATAGCTCGTTAAAATTGCAAGTGCTCAATAGATCGTTATAGAAGACACATATTCATGAACTTGTTTCATTTTTTATTTGCCAAGGAAGAACAATTTTTATGGGACATTAACATTATGGGATTTTTTAATTTCAATTATGCATGTGGTTGAATCATGTTAGTGGTGTTTATGGGGCGTTATCATAATATCGTACAAAGTCAACCTCTCTTGCAACCGACATTGAAGTATTTCCAGCCAAGCATTTAGCGTTATGAAAGTCCTATATTTCACTTTTTATCTAACCAGGACAAAGGTACAATCTTTTGAAGTAAACATCAGTGATAAACAATTTTATAAGTGACAAGTTTCCAAGCCAATGGGACTGTTAAACCAAATCAAATTTCCATTCAAGTAAAATGTCTTATGACAGTCCAAGATGTAATTTCCATTCAAGTAAAATGTCTTATGACAGTCCAAGATGTAATTTCCAGTCAAGTAGGAATGATAAGAAGTATATTCACTTGGATTTTGATGACACAATGACTTGCAAGCAATTCAAGGACTTTTCTAGTATTTTTCCAAGTTATGGATGTTTATATACCACTATCAAATTTGTTTAAGTATGGCTGGGAATGATTGTTTATATACATTCCCTTTGGGGTGTCTTTGTGCCACTTTAAATTGGGTTATGGACAAAATTGAGGTGAGGTGTTAGTGAGTGGATAAGATAGGAAGGCAAGGAAATGACCTTAGGATATCATAGGTGGGTAAGAAGGCTATTAAGGATGCCCTAAATAGGATATTACAGTGAATATGTAAGGGAATATTAGGATGCGTTAGTGGTGTTCTAGGGCTATCCAAAATGGATATTACAGTCAGATATATAGGGAGAGTCGTGGGGGTCTAATTAGTGTGGAAATGAAAGGAATAAGCCTTGCTTTAGAGAGAGGGAAAGGTAGGAGTCTAGGGAAAGGGTTTTATCAAGGGTTAGGCTATAATAAAATGGTTTAGGTGTGTCTTATGGCTTCCTAATAGGTAGTATTATAGTCTAGTTTGATAGACAGTCCTAGGGTTAGTCAAGGATAGAAAATAGAGTAGAAGGCCAAAGATTAGAATTACTATGTAAATACCAAATGAAGACAAGTTCTTTCTATTGCAATTTGGACAATGAATAAGACTGTATTTTTATGCATTTGTGTATTTTTTTGTTAACTAACCTACAGTGTTAATTTTTTTATGCATTTTATTATGAAATTATGGACTTTATTTCTTCGTCAACAATAAGTATTGCAAGCGCATCAATTGTAAACTAATACTATAAAGAAGTACAAAACGATATATTAATATACAAAAATATCCAATCATATACAAAATATGGCAACTCGTGCTATATGCAAAATATGGCAACTCGTGCCCTATACAAAATATGGCAACTCGTGCCAAAATACCACATCATGGATAGTGTTAATAGGGGGCTCTCTCAATCCTCCTACCCACCCTTGAAGCTCCCAGGTCCAACTCCAAAATCGATCTTCCTCTTCTTCGAGCTAGAGGAAGCTCGGTTCACTCGGCTGCTTCGACCACCTCCCCTTGGGCTCTGAAATGACAAAAATCAAATGTCAAATCCTATATGAAATTATACAAGTATAAAACACAATTTAAATATCAAAATTACATTTTCAAAATTTAAATAGATCACCTGAGACGAGACCGTAAGTGGTGAGCAGGCTACCCTCCTCCATGATCCAAGTCTCTCAGCAATGCCACCCTGCAGCATTTAAATAGTAAGATAATTCATACAATTTACTGCTATGTTAATTTTTGTTATTATTGAATGATATTTTCAGAAACTAATCAATCTCGCCGTGAACACAACAAGTTGGTCCTGGGGGCTAGCAGGTGGAACAATCGACTGCTCCTCATGGGTGGTAGGTGGAGCAGTGGGCTATACAACCTGATCTGATGCTACGGTGGATGGAATAACAGAGGATGTAGCCACATCAATGTTGGCTACAACACTAGGGGGAATGGTGGAAGAGGGAATGGACTAGAGTGGGCAAAGTGGTGACGTAAGACGATAAAGTCCAACTGGCTGTAGAATGGAACGGGCCACCTTGGAAGAGGAAACGAGGGTGGTGGGGGAATATGGAGGAGGGGAATGAT
>LPNX010266410.1:390801-423561 GCA_001517045.1 Pseudotsuga menziesii | reverse complement strand
GGGGGGGGGGGGGGGGGGGGGGGGGGGGGGGGGGGGGGGGGGGGGGGGGGGTGGAGCTAGATGGAAGTGTGGTGGTGGGTGGAAGGTAAGGCATGGATGGAATGGGGTGGGGAGGGATGCATGGAAATGGACATGTATGCTAGGGGCTACACCTGGCATATATGGTGGGAAAAAGGCAGTCGATGGAGAGATAGTGACACCGACGTGCCTATGTGGTGGGACCTGCATACATATTCATGTCATCGTGTATTAGTACATAAAAAAATATAACTATACGAATCTAAGCCATCAAAAATGAAATTAAATTTATAGTTTATTACAAGATACCTGCTCACAAGGGGATTTGTTGATCCCTGGTGGGGATGGCTGGTCACTCAATCCTACGAACACCTGTTCATTTGCACAAAAATATTTAGATTCAATTAGTAAATATTAACTAAATATGGGTTGACAATTTAAATAAATATGCCACGATTGACATCCAATTACTACTAACATTAAATTTAATTACTGAAAGAAAACTAAATGTGTGTATGCTATCACGATGTCCTCTCCAGTTGCCATGGCTCCATCTAGGTTGAAGGAACCAGCGTCCTCCCACCCATGTGTTGGAGACTCGGCACTGAATAGATGTACATTAAAAAAAATCAAGTCATCAGCATCTGATTCTAAGTTAAATTTATTAGAAATTATGACATTAAATAAAACAATGACTAACCTGGTGTAGGTAGCTCTCTATGCCATGCTCCTGCATGGGAACCTGGCATGGATGACCGCAATGAGAAAAATGATGTGGCACTAGTCTCGTCGATCTATATGGATCCACCTGTATCTACTCTCCCTTTGCCACCACCAGTAAACCGTGTAGAAGTGTGTCTCTCGGGGGGGTCCTGCTTGCTCTGCGAGGACATAGCCACAAATTTGGTATGCCTGAGAAGGTGTTGTGTGGCATGTCTAACGGACTCATGGATCTCATCTAGTCCGTCACCTAACCTAGGGGGTTGAGGAGGCGGGTTCGGCTCTTGCCTAGGTGGCGCAGCAGGTCCTCTAAGTGGGTTCCAGTGGGCTCCAGTGGGCATGAGGTCGATCTTGGGATGAGCCAAAACCGACGCTCTGGAACTCAGTGATGTTGAGGTAGTTTGTTAGCAGGAATATTTCACCTTCTGCGGACAAAAGCTGTTTCTTTGGTCTGAATGGTTCAGATCTAGAACAAATGAACGACAAAGGATGAAGACCCTCCCTAGATATCGTAGATACCTAGAATGCCTGCTTCGATAGTAAACTTGTGTAACTGTAATCAGATTAAACACACAAACACATCAAAGCTACCAAAACATAATCTATTAATCCATGTCAGTGACTAAGGAATCCAACAACATTTACATGTGAAATCAAACAACAACAGTAAAGTGGGATGGAAATCAGCTTTGCATTAAGATTAAAATGGAGAAGTTTACAACCAATTAAGCCTTAGTGTTGACATGCATCTCCATGAAACCAAAACTTTCATCCCCATAAGCTCTAATTGTGCTCTCTATGCTCTCCAATGGCTTGGGCCAAGTGGTCAATCCAACAACATAACAATACTTCAATGGTTCTCCCCCTCAACCATGGATATGAGATTGTATTTATAAGGCTCAATGGATAGGAATGGTTGAGAGATTTGTGGGTGAGGCGGCCTCTAAGATCCTATGATGGGGGATCTCGAGCTCAACTGACCCACAATGTTAGGGATAAGGGAGGACACGAGGTTCATGATCTAGAAGCCTTGAGAATCTTCTCTTTTTCTCATTTTACCCAAGGTACCGCTTTTCTCCTTCTATGACAGAGCGATTCAGGTAAGAAATGCTTATGGACTAAGGGCTATAAGCGATGGCACCGCTTATGGATAACAAGGCACGAGTGGTGTGAGCAAGGTACCGCTCATGGACAAAGGGGAAAGTGTGGTGCTGAGTCTCTTTATGAAATATTGACAATCAACATGGGTTTCCACTCCAAGTGTTGGGATTAAGGGAAAATAGGTATGTCAAAGGTCTTATCAAATGATGATGACAGGATTTTGGTATAACATAGTTCACATGGAACCCTAACACAAACTCAGCGCACAATTTCCTGAGAAAATACTGTGGGACCTTGACATTGTCGCATGGAATCTTGTCGAATACCATGAACCATCTCTTCCTCCAGTTTTCTCACCGTGGATGGTAATTACACCATTCCATGCAAACTCACCTCTTGAGTCACATATGGAGGTTGTCCTGTTCTAGGATCTATAAATTTGCTCCACGGTTGGGCTTTTGTGATATTCAGGTTTTTAATATCCTCTTTGGACATACCAGTGCTATAATCCTCTCTCATTCGAGCCCTATATTCGCTCAAACTGGTTATCTCACTATGGCCAATGTTGATAGATTCTATAATGTTTTGTATTGATGTGGCAAGGGAAACCAGAGCGGGTTCCCTCGTGTTCTTCAATTCATCACTCAAAAATATTAATTGGTTTAACTCCCCATGTAATTCATCTTCAGGGTTTTCTTCATTTAATTTGGGGTTTGGGTCCTCTGTTTGGCTTGTTTCATTCATTTCTTCGGATGCTTCATTGGTATTGGTCATTGTGGTTAGGTAATTTGTACCTGTAGTATCAAATTTTGCCCATTTCAATTGATTTTCAATTTCTTTTTTAATTTTGTAGTTTATTTATAAAAAAATAAAAACAATGAAATAAACAAAAAAAATTGCATTCCTACTCTATTTACCTTACTCCAGCATCGTTTTAGGTGATTTGCACAAGTTGGTTGGGATCCTTGGGGGTCGAATTTGTCTCCTTAGGGTCATTGGCTCCTCCTTGTCTGCTCCCAGGTTGCAAAACAATACAAACTATTTTTTTTAATACATAGGGATGTGCATGCGTCCCTGTTTGCTATCGTAGCCAAATGCGTGTGCGCGTCCTGAGGTGTGTGCGCACTCTTATTTCCCATGCTGGAAATCGACGTGGAGGTTCGTTAGTCTGAAGCAGAAGTGCGTGCACACTTCTATGAGGTGCATGTGCATTGTTGATTTAGCCCTCTTGCGCACTCCCATTGCATCATAATTGGGTAGCAGCTTCGTGCAAGCGCCCACGGGCTGGTGCAAGCTAATGCTGGTCACTTATGACACGTTCGTTGCAATGGACTTCTGGAAAAATAAAAATATGAACATCAAAAAGCAATATTAGAGGTACCTACACAACTTTTTGGAATATGGTGTAAGAATATGAAAAGTGGACAATTGGATTACCTTCCGGAATATATAACTTTTATTTATGGAAACTAAGCATAAATCCTTAAAAACGAGGTTCTTCTAAGGTTGGTATGTTATATTTTTCCCAAAAAATAATGAATATGTTTGTGTTGGTCCACTCGTTTGGTATGCAAATGGTGGAATTTTGTGAAAAAACATTATATAGAGTTGTAGATAACAGGTGTGTCTAGTGCAGCGATATTTTTCCATATTTATTTATGTTATATTTTTTATTTTTCAAATTAAGGAAGTAAGTGATGCCCTAAAATGACAAGGTCAACCGTTGGTCCACAACATCTTGGTCTTAACATAGTCACTGAACGATATATTTTTTTTAGGATGTAGGTCTTTGTGTCTTCTTGTGCGGGTTCTTTTCCATTTTTTAAATAGGTGAGGCAATCAAAAGTTATAGCCGAAGCAAATAACCTACCTTTTGTGTTAGATTGACGTTAGTCCAATTAAAATTAAATAAAAAAATAGAAAAAGATAATAGATTTAAATAAAAATTACATATTCAGAATCTACAGACAGAGGTACACAAGTGTGTGAATTTTAATTAACAGTGGACAAGCGTGGCATATGGAAAATCATGCATGAAATAGCAGAAGTGGTACAAAACAAGTTTTTATGTCATAAGACAGTCCAAACCACTTGGTTGGGCAACCCGAACCTAAAACCAAAGCAGCCAATTCATCCACCACGTTGGTTGGAAAAAAGGTACCGCCAAAATTCTAAATTTAAATCACACACACACACTAGAAGCACGATCGCGCTCTCTGGGTGTGTATGCACTAAAAGCGTGTGTGTGCTAATTTGTGCGCGTGCGTTAAAGACGCGTGTGCGCATTTTCTAAGTAAACACTTTGTTTTGATTTTATTTTCAAGAATTTGCAATGGAATGATGAGGAGGAGGAGGAGGATGATGACAATGATGATCAAATGAGGATGATGACTATGATGATGAGGAGGAGGATGATGGCAATGATGATGATGAGGATGATGGCTATGATGATGAGGAGGAGGATGATGACAGTGATTATGATGATGATTATGATGATGATTATGATGATGATTGCGATGATGAGGATGATGACGTTGATGAAGAAGATGATGATGAGGAGGAGGAGGAGGATGACTATGAAGATGACTATGAAGATGAACAATGATGGCGATGATGATGATGCTGACGATGATGAGGAACAATGATGATGATGATAATGATGACAACGATGAATGATGATTGTGAACAATGATGGTGATGATGATGACGACAATGATGAGGATGATGATGATGATGATGATGAACAATGTTGGTGATGATGATGATGGCAATGATGATGATGAGGATGATGACTATGATGATGAATAGGATGGCGATGATGACGATGACGAGGATGAGGATGTTGATGATGACGACGATGATGATGAGGAGGATTATAATGACTATGATGATGAACAATGATTATGATGATCATGATCATGATCATGATGACTATTACTATAATGACAGTGAATATGATGATGATGATGATGATTGCGATGATGAGGATGATGATGTTGATGATGAAGATGATGATGATGATGAGGATGATGATGACTATGAATGTGACTATGAGGATGAAAAATAATGGCGATGATGATGGTGATGATGAACAATGATTATAACGACGAGTAATAATGATGATGATGATGATGATGATGATGATTGTGATGATGATGATAAGAATCATTTCAATGATGATGATGAGGATGATGACTATGATGATGAGGATTAGGATGAGGATGATGATGACGATGACAATGATGACAAACAATGATGGTGATGATGATGATGATGATGAGGATGACGATGAGCAAAAATGATGTTGATGATGATAGGTTTAGTTGAAACTTTGCTTTGATTTTATTTCCTAGCATTTGCAATGGAATGATGATGATGAACAATGTTGATGATGAGGAGGAGGAGGATGACAATGATGATGATGAGGATGATGACTATGACGATGATGAGGATGATGATGACGACGATGATGATGATGGTGAACAATGATGGTGATGATGATGATGAGGATGATGATGATGACGATGATGATGATGACGATGACTATGATGATGAAGAGGATGAGGATGATGATGATGACGATGATCAGGATGATGATGTTGATGATGACGATGATGAGGAGGAGGAGGATTATAATTACTATGATGATGAACAATGATGGTGATGATGATGGTGATGATGAGTATGATGATCATGATGACTATTACTATGATGACAGTGATTATGATGATGATAATGATGATTGTGATGATGAGGATGATGATGTTGATGACAAAGATGATGATGAGGAGGAGGATGATGATGACTATGAAGATGACTATGAGGATGAACAATGATGGCGATGATGATGGTGATGATCAACAATGATGATGATGACAACGAGTAACAATAATGATGATGATTGTGATGATGAGGATAAGGATGATTTCAATGACGATGATGAGGATGATGACTATGATGATGAGGATTAGGATGAGGATGATGATGACGATGAAAATGATGATGAACAATGATGGTGATGAAGATGATGATGAGGAGGATGAGGACGAGGATGATAATGATGACGATGACGATGAGGAACAATGATGATGATGATGATAGGTTGAGTTGAAACTTTCCTTTGATTTTATTTCCAAGCATTTGCAATGGAATGATGAGGAGGAGGAGGAGGATGATGACAATGATGATGATGATGATGATGACTATGATGAGGATGATGATGATGATGATGATGATGATGACGACGATGATGATAATGGTGAACAATGATGGTGATGATGATGATGATGATGAGGATGATGATGATGATGATGATGAGGATGAGGATGATGACGATGATGATGATGACGATGACGAACAATGTTGGTGATGATGATGATAACGATGATGATGAGGAGGAGGAGGAGGAGGAGGATGAAGAGGATGAGGATGATGACGATGATGAGGATGATGATGTTGATGACGATGATGATGAGGAGGAGGATTATAATGACTATGATGATGAACAATGATTGTGGTGATGATGATGATGATGATGATGATCATGATCATGATGACTATTACTATGATGAAAGTGATTATGATGATGATTGCGATGATGAGGATGATGATGATGATGACGAAGATGATGATGAGGACGAGGATGATGATGACTATGAAGATGACTATGAGGATGATGACTATGATGGTGAGGATTAGGATGAGGACAATGATGACGATGACAATGATGACAAATAATGATGGTGATGATGATGATGAGGATGAGGATGAGGATGAGGATGAGGATGATGACAACGACGATGGGTAACAATGATGATGATGATTATAGGTTTAGTTGAAAGTTTGCTTTGATTTTATTTCCAAGCATTTGCAATGGAATTATGATGATGAATAATGATGAGGAGGAGGAGGAGTAGGATGACAATGATGATGATGAGGATGATGACTATGAGGAGGAGGAGGAGGAGGATGATGATGATGGTGAACAATGATGGTGATGATGATGATGAGTAGGATGAGTATGATGATGAGGAGGAGGAGGAGGAGGAGGAGGAGGATAACATTGACGAACAATGTTGGTGATGATGATGATGACAATGATGATGATGAGGAGGAGGAGGATTATGACGATGATGACGATGATGATGTTGATGACGACGACAATGATGATGAGGAGGATTATAATCACTATGATGATGAACAATGATGGTGATGATGATGATGATGATCACGATGACTATTACTATGATGACAGTGATTATGTTGATGATGATGATGATTGTGATGATGAGGATGATGATGTTGATGGCGAATATGATGATGATGAGGAGGAGGAGGATGACTATGAAGATGACTATAAGGATGAATAATGATGGCAATGATGATGGTTATGATGAATAATGATGCTGACGATGATGAGGAACAATGATGATGAGGATGATGATGATTTTGATGATGATGATAAGGCTGATTTCAATGACGATGATGATGATGAGCATTAGGATGAGGATGATGATGATGATGACAATGATGACGAATAATGATGGTGATGATGATGAGGATGATGAGGATGGGGACAAGGATGATGATGACGACGACGACGACGACGAGGCATGTTGAAAAATGTTGGTGATGATGAGGATGATGATGATGATGACCATGATGGTGATGAGGATGATGACTATGATGATGAGGATGAGGATGATGATGATGATGACAATGACAATGACAATGATGATGATCAATGATGGTGATGATGATGAGGATAACGATGATGATGATAGGTTTAGACTATATTGTAGTGGTGATGATGATGATAGGTTTTAGAATATATTGTAAAAATACTCAAAATAATCATGAATACGAAGTCGTTGTTGAAGAATGTTAGTCATTAAATGAAATAAATGTTAGTGATTAAATGCTCTAAATGTTAGACAGGGGCACACGCACGTTTAAGTTTGCATGTGCATCAATGCACGCGCGCATTATTATGCACGCATGCGCATGCTTAAAGGTGCATGTGTGCGCTTGTTAGTAGGTTAAAAAAATAGAGTTCTGAATTCTTGGGATTGCTACCTATTTTCACGGGTTTTTTTTTGTTGTTCTTGCATTTTGCGCTCCTCACCTGTGCAATTTGGGTCACAATCCATCACCACTCATTGATATATTGGATGGAAGCTCACTCTTAGAATCTATCAAACATATTCAATTGTCCTAGAAGTTAGTGGAAATATTCACACTACAAGTTTTCATTGGAAGAAGAGATCATTTTGAAAGGTATGGTGAATTGTAAATAATTGTTTTAATTCACAAGTTTTCAGATCATTTCATTGATTTATGTTTTATGATATGCCTACAACAATATCCCTCTCATAGAAAACATTTAATTTCACAAGAATAAATCCCAACTTCACATCTAAACAAGTCTCATATTCTCCATACAAGATGAAGTACGCCATGTTAACTAATTTACATTTGCACATGAATATATTTTGATTTTACACAATGATGGCATAGATGAAGTTATATCTTGAGACTCTTTAATTTAAAAAAAAACATTTGAAGTAATCATGGGAGAGGGTCCATATTGAATAGTTCACCAAGTTGTCCATATTCTCTATACAAGATGAAGTATGCAATGTAGACCAATAAGCATTTGCACATGAATATATTTCGATATCCTGCAAGGATGGCATAGATGAGGTTCTCTATTGAGACTCTTCAATTTGTATAAAATCCTTGGAAGCAATCATGGGAGAGGGTCCATATTGAACAGTTCACCAACTTGTCCATGCTCTCTTCTTCATGCTAGATTTATCATAACATGACTTTGATATTGACAAGGATGCCTCTACCTCAATGCTTTCTCCTTTTTTCGAGGGATTTGCAACCTCCTCATTTCACTCATCTTCTTATGACTTCCAATAATTTTTGAACACAAACAAAGTCAAAATCCTATAGCTGTAATACCTGCAAACTTGACTATCTTTACTTGACTCAAATAGAGTATAGAAATGAAAATTTGATCCAAACATAAACAGAAACATTTAATCAACGATTATGTATCAATGCCAATAATTAGTATACTAACATATCTATAATTTAGTTATTTATGTTGGAATGCGTCATGTATCATGTATAATGGAACTAATACCTTATCTGTTGCTTATTATGTAGGGGTGGACCTCATAGTTTTGATAAATAAACTTTTGGATATGGGCAACTCACATAACAGAGCCTAAGAAAAACTAGAAGGAATATGCCCATTGAAAAGGAAAATGAGGTAAGAGAAAAGGCCAAGTTGGCAATGGAGAGAATGAGACATGGTCCAGACATTTCCACTGATACTGCTTTTGATCCTAACAGAGTTGATGACATAACAATCTATACTTCAAAACCATGGGTGAAATGGTTGCGTCCAATGGACCCAACTCAAGTTCCAACATCAACACAGTCTCCAACCAACAATCCATCAACGAGCCATGTTGAATCTCTTGAAGACATAGGTGTATTGAGAGAAGCTGAGTATGAAGCGTTGGACCTACGAGCAATGATTAATTTGCAATCTCTTCTAGAAGACCACAACCATGTCGAGCACACTCCCAATATGGACTGACATGTGAATGATTCACGACAACAAAGAAGCCCTGGGATCCATAGCTCATGTACACCTTCCCTACCTCGACTGTCTACTGCAAGAAAAAGGACTCCTAGACGTATCCATGTGGATGAAAATTGTCTGTCGGGCCTTGAAGGTGTTGCAGCTGCAACAATTCTCCTCAAATTTCTTAAATTTCGGGCCCCTCCTCATGATTTTGCATTGTTTTAATCGTTGGATCATTTAAGTTGTTGGTCATGTTGTAATCTTAGATGATTGTAAAAGATGAACTCTCGCCCAAGGTTCGAATTTTGATTACATTTGGAATTTATGGTGAGTCACAGATTCTAAGTTTGTTTTCGCTTGTTGATCGAACCAAGTATCATGTATTGTGGTCGTCATTGCGGAGGTATAACATGTTTATATCCATTGCTGAGTTTAAAGCTGTCTAAACACTTAGAATTTTTATATTGATTGGGAGTCATTCTTGTTGGATCAGAAGACGGATCCTTTTCGCTTCCACCGTTGCGGAACCCGGAGTAGTTTAGCACCCGAAGTCCATTTTTCCTCGACTTCCGATGCGGGTTGACCTGATTTAGCCGTGTACCCGAAGCCGTTTTTCTTACGCCGTTGCGGCTGGGGAAGTCATTCGGCTTCCGAAGTGCAAATCTGTCTGACTTCCAACTAAAGCCTTTCTCTACCCACTTCTCGGATGTCTCTAGCTCTTTTCCCTTCTGCTGTTGCGGCTCTCAAAGTCCTTCAGCTTCCGAAGTGTAAAGCCGTCTGATTTCCGATTAAAGCCTTTTCCCTCTTGCGTTTCGCTTATCTGCATCTCAGGTCTCTTCCACTGTTGTGGCTGGGAAAGCCGTTTAGCCTCCGATGTTAGTATTCCCCTGATTGCCGATTTTTTTTTTCGCCTACGGATTGGTCTACCCCTCTGATGCTGGTATTTTGAGCCGCCGATGAGTTTCCCATTTACATCTGGTGGTAATGTTGTCAAGCCTGTAGGTGGTTAAGGTAGTGGCGGGCGTCTGATAAAATTCTAATAATGGGAGATGCACCTGGCCGCTTTCTTGTTGATTAGCTGTTCAATTTTAATGTTCAAAATGCCAATCCGATGAATGATGCATTTTGGTTTATTCGCAGGTGGACTTGAAGAATTTTTGGCAAACGCAGCACAAAGGCACATCTAGGAAAGTTTGGAAAAATTCAAACCATGGTTCTCAGGACTGAAGAAAGGACAAAACGAATGACGGCCAAGGAACGGACTAGAAAGGTCTATCAGTTACTAATCGGAAGATGAACGTTCACATAAAATAAAAATGAGAAGACAAAGCGGCCTGAAAAAGAATCTGAAATGTTCGAGGGACTGGAGAGTCAGATGTTTGGGGGTAGCCCAAAGGACCTGCTATGTAGTTTAAATATTAGAAAGATAGGATTTAGAGAGGACTTTTTCCCTGGAAAAACTTGTAACCCATTTGCTTGTAAGAGGAACTATTTCATTTTACAATCAGAAACTGCAACTTTTGCCTATTGGAGAAAGCGAAATGTGGAATGTATCAATGCGATTAAATGAGCAATGTTGAAGGGGAACTATTTCGTTTTCAGCTGTGTTTCATTAACTGTGAGAGTGTTTTAAATTCTTGAACCTATGTTCTTGTTGAAATGTTCTTCAGTATATTTTGTGATGTTTTCCACTATGAGTAATGAATGTTGTTAATAAAACAATTGGCTATCTAGTTGTTTAAATATATGTACTTGTGCATGTGTCTTGAAAGAAGTATCAGCTATCTATAACTCTTCATAATGCATGTACGAAATGTATTACTCACCAATGAATGATAAGCCTGCTCCCTATGGATAGTTAGGTAGTTAGTTTATTTTCTTGTTGTATGTGATTTAGATGCTAGTGAGTTTAAGACGAGAGGTAACAACCTGCACATCACATTGTGGCTGCTCCTTGCATCTTATCGCCCTGCATGGTTAATTAGGCACTTGCATATCATACATTAAGTCAAAAAATACAAAATACATGGTGGACCAAGCCGCAACTAGTAAAGCCTCTGTTTTTTGTTACTTTGACCTATGGTAGCCGGACCGCAAACCGGACGGATTCCCCATACCAAACAGTCAACGGGCTAGTTGGGAACATTGATTGGGGAGAATCCCTTACTGTTGCTACCTACGAATTTCTGGGCCTCAACAGTTTTGGTGCTAGAAGGAGGGCTGCCAGTGCATGGCTGGCCGAAGAAACCCGTTTTCCTGAAATTTTTCCACTGGTAATAGTTTTGAAAGCAGTGGGTTTCATAATCCAATTCTGGAAGAAAGAGAACATCTATATTCTGTTGGCAATGAAATTGTTAATGATCTGAGAAGACACACCAGGGCGTATGTAAAGAAGATTTGAGGATTGCCAATCGTCCTTGAATTTCCCAGAAGAGAGTATAAAAAGAAAGATCGCCCTGTAGCAGAAGACTCAATGTTGGTTGGAGACTGGGAAGAACTTGGAGAAACAGCCTTACAGGAAGCTGTACTACCTTTGAACCAAGAAGGCCCAGATACCCCTCACAATTCTCCTGCTCACACTCCAGTTGGCTCACCTCCACACTCTCCACCCAGACTCATGGCTGGCGTAAACGCAAACCAACCACCTAACCCGCCAAATCCACCACCTGCATGGAGATCCTGATCACCGTTAAACCTTACACCTCCCTTACACGACCTACCTCAAGCCTTTGACAAGATGTTGCCGAAGTTTGACCCAAATGAGAAAATACTAGTAGATGATCATCTACAAAGTTTTTACTTGGCAATTAAAGGATTAAGGGTCGGGGAATATGAAGATGTTGTATGCAGACTGTTCCCGCATACCCTTAAAGGAAATGCAACATCATGGTAGTTTGTATTGCCTTCTAACTCTATCCCTGATTGGGATACCTTCGAAAGAATCTTCAGAAGTAAGTATGTAACTCAGAAAACTCATGCAGCTCTCATGAAAGGGCTGTGCGCGCTGAAGAAAGAAAGAAAAGAAAAAGTGCACAGTTTCACACAAAGGTTTGTAGCCTATCTCAAGAATTTTTTTGAAATGGATAGACCTTCAGACAAAGTTCTGATTGAATATTATACTTCAGCTTTAGGCCCTGAACTGGCCATGTTCACCAAAGGTAGGGCCAAGCCTACTTTGACGGAAACCTATGAAGAGGCTGAAGTAGTGGAAGCTGAAAGAGAGAGTATTGAAGACTATCTAGAATAGTCAGGAGAAAAAGGTATAGGGAGAAAAGCCTTATTGTTTACTAAACCTAAGGAAGAAAAGTCGCCAGATTTGGAAAATATGGCCAAAATGATGCAGAAGCTTTCCAACAAAATCATAGATATGGAGAAAGAAAAGGAAGCACAAAAGTTTTATAAGCCATATTATAAGAAAAGAGAGGATAACCACCAGTCTCAACCTCCTCCTCACAATAATGCATCTATGAATTTAACAGAGGTAGGCTTGGACAATTTTTGCACTTTCCACCAACAGCCACACTCTAAAAAAAATTGTCCTCAATGGATAAACTCGATGACTCTGGTAATGAATCAACTATTAGATTCTAGATTAACAGAAGAGGGAGATGAAGAAAGAAAAGAAAATTATGTTTCTACTTCTACTAAAGAACAGGAAGAGGAAACCATGGTTTTATGGAATTCTGTCTCGTTATTCGATGCAGAAGAGGAAAAGACTCAGGGGTACAAGGACGTTATGGAAACCAACGTAGCCACAAGGAGCCAAGGGACGGTTAAGGAAGACAGTCTTATACTCCCAAAGATTAAGAGGCTGCAGAGAAATGTTAAGAAGAAATTTCAAAACAAATCTTTGGCTGATAAAATTCCAGAGTTCATTATTACCAGCCAAGATCTGAAGCAGAATGATACGTTGGCTAGGCCAAATGAAGGAAAGATGAATGCTGATAAACCTCACCCCATTGAGCAGTCGATGGATTATGACATCGTGGAGGATTTAAAAAAGGTAAAAGCAAATGTGCCACTATTCGAAATGTGTAAAGTGTCGTAGCAAAAAGAAATACTGTTGAAAGCACTTGAAGCATCGAATGAGAAGCTTCCCGCTAACAATCAACCTCAGGAAGAAGAAGAAATTGGAGAAACAAGCGTTGGAGGTAAGTCTAAAAGCAAGCGTCCACCTTTCCTCCTCACGTTTGAAATTTTCAATCATAATGTACATAATTTCTTGGTAGACTCAGGGGCGTCAGTTAATGTTATGCCCATATCAGTCTGTAAAAAGATCAATGGGCAGCCTAAGCCATCCACATGGAGGGTGGTTCAATTGGACGAAATGAATGTAAAGGTAATTGGTGAGCTGGAAGATGTCCTAGTCCATTTGGCATCTAATGACAAAGTATGCCAAGTTATTAACATCGTGGTGGCTGATATACCATATGCTTACGGTCTTGTCTTGAGTAGAGATTGGTCAGCCAAATTAAATGGATATTTTGCCTCAGATTGGTCACATCTGTGGTTTCCATACAAAGGAAGTCCGAACCAAATCAAGATTTTAAGGGAACCTCACCATGAAGTACAATGTTACTCAACTGGAGGAGAAGAATGTACCAGTGGACTCTATATTGGGAAACTATTTTATTGAGTTGGAACCAGGGAATTACCAAGCGGAAGAAGCCAGCAACACATCTGACACCCAGCCTGATCTCCTTCAATTCTCACAGGCTGATGAAATTGACTGTAATATAGTAATCTTAGCAGTAGGAATAGATTCACCTTCAGTAGTTAGTGATTTTTGGACTTTATTTTTTGATGGCTCTAAGACATTAGAAGGGTCAGGAGCTGGCTGTGTCTTGATCGACCCCCAAAAGAATAAACATTTTCTTTCATGTAGATTAGAGTTTGAGTGTACTAATAATACAGCTGAATACGAAGCGCTGGTGCAGGGACTAAAGAAAGAGATTGAATTAAAGGTAAGTAATCTAAAAGTTTTTGGAGATTCCGAAATTATTGAAAAACAAATCCGGAATCAAATACATTGTGTTTCTCCTCACTTGAAAGCTTACCAGAATGAGGTATGGGATTTGATTAAATATTTTAATGCATTAAATATTATTTCAATTCCAAGGCTTAAAAACGCAGCAGCTGACCTGTTGGCCACATCAGCCGCTAGATTGGTACCCACTAATAATCGATGCTCTATTGAATTACTTTTTAGGCCCTCTGTACCTGATATGATTACGAACCTACGAGTGCTCGATGATGACCAGCAGATCATAGAATGTTTAACAAATGACGAGGTGTTTAAGGGAGCGATCATAGACGATGAAGAGCATTAGGAGGAGATGAAGCTCGATAATTTCATTCCTAAAGGAGTCAGAACGTTAGAAAAAATGTTCGATTTAAATGAAAAATTCAGAATACCAGCCAACATGAAGACCCACAGCTCATCTCTGCAGTTTGAGCTGATTAATTTAGGGACTGAAACGAATCCTAAATTTGTGAATCTCGGAAAATGTTGTTCACCAACGAAAAGAGACAAGTTCGTCAGTTTGTTTAAACAATATAAAGATGTTTTCGCATGGATGTATGAATACTTGAAAACATACGATACTAGCATCATCAAACATGTCATCCCCATTAAAGCAGGCATCAAGCCATATCAACAACCGTTGAGAAAGATGCATCCAAAGTTGGAACCACTAATTCAAAGTGAAGTGAAGAAATTATTGGATGCTAGAATCATTTTCAAAGTCAGACACTCTGAGTGGGTGTCAAATCTGGTACCAGTAAGAAAAAAGTCTGGAGAAATCAAACTCTGCGTGGATTTCAGAAATCCAAATCGCGCTTCTGATAAAGATAACTACCCTGTGCCACCCATGGAGCAATTGCTGCAAATGGTCTCCGACTCTGAACTGTTTTCATTATTAGATGGTTTCTCTGGCTACAATCAATTGTTAGTAGCCAAAGAAGACAGATTAAAGACAACGTTCAGGACCAAAAGGGGAACCTTCGCCTACAGGAGAATGCCCTTTGGGATGATAAATGCTGGAGCAACATTCCAAAGAGCTATGGACATAACTTTCCACGGATTGATTGGCCAAAGTGATGTAGTATACCTTAATGATATTACAATATTCTCAAAGAGAAGAGAAGAACACATGTTTCACTTACGGCAAATTTTCAAACGTTGTCGAAAATATGGCATCTCACTCAATCCTAAGAAGTGTGTATTCGCTATCACAGAGGGCAAGTTGTTGGGTCACATAGTTTCGAAAAAAGAAATTTCGATAGATCTGGAAAGAATTAAGGCTATTGAACAAATCCCATTGCCCCATAATAAAAAGGGGATGCAATCATTTATGGGAACAATAAACTTTGTGCGAAGATTCGTGCCTGATTTTGCTCAGATTTTCAAACCACTACAGCAGATGGTAAATCAAAATGCACTATTCAAGTGGACTGAAATTGAGAAGAGCACATTCAGCAAAATCAAAACTGTTGTCATACATGCACCATCCCTGAAAAGCCCAAATTTCGACAAAGATTTTATCTTGTATACCTTTGCATCCGATGATTCACTAGCAGCGGTGCTCACCCAAAAGGAAGATGGGGGGGATGAATTCCCAATATCCTTTATGAGTACTAGTCTACAGGGAGCCGAATTAAACTACCCAGCTGTTGATAAACAAGCTTATGTTGTATTCAAAGCAGTAAAACTATTCAGGACTTATATTTTAAAAAATAGAACCAAGGTGATCGTCCCCTACCCAGCTGTAAGGTCTCTTCTTATACAAAAAGAGTTAGGAGAAAGAAGAGGCAACTAGGTAACAGCCCTTCAAGAGTACGACCTTGAATTCAAGCCAGCATCTATAGTTAAAGGACAAGGGTTGTCCAAACAGATGACTAAAAATGAAAAAAATGAAGAACATGCCTCGAAAGATGAAGCCGAATTACATGTAATGGAGGTATGTCCTTTGTTTACAGCTCCCGAGTCTTGGTATAGGGACCTGGTGCATTACCTGTAGGTAGGGTTGTTGCCAGAACATTGGAGTTCCAAGCAAAGAAGAGCACTGCGTCTTAAATCAGCCTCCTATCAACTTGTTGAAGGAGTATTATTCAAAAAGAATTATGACAGGGTTCTTCTCAGATGCTTAGAAAAGGAAGATGCGAAGAAAGTAATGTCAGAATTGCATAACAGTCCTGCTGGGGGACATTATTCGAGAGATACTACAGCCCACAAAATCCTCAGGGCATGTTACTATTGGCCTACGCTCTTCAAGGATGCGCACGCACATGTCAGGAAGTGTGATATTTGCCAAAGGTGTAGTGGGATACAGCCTAAAGCAGCAACACCCCTAAATCCTGTGATGATCACAGAGCCATTTGAGCAATGGGGGCTGGATATTATTGGAGAAATAAAACCAAATTCCTCTCTGCAGCACAGGTACATTCTGACCTCTACTGATTATTTCACTCGCTGGGTCAAAGCAATCCCGATGCGCAAGATAAATGAAGACGAAGTCATCAGCTTCATACAAGATCATATCATGACTAGGTTTGGAGTTCCAGTTTCATTAGTCTTTGATAATGCTAAATACTTTTCATCAATTAAATTGACTGCATTTTCTCATGATAAAGGGATAAAATTGCATTATTCTGCTAATTATTATCCACAAGGAAATGGCCTGGCTGAATCCTCTAACAAAAACTTGATCAGAATTTTAAAGAAGACTGTGGTAGAAAACCAGAGGAGTTGGCACTCTGCATTACCAAATGCCCTTTGGGCCGATAGAGTCACCCCCAAGTCTACGATTGGAGTGTCTCCATATACCCTTGTCTATGGTAAAGAATCCCTCCTTCCTCCCAATATCATGCTACCATATTCCATACTAGCTCAAGAGTCTAGGGGGTCGGATGATGAAGTTTTGCAAATAAGAATATATAATCTCCTGAAAGCAGAAGAGGCTAGATCTAAAGCCAGAGAACGCTTTAAGCAACAGCAGGAGTTAGTTAAGAGATGGTTCGACAAACATAAAGCTGTAACAAAAGACTTTGAAGTAGGAGACTTAGTCCTCAAATGGGATCACCCCCATGATGAGAAAGGAAAGCACACTAAATTCCAGCAGTTGTGGGTAGGCCCTTTTCAGATTGTAGCCAAGCTTGGCCCTTCTACTTACAAGTTGCAGGATCTGCAGGGGTGGGAGGAGAACCTACCAGTAAATGGTTTGGTTCTCAAGCCTTATTTTTCCTGAGTCTGTTTGAATTCTTCTATCTTGTATGTAAATAACTCGCCTGGCTGTCTTTTGAGTCATGTTTTTCAGTTTGCTTTAGTTTGAGATTGCTTGTTTTTAATAAAGGGGATGAACCCGTGGTTGCATGGGGAACATCAAAATTTTTGGGGGTGATAAACAATTTAGTGATCAGACTATGGGTTGTTGTTTGTATAAAATAATTTCTTCCAGTTTATTCATTTTCTCGAATAATTCTGTGTGCATTGAAGTCCTTCTTAACCCTGTGAAATAAACCAGATTTGAAGAGTCTAGAGTACTATGTTGAGGCTCCATTCACGTCACACTTAAAATGTTCTAAGGAGCGACAGCAGAAGACCCATGGAAAGGAGCAAGGGGAATAGTATATTAAACATAAATGATCCCATGCCAAGAAACGAATTGCAAAAGGCAAATAAAGAGTCAAAACTCCTATGAAAGCATCATAAATCAAAGCAGGTGCTGAATCATAAGTACTAAATTGCCAAAAGATCCTCTCCGTCCGTGAGCTGAAACTTGAAGTACACCACTCACACAAAAGGACACTATGGGATAGAGGATCCTGAATTAAAATTCAGTAAGAAAGGCATGCAGGTGGACTCATATGAAAAGGGACAAAAGTCCAAAAGCACAAAAAAGTGCTAAAATGGCATGGGAACGAGGAACAAACGAATATTTTTATTTACCATGTGCTACAATCTTGTGGTGTCCAAGCTGTCAGCTACCTGAAGATAAAGGTAATAATGAAACTCATCTTCTGGCCTCAACAGAGTTATCTAGACTTGAAAATCTTGGTTTCCACTCTCCCACATTGGACTATTATCAATGATTGAAGGTACACACTTCCGGCATTTGAGAAATCCAGATAGCTGGAAGAATTCAATAGAATGCATTTGTTGTGAAATAGTCTATCACTTAAATATTAATCACCCAGAGATCTAGGTTCACCAGGTAATCACCAATTGTTGCAGCTGCAACAATTCTCCCCAAATTTCTTAAATTTCGGGCCCCTCCTCATGATTTTGCATTGTTTTAATCATTGGATCCTTTGAGTTGTTGGTCGTGTTGTAATCTTAGATGATTGTAAAAGCTTAACTCTTGCCCAAGGTTTGAATTTTGATTACGTTTGGAATTTATGGTGAGTCACAGATTCTAAGTTTGTTTTCGCTTGTTGATCGAACCAAGTATCCTATATTGTGGTCGTCATTGCGGAGGTATAACATGTTTCTGTCCATTGCTGAGTTTAAAGCTGTCTAAACACTTAGAATTTTTATATTGATCGGGAGTCATTCTTGTTGGATAGGAAGCTGGATCTTTTTCGCTTCCGTCGTTGCGGAACCCGAAGTAGTTTAGCACCTGAAGTCCATTTTTCCTCGACTGTCGATGCGGGTTGACCTGATTTAGCCGCGTACCCGAAGCCATTTTTCTTCTGCCGTTGCGGCTAGGGAATTCATTCGGCTTTCGAAGTGCAAATCTGTCCGACTTCTGACTAAATCCTTTTCTACCCACTTCTCGGATGTCTCTAGCTCTTTTCCCTTCCGTCGTTGCGGCTCTCGAAGTCCTTCAGCTTCCGAAGTGTAAAGCCATCCGATTTTCGATTAAAGCCTTTTCCCGCCCGCGTTTCGCTTATCTTCATCTCAGATCTCTTCCGTCGTTGCGGTTGGGAAATCTGTTTAGCCTCCGATGTTAGTATTCCCCCGATTGCCGATTTTTTTTTCCGCCTGCGGATTGGTCTACCCTCAGATGCTGGTATTTTGAGCCGTCGATGAGTTTCCCATTTGCAGCCGGTGGTAATGTTGTCAAGCCTTGAGGTGGTCAAGGTAGTGGCAGGTGTCTGATAAAATTCTAATAATGGGAGATGCACCTGGCCTCTTTCTTGTGGATTAGCTGTTCAATTTTAATGTTCAAAATTCCAATCCGATGAATGATGCATTTTGGTTTATTCACAGGTGGACTTGAAGAATTTTTGTCAAACGCAGCACGAAGGCACATCTAGGCAAGTTTGGAAAAATTCAAACCATGGTTCTCAGGACTGAAGAAAGGACAAGACGAATGATGGCCAAGGCACGGACTAGAAAGGTCTATCCGTTACTAATTGGAAGATGAACGTTCACATAAAATAAAAATGAGAAGACAAAGCAGCCTGAAGAAGAATCTAAAACGTTCGAGGGACTGGAGAGTCAGATGTTTGGGGGTAGCCCAAAGGACCTGCTGTGTAGTTTAAATATTAGAAAGATAGGATTTACAGAGGACTTTTTCCCTGAAAAAACTTGTAACCCATTCGCTTGTAAGAGGAACTATTTCGTTTTACAATCAGAAACTGCAACTTTTTCCTGTTGGAGAAAGCGAAATGTGGAATGTATCAATGCGATTAAATGAGCAATGTTGAAGGGGAACTATTTCGTTTTCAGCTGTGTTTCATTAACTGTGAGAGTGTTTTAACTTCTTGAACCTATGTTCTTGTTGAAATGTTCTTCAGTATATTTTGTGATGTTTTCCACTATGAGTAATGAATGTTGTTCATAAAACAATTGGCTATCTGGTTGTTTAAATATCTGTACTTATGCATGTGTCTTGAAAGAAGTATCAGCTATCTGTAACTCTTCATAATGCATGTAGGAAATGTATTACTCACCAATGAATGATAAGCTTGCTCCATAGGGATAGTTAGGTAGTTAGTTTATTTTCTTGTTATATGTGATTTAGATGCTAGTGAGTTTAAGACGAGAGGTAAGAACCTGCGCATCACATTGTGACTGCTCTTTGCATATTATCGCCCTGGATGGTTAATTAGGCACTTGCATATCATACATTAAGTCAAAAAATACAAAATACACGGTGGACCAGGCCGCAACTGGTAAAGCCTCTGTTTTTTTGTTACTTTGACCTACGGTAGCCGGACCGCAAACCGGATGGATTCCCCATACCAAACAGTCAATGGGCTAGTTGAGAACGTTGATTAGGGAGAATCCCTTACTGTTGCTGCCTGGGAATTTCCGGGCCTCAACAGAAGGTAAGTTTCCCAAACGCACTATCGATTGGCAATGTAACAAATTAATGAAGAGATATTTTGAATCCAAAGGTGATGCGGGTAAATGTTAATTATTACTATTTTTGTTAAAGTCAAATTGTTTAGTTGTTGTTAGGATAATTCTAGGCATAAATATGGTTAGACGTTCAGATGCTAACAATCATATTGTTAGAAATCTCCAATCTTCTTTTAATGCGATTGGGAAGACTTCGCATACTAAAGATCTTTGTGTGGCTCGTCATGTGTTATCAGAATCATTGGTAAGAAAGTCCACACGGCAATGTCGCCTCCTTTCACACACTTCTCAGGTACTTAAATTAAATAGAAAAACTGTTCAAAAGTACTATGTTATAAGAGAAAATCTGCAGACTCCAGGTGGAAAATATTGTTGGGCTTTTGTTGGCAGGTTGCCTCATTGGGATATGAAGCTAATTGATGCTATCAAGGAATTAGTACAAATTTTCTGGCATGATCATACTAGAGTTTCATCCAATCAAAGAGATGTGCTAAAGCTAAGAAAAGGTTCTACTAAATGTGAACCCCACGTCAAATACTTCCTTAACACAACACAAACTGAACTCTATGAGAGATTCAAGAATGAGCACATACAATTGAACCTAGGCCAAATGTCATTTGAGAAATGTAAACCATGGTACGTTCGTATATGCATTGATCGAAACACATGCTGTTGTAGATACCATGTAGAATATGAATATTTTTTTGACACGTATAAACATATATTTTGTGATTTGCATACTAACCTTGAGTAGGGCTGCAATGAATCCGTAATACCACCGAATGCATCGAGATATTTTATTGCCAGCATCATGTGTTCAAGGCATGAAGGAAAAAAATACTATGGAAAGTCATGTCTATATGGGAATTGTTCCAAGTGCAATGGGTTTTCTCTTTTGAACCATTGAATTCATGGAAGTGATGAGCATCAATTTGGCAATATGAGCACGGAAATGCAGAGCTTCAAGTACGTAAGATATCAATCAGATAGTGCAAAGGAAAGTAAAAAGATTGCATTGGTGAAGTCACAAGTGCAAATGATTATTGCATGTTTTTCCTCTTACATGTTTAGTTCCTACATATACATTCTTTAAAGGTCACATTCTAATACGACCCTGGTTTTCATGGCAACAGGTATGGGTATGTAATTTTTTGATGGAGTTCGACAAGAAAACCGAGTAGTATGTTCAACATGTGCACATAGCACGATGGAAAGATGAGCAATACATAAAATGCAGTGATAGCTTTCCCATTGGGACCATATTGTCAATTGTGAATTTTGTATAAAACTACACCCTTTGGCCACAAAATGAAATTCAGAGTCATTACTACCATTCCGAGCAAGTCAGCATCATGGTACATATTACGTATAGGCATGGCCCTGAGAGCAACATTAACAACAGGATAATACAGAAGGAAACAAACTTTTACATAAGTGATGATAGATGCCATGATCTGCATTGTGTGCAACAATGTTTTTGAATTTTCTATGATCAGCTAAAGGAGGGAGATATACAAATGGATCAGCATTGGATATGGTCAGATGGTTGTGTGGACCAATTCAAAAATTCCCGAGTCTTCCAATGGATGAGTATGTTACATAAGACTTATAATGTGCTGCATATACCTTGCATGACAAAGGTGAGCATGACGGGGCCGGTGCATGCATAAATACCGCACTACGAAGGGAGGAGATGAGGTTTACCAGAAACCCCCATATCAAGGATGCAGAATCCATAGTTCAATGGTGCTCAACAACAATGTGAGACCGAACTTCAGTGGTAAGAAGGCCAGTCAGGAATTTTTGGCATGTGGTTGACATAGATCGATCATGTTCCTATAGTTGTGGCACAGTACAAGGAATACATGAATTCCATTAGGTTCAAAGATCAAACCCCCTATTTGAAATATGGATGCGAAAACTTTCTTGCTTTTGCACCCCTTGTAGCAGTGGTGAATGGGATGAATGTGAATGCATGGATTGGGTTGATGATTGGGATCGTCTGTCACTTGTAGTAGACCCAAATGTAGTCGGTGAAACAACCCACTTAGAGGAGGGTCAGTCAGTGATTTCAACAGACTACGACCATATCTCAGATCTTGTACAACTAGGACACATATATGTAGTTGTTGGCCCAATAGACAATGAATGGGGCACATATTATTGGTTGGCATGATGCATTCAAGGTCAGCAAATCCTGAACGGATCATTGATTGATGATGAAGACAATGAATTTCCTATTGGCTCGATGGTGGTTGAGGGTGAATATCTTACACTAGATGGGAAATCAAGAAGAACTAGTGGGCATGTATTTATGGATTACAGACCAGGTTCTGTGGTCTATCACTTCACAAACTTGATTATTGGCACGAACATCCATCTACAAACAATGTCAAGGAAGAACTAAACCAAGGTACATTACTTCTTGCCTCATTCAGAGCACGAGAGATTGATGGAGGAAATTAGCAACAGAGAGGATCCAACTGGCTATATTGAATGAGATTGGGTAATTGCGCTTACACTCTGCTTGGATGCCAGTTCCATGAGTGATTGAAATTGGCAGCTACTATTAAAAGACAAGACGATCACGATAATTTACTCCACTTTCTATGTGAACTCTGCATAATCCTTTCCCTTTCCATCTATATCGATGTCATGTCTGAATATATAGCATGTATAATTACGTATTACCAAGTATGATTTGTTTTATGCACCATCTTGGTAATAAGTATTTATACATGATATATATTCAGAAATGACATCGATATAGATGGAAAGGAAAAGGATTTTTCAGAGTTCACATAGAAAGCAGAGTAAGTTATCATGATCGTCTTGTCTTTTTAATAGTAGCTGTCAATTTCAACCACTCATGGTCATCTTGTCTTTTAATAGATTTTGACGTGTTAGCTTGTGCAAGCACACGATTCTCTACATTTGACTATGCAAGAATACAAAAGCTATGCAAGAATACAAATTTTTCATCATTTGTATTCTCAATTCCTTTTGTTCTTTTTAATTAGAGATTGAATTATTTGAATGTAACTTTCAAGTGAAAATGGTTGATGCATGTATCTTCAATAGACACCCTTCACTGGTTTAATATTTCACCCATGTTTCTCATACCTTTGCTATAGGAGTTTAAACATCATGTCCTTCACAGCTTTGCTAACTCCACACTTTATATTGTTCTCTACATGTCCTGCTTGGTAAACCACTATCCTTGCAACTTTCTCTCCAATTTATGTTGCATTGGGATACAATTCAAAAAATAATTGCTCTAATATTTTGAAATGGTATTTGACATGTGCATTATGCTTTCATCTCTAAATTTTAATTGCTATTCTAGTAAGTTTTTATCCTTATTCTATTTGAGTCAATAATTAGAATTTGATGAGAAAGTAGAAGGTATAACACAGAGCAAGGTCAACAATTAGCATGTCATCCCGGACCGAGAGTGACCAAGTGTCCCTGAACGACATTTTCATGTGACTTGAAACTCGACATAACTTGACAACCGGAGTTCGGATCAATGATTCGTCGACTCCATTGGTCTCCTGGCATGCCATTACCTCTAGAGGGCCCTCCCCACCTTGTTTTCATGGCCCAGTGACTCCATGTTGCATCGGTTTCGTAAACTAGGGTTTTGCTTAGTTACTTTAATGCAACTCTCACACTGGTGGGTCAAATATGAAAAACCCTCCTCCGTGCCAGTCTTGGTGGTGTTCCCATGTTGGCATTGGCCATACACACCTTTCAGAGCCAATGACATGCAATCTTGCTGCTCCATTTGGTTTTTCGCTCCCGGACCGAGAGTGACCAAGTGTCCGTGAACGACATTTTCATGCAACTTGCAACTCGACATAACTCAGCAACCATAGGTTAGATCAATGAGCCGTCAAATATGTTTCTCTCCTGGAATGCCATTACCTCTAGTGGGCCCTCTCCACTATGTTTTCATATGTCAAAGACTCCACTGTGCATCAGTTTCGTAAACTAGGGTTTTTCTTAGTTTCCTTCAATGCAACTCTCGCACTGGTGGGTCAACTCTGAAAAAATCTCCTCCATGCCAGTATTGGTGGTGTTCCCATGTCGAAATTGGCCATACGCATCTGTCAGAGCCAATGGCATGCAATCGTGTTGCTCTATTTGTTTTTTTTCTCCTGGACCAAGAGTGACCAAGTGTCCCTGAACGACATTTTCATGCGACTTGCAACTCGACATAACTCAGAAACCGTGGGTCTGATCGATGATCCGTCAACTTTGTTGGTCTCCTGGCATGCCATTACCTCTAGTGGGCCCTCTCCACCATGTTTTCATGGTCCAGTGACTCCACTGTGCATCAATTTCATAAACTAGGGTTTTGCTCAGTTTCCTTCAATGCAACTCTCGCACTGAGTGGTCAACTCTGAAAAACCCTCCTCCTTCCCAGTCTTGGTGGTGTTCTCATGTTGGCATTTTCCATACACACCTGTTAGATCCAATGACATGCAATCTTGCTACTCCATTTGGTTTTTCGATCCCGGATTGAGAGTGACCAAGTGTCCGTAAGCGACATTTTCATGCAACTTGCAACTCGACATAACTCAAAAACCGTAAGTCGAATAGACGATCCCTCGACTTCATTGGTATCTTGGCATGCCATTACCTCTAGTGGGACCTCTCCACCATGTTTGCATGGCCCAGTGACTCCATTATGCATTGGTTTCGTAAACTAGGGTTTTGCTCAGTTTCCTTTAATGCAACTCTCGCATTGGTGAGTCAACTCTGAAAAACCCTCCTCTATTCCAGTCTTGGCGGTGTTCCCATGCCAGCATTGGCCATACACACCTATTGGAGCCAACAGCATGCAATCTTGCTGCTCCGTTTGGTTTTTTGCTCCTGGACCGAGAGTGACCAAGTGTCCCTGAAGGACATTTTCATGCAACATGCAACTTGACATAACTTGGCAATCGGAGGTCAGATCGACGAGCCATTGACTCTATTGGTCTCCTAGCATGCCATTACCTCTAAGGTGCCCTCTCCACCATGTTTGCATGGCCCTATGACTCCACTATGCATCGGTTTCGTAAACTAGGGTTTTGCTCACTTTCCTTCAATGCAACTCTCTCATTGGTGGGTCAAATCTGAAAAACCATCCTCCGTGCCAGTATTGGTGGTGTTCCCATGTCAGCATTAGCCATACACACTTGTCAGAGCCAACGACATGCAATCTTGTTGCTCTGTTTGGTTTTTCACTCATGGACCGAGGGTGACCAAGTGTCCCTGAACATCATTTTCATGCAACTTGCAACTCGACATAATTAGACAACCAGAGGTCGGATCGATGAGTCATCGACTTCGTTGGTCTCCTCAAATGCCATTACCTCTAGGGGGCCCTCTCCACCGCATTTTCATGGCCCAGTGAATCCATTGTGCATCGGTTTCATAAACTAGGGTTTTGCTCAGTAGATTAATTGATGTTGTAATTTGTTGTAATAAGAGGTTCTAGATATGTTATATGCTTGGAAAGAGTCACGAAAGAGTTCCCTAAAGGGATGTATATTCATGGTGTTAACGTACACCTGGAATAGGGTTTATTTTGTTGGGTTGCCTTGTGATATTAGGATGAAGATAAGTGAAATATTGGACCATAGTGACCACCTTCACACACATGTTGAGGAGAACAAATGAGCATAGTAACCACCTTGGCACACATATTGAGGATAAACATTGCATCATTGTAACCACCTCTGACACATATGTCAAGAAGCATTGGGAATAAGAAGATGTGGTACACAACTAGAGGAGGAATGCATTAGATGATGAAACTTGGATATGCATAAGGACACTAGGGTTTATATATGTAAGTAAACCTTGGAGAAAGAGATATAATACTAGAGGAATTGATGGTTGTCTTGCAGAATCTATAGCTCTTGTTGTCAAGGAAAAGGAGGTAGAATTAGGGTTCCAACCCTGTAGAAGATACAAAGAAAAGGGATAATTTCTTTGGTGATATTGTAGCCTTGTTCTTGTGTGATACATGGAGGTTAGGGAAAGACCATGGAAAACTTAACTTGATAAGTCTCGAGCTTCTTTTGATTCCTTTCTTAGACGAATATTTTTTTAAGTTTAGTTTATTTTCCATGGAGGTCTTGGTGCTTGTGTTGATGCAATAGACAAAGACCTAGGGTTTGAGGAATCATCCTAGGATAGACATGTTGACATCGAAACTTGTGCTAGACTTGTCTAAAATGACGTGTGCTTCTATGATGAAAGATGATTAGGGTTTATAAACACTAACAAGGAAAAAAATTATAGTGTGTATACCTTAATGCATGCTAGGGTTTCATGAACTACAATCTCATTGAGACTTGCATACTAGGGTTTCATGAACTACAATCTCATTGAGACTTGCATACTAGGGTTTCATGAACTACAATTGCATGCTATAACTAGGGTTGAGAAGTTATGAGATGAAACACATGTACATGTACGAATTGAAAACCAACTAGGGTTTTGTGAACTACAATTGCATGCTATAACTATTGTGAGAAGTTATGATATGGAACTAGGGTTTTGTGACCTCTTTAAAATCTATGGGATGGAAGTAGAAACACATGTACATGTACAAATCCAAAACCAACTGGGCTTTCATGAACTAAAAATTGCATGCTATAACTAGGGTTGAGAAGTTATGAGATGGAAATATGGATTTATGAGCTCTTTACAAGTTATGAGATGGAAATATGGATTTATGAGCTCTTTACAAGTTATGAGATGGAAAAGAGAAACACACCTACGGTTTCACGAACTACCATTGCATTCTAGGGTTTCATGAACTACAATTGCATGCTATAGTTTCATGAACTACAAATTGCATGCTATAACTAGGGTTGAAACGTTATGAGATTGAAAAGAGAAACACACCTACGGTTTCATGAAGTACCATTGCATGCTAGGGTTTCATGAACTACAATCCCGTTGAGACTTTCATACTAGGGTTTCATGAACTACAATTGCGTGCTATAGTTTCATGAACTACAAATTGCATGCTATAACTAGGGTTGAAAAGTTATGATATGGAAGTAGGGTTCTATGACCTCTTTACAAGTTATGAGATGGAAAAGAGAAACACACCTATGGTTTCATGAACTACCATTGCATGCTAGGGTTTCATGAACTACAATCTCGTCGAGACTTTCATACTAGGGTTTCATGAACTACAATTGCATGCGATAATTTCATGATCTACAATTGCATGCTATAACTAGGGTTGAGAAGTTATGAGATGGAAGTAGCGTTTTATGACCTCTTTACAAATTATGTGATGGAACTAAAATGGTATGGTATGGTATGTTAGTACATGGTATGATGTTAGTATCATAGGGTATTGTACGGTATGGTATGGTATGCTAGTATGGTATGGTGTGTTAGAATGGTATGATGTTAGTATGTTATGTTATGGTTTGTTATATTAGTTGGTAGGGTTTCATGAACTCTTTACAAGTTATGAGATGGAAGTAGAAACACATGTACATGTACACATCCTAAACCAACTAGGATTTTATGAACTGCAATTGCATGCTATAACTTGGGTTGAAAATGGCCCTCCCCCTCATGTTTTCATGGCCCAATGTGTCTAGATATCACTAAGAAATCACATGTTGCAGCATTATATTATTGATGTACTAGAATATAAGCCAACAACGTGCATAATAAAACTAGGGTTCACATATTGAGACATGGAACTACAAATTAGGGTTTTATGAACTCTTTAGGTTTGAACATCAAATAAGACTGGTTAGTATCATTTAAGTAGAAACCAAATGTCCATATAGCTCTAGGATACACTTACAAATTGAAAACCAACTAGGGTTTCATGAACTACAAATTGCATATTATAACTAGGGTTCACAAGTTATGAGATGGAACTGGGGTTTTATGACCTCTTTAGGTATATATCATTAGGTTGGTTAGTATCATTTAAGTAAAAACCAAAACTCCCTATACCTAGGCTCTGCACATACATGAAATAATTTTATCGGGATTAATATGAACTACTTACTATTTCATATGTTCACAATTGCAAATACCAATCTGTGCAAATGCTAGGAACAATACTCAGATTATTAAATTGTTACAATTGAATTAAACCCTAGGTTATGAATTGAATTTATTCGTTATCCTAAACCCTAGCTAACACTATTGTAATTGATGAATAGTTACATGCTAGACTTGCCTGAAATGCTAACCCTAGCTAGACTTGCCTGAAATGCCATGTGCTTCTATGATGAAAGATGATTAGGGTTTATAAACCCTAACGAGGAAAACAATTATAGTGTGAAGATTTTAATTTTAGCTTATATTAGCTTTATGATTGGGTAGATTCTAGCATTGGTTATGCATGCTAATCTGAGATAATTTTGGGTTGAATTTGTTAAGTAAACTTTAATGGTGTTTATTTTGTTAGATATCCTAAGTGCAAACCTTTGGATAGGTCATCATGCACTTATGTAGGCCATCAAGATGATGACTAAGGAAAATCCTCTGAAATAAAAGGAACTTGCTAGCCAAAATGACCCTTCAAACCATGATTGTACACACAAAGAGAACATGTCGCTACCAAAGGAAGGATCAATAGGGATGACAAGATAGCAAGTGAGTGGGTAAGATAGGAAGGCAAGAAAGTGACCTTAGGCTATGATAGGTGGGTAAGAAGGCTATTAGGGCTTCTCTAAACAGGATATTACCTATCAGGGTTTCCTCGTTGATTATAAATCCCAGGTTATGCATGTTAACCTTTAAAATTCAGTTAGGTTTAGGGTTTCCTCATGGATTCTAAACCTTAGGTTATGCATGCTAACCCTTAAATTGTTAAAATTGCAAGTGCTCAATAGATCGTTATAGAAGACACATATTCATGAACTTGTTTCATTTTTTATTGGTCAAGGAAGAACAATTTTTATGGGACGTTAGAATTATGGGATGTTTTAATTTCAATTATGCATGTGGTTGAAGCATGTTAGTGGTGTTGATGGGACGTTATCAGCATATCGTACAAAGTCAACCTCTCTTGCAACTGACATAAAAGTATTTCTAGCCAAGCATTTAGCATTATGACAGTCCTATATTTCAATTTTTAACTAACCAGGACAAAGGTACAATCTTTTTAAGTAAACATTAGTGATAAACAATTTAATAAGTGACAAGTTTCCAAGCCAATGGTATTGTTAAACCAAATCAAATTTCCACTCAACTAAAATGTCTTATGACAGTCCAAGATGTAATTTCCAGTCAAGTAAAATGTCTTATGATAGTCTAAGATGTAATTTCCAATCAAGGAGGAATGACAGGAAGCCTATATTCACTTAGCCTTTGATGACACAATGACTTGCAAGTAATTCAAGGACTTTTCTAGTATTTTTCCAAGTTATGGATGTTTATATACCACTGTCAAATTTGTTTAAGTATGGTTGGGAATGATTGTTTATATGCAGTCCCTTTAGGGTGTCTTTGTGCCAGTTTAAATTGGGTTATGGACAAATTTGAGGTGAGGTGTTAGTGAGTGGGTAAGATAGGAAGGAAAGGAAGTTACCTTAGGATATGACAGGTGGGTAAGAATGCTATTAGGGCTTCCCTAAATAGGATATTACAGTGAATATGTTAGGGAACCTTAAGGATGAGTTAGTTGTGTTCTAGGGCTGTCCAAAATGGATATTATAGTCAGAGATATAGGGAGATTCGTGGGGATCTAAGTAGTGTGGAAATGAAAGGAATAAGCCTTTATTTAGAGAGAGGGAAAGGTAGGAGTCTAGGGCAAGGGTTTTAGCAAGGGTTAGGCTAGAATAGAATGGTTTAGGTGTGTCTTATGGCTGCCTAATAGGTAGTTTTACAGTCTAGTTTGATAGACAGTCCTAGGGTTAGTCAAGGATAGAAAATTGAGTAGAAGGCCAAAGGTTAGAATTACTATGTAAATACCAAATGTAGACAAGTTCTTTCTATTGCAATTTGGACAATGAATAAGACTGTATTTTTATGCATTTGTGTATTTTTTTGTTAACTAACCTACAGTGTTAATTTTTTTATGCATTTTATTATGAAATTATGGACTTTATTGCTTCGTCAACAATAAGTATTGCAAGCGCATCAATTGTAAACTACTACTATAAAGAAGTACAAAATATGGCAACTCATGCCAAAATGCCACATAATGGCTAGTGTACATAGGAGGCTCTATGAATCCTCCTACCCACCCTTGGAGCTCCCAGGTCCAACTCCAAGATCGATCTTCCTATTCTTCAAGCTAGAGGAAGCTCGGTTCACTTGGCTGCTTCGACCACCTCCCCATGGGCTCTGAAATGACAACAATCAAATGTCAACTCCCACAGGCAATTATACAAGTATAAAACACAATTTAAATATCAAAATTATGTTTTCAAATTTTAAATATATCACCTGAGATGAGACCGTAAGTGGTGAGCAGGCTACCCTCCTCCGTGATCCAAGTCTCTCAGCAATGCCACCCTACAACATTTAAACAGTAAGATAACTCATACAATTTACTACTATGTTAATTTTTGTTAATATTGAACGATATTTTCATAAACTAATCAATCTCACCATGAACACAACAGGTTGGTCCTAGGGGTTGGTAGGTGGAGCAATCAACTGCTCCTTAGGGGTGGCAAGTGGAGCAGTGGGTTGTACAACCTGCTCTGATGCTAGGGTGGATGGCATAGTGGAGGATGTAGCCACATCAATGTTGGCTACAACACTAGGGGGCACGGTGGGAGAGGGCGTGGACTGGAGTGGGAGAAGTGGTGATGTACGACGATAAAGTCTAACTGGATGTAGAATGGAATGGGCCACCTTGCAAGAGGAAACAAGGGTGGTGGGGGAATATGGAGGAGGGGGATGAGGTCTGGGATGGGGTGGAGGGATGGGTGGATGTGGATGGATGGTGTATCGTGGTCAGAAGGGGGAGGGTGGAAACATGGAAAATTGTAAGGGAGGGGGTGGATGGGTGGGGCGGGAGGGAGTGATCGAAGGTTGCGACAAAGAAGGGGGAGCTGGATGGAAGTGTGGTGGTGGATGGGAATCAAGGGATGGATGGAATAGGGTGGGGAGGGATGCAGGGAAAGGGACATGTATTCCAGGGGCTACACCTAGCATATATGGTGGGAAAAAGGCAGTTGATGGAGAGATAGTGACACCGACGTGCCTATGTGGTGGGACCTACATACATATTCATGTCATCATGTATTAGTACATAAAAAATATAACTATACGAATTTAAGCCATCAAAACTGAAATTAAATTTATACTATATTACAAGATACCTACTCACGAGGGGATCTGTTGATCCTTGGTGGGGATGGCTGGTCACTCAATCCTACGGACACCTATTTATTTGCACAAAAATATTTAGATTCAATTAGTAAATATTAACTAAATACAGACTGACAATTTAAATAAATATGCGACAATTGACATCCAATTACTACTAACATTAAATTTAATTACTGAAATAAAACTACTTGTGTGTATGTTGTCGCGATGTCCTCTACAGCTGCCATGGATCCATCTAGGTTGAAGGAACCAGTGTCCTCCCACCCATGTGTTAGAGACTCGGCACATAATATATGTACATTAAAAAAAATCACGTCATCAACATCTGATTCTAAGTTAAATTTATTAGAAATTATGACATTAAATAAAACAATGACTAACTTGGTGTACATAGCTCTCTATGCCATGCTCCTGCATGGGAACTTGGCATGGATGCCCACAACGAGAATAACGATGTGGCACTGGTCTCATTGAGCTAGATTCATCCACCTAACTACCACCTGTATATTCTCTCTGTCGCCCACCACCAGTAGATCGTGCAGAAGTGTGTCTCTCGGGAGGGTCCTGCTCGCTCTACGAGGACATAGCCACAAATTCGGTATGCCTGAGAAGGTGTCATGTGGCATGTCTGGCAGACTCATGGATCTCATATATCCTGCTACTTAACCCATTTATAAATACT
>LPNX010266410.1:364908-386293 GCA_001517045.1 Pseudotsuga menziesii | reverse complement strand
GCTCCCAGTTTCCTAGTTGACTAGCTTTTATCTTATCCATAGAAAAGCAGGAAAAAGCAGAAAAAGCAGAAAAAAGCAGAATCTGCTATAAGGTCCTATATAGTAATTCTAGATGAACCCAGAATCAGAAATAAATCATTCCTAGGATATATATGGCATGCATTGACTTTAAGGTGCCAACTAATTAAGCTAGTGGGTGAATAATTAATCAAATAATGATTAATTATTTTATCCTAAGTTGTGAGTGGGTTTAATATATTCCAACAACCCAGGGGGTTAAGGAGGCAGGTTTGGCTCTCTCCTAGGTGCAACAGGTCCTTTGAGTGGGTTCTGGTGTGCATGAGGTCAATCTTGGGCTAAGCCATAATCGACGCCCTGGAACTCAGTGATGTCAAAGTAGTTCACATGGAACCCTAACACAAAATCACCCAACAGTTTCCTGAGAAAATACTGTGGGACCTCAACATTGTTGCATGGAGGCTTGTCGAATACCATGAACCATCTCTTCCTCCAGTTTTCTCTACATGGCTGGTAATTACACTAGTCAATGCAAACTCACCTCTTCCTCACATCTGGAGGTTGTCCTGTTCTAGGAACTGTAAATTTGCTCCACAGTTGGGCTTTTTTGATATTAAGATTTTCAATATCCTCTCTGGATATACCAGTTCTATAATGCTCTCTCATTCGAGCCCTATATGCGCTCAAACTGGTTATCTCACTATGGGCAATGTTGATAGACTCTATAATGTTTTGTATTGATGTGGCGAAGGGAACCCTAGAGGGTTCCCTCGTGTTCTTCAATTCATCACTCAAAATTCTTAATTGGTTTAAATCCCTGTGTAATTCATCTTCGGGGTTTTCTTCTTCATTTAATTCAAGGATTTCTTCATTTAATTCGGGGTTTGGGTCCTCTATTTGGTTTGTTTCATTCACTTCTTCAAATGGTTCATTGGTATTGGTCATTGTGGTTAGGTAATTTGTACCTGCAGTATCAAATTTTTCCCATTTCAATTGATTTTCAATTTCTTTTTAATTTTGTAGTTTATTTTAAAAACAATAAAAACAATGAAATAAACAAAAAAAAGTGCATTCCTACTCTATTTACCTTACTCCAGCATCGTTTTAGGCAATTTGCACAAGTTAGTTGGGATCCTTAGGGGTCGAATTCGTCTCCTTGGGGTTGTTGGCTCCTCCTTGCGTGCTCGCAGATTGCAAAACAATACAAACTGTTTTTTTTAATACACAGGGACGTGCGCATGTCCTTGTTTGCTATTGTGCCCAACCCTTGCGCGTTGCCAAATGTGCGTGTGCGTCTGAATGCACGTGCGCACTCTTATTTCCCACGCTGGCAATCTGACATGGAGGTTCGTTAGTCCGAATCGGAAGCCTATGCACACTTCTACTAGTTGCATGTGCATTGTTGATTTATCCCACTTGCACGCTCCTATTGCATCATAATTGGGTAGCAGCTTCGTGCGGGCGCTCGTACCTTTTTTTTCATAGTCTAATTGTTCATCTTGTTCATGTTGTAAACTTTCTCTTTTCATTTAAAAATTAGTAAAAAAGAGAAAATAGATGTTAAGATTATTGCATCAAGTACATATGCCAATTAGTGAATAGAATAAGTTTGGACAAATGTTATTTGTTAATTAGAAGACAATCTAAACGGTGGAATGATTTTATCTTTGCATGTACATCAGTTCCTTGAATATTATAGAGCTCTGCCTCTTGTGCTATGGTTGGAAATGTATTGTGTTGTGTTGGGAAATGTATGGATAAATTATATCTTCAATGCTCAAAATTTTTAATCTAACGAGACTAAACTAAAATAGTATGATTTGAAAATAAATATATTATATTACCAAGCTTACCTATGTTGACATATTTATTAATATAAAAACATAAAGTTGACACTTAATATATATTAAACACTCTATGAAATGTATGACAAGTACATAGAAAGCCATGGGATATATTAATGACATTAATATGAAATTCCAAGCTATGAATTAACATGGCGATCTAATCACACACAAAACAAAAATATAAAAGGAATGAAGAGAGAATTTGAACACAATCTTATGTATTAGGTAAACATAGAGAAATAATAAAACACAACAGAATATATAACTGACTATTCAATTGTGCAAAGCATCTCTAAATTGACATATGAACAACAATCGATTGGACGTAGATGATATAGATGATATAATAACAGTTTTTTAATAACAAAATGTGAACAACAAAATGGTATTAACGATGATATATACAACAAAATTGTACATTAAGTTAAGGCCAAAAGAATAGGAGGTTGAATTGAACAGCATGAACCATAATTCAAAATCTGGTAGCATTTTGGTAAATAGAATGAGGTAATAGTAATATAATGGTGTATATTCAAGGTTTAGTGGATATATGCATAAGATAAAATGGATTGAATTAAGATTGAATTAACTAGTGGCGATTACAACCGCATTTTTATCACAGGAAACATTTTAGTTAATGCATTTCAATTTTTTTCTCGTGGGAATTGGGTTGTTCTCGAAGGAGACTCCCATGCCTTTAAAGGTTTTAATTTAAAATGAAATCACCATTTCTTAGGCCTGGAAAATATCTTGCCCATCCTTTTAAAATTTCGACTCAATTTTAAATGAATATTGGGCATGGGATTAATGCCCCGCCTATGGAAACCATTTTTTACACATTTCAAATGTTATTTGTTAAGGGTTCGATGCCCAACCTCTTGAAAACATTTTTACACAGTTCAAATAATTCTTTGTATTGGGATCGATGCCTAGCCTCTAGAAAATGTTTTTACATAGTTCAAATGATTCTTTGGTATGGGTCTAATGTTCAGCTTCTTGAAGTTTAAAAATATGAATTTAATTGTTACCTAGCGAGTGTCAAGCATGCAAGCTTACGTAAAGAAAACACAGTCAATTGTTTTTTTCTTTGCAGGTTGACATAATCTGTGAGTTGAACGTATTGAAAGAGCAGATTATATTGGAGCGTATGACTACAAAATTTATAATACTGATGCAGACATTCAAAATGTAGAATATCTGAATTTTAATTGTTAAACTAAATGTAGCAAACAAGATTGAAACACAATTGAATGGGATCAGGACAAAAGAAAATAAAAAAATATGTGGATTAGGCCCCTTTCATGTGGATTAGCCTTGGGGAAGGTCTGAAAAGATAGATGTTTGTACCAGTATTAAAAATCAATATAGTTACAAGACCAGTAAAATGATTTTAAGAGTAAATAAATTTGACAAAAAGCAAAAAAAACAAAATTGACACATTTGAAGCAAAAGATACTCATTGCTCACAATTGAGAACTATTATGCAAATATAGGTTGACCATAAAACATAAACAATGAGAAATTGCATATAAAACAATAAATTTAAAGAATGGAAAGAAACGATACCTAAATTTAATTGTTCCGCTCAACTACAAATTGTAATTGAATTGGTTTGACATGAGCTAATAAATAAATAGTTGATGTAACTTCATGTCTAGCGGTAAGTCACACCACGTGTTAGATGTCTCAAAGAAACTGTTACCTGCAGCATGCACCACCTACTTCACATTATACACACACATACAATCTTGCGAAAGCTTCATGGAAAACTAATGCTAAATGCAGCTAGTGGAAAAGCATATAAGACATATGTGCTAAATATTACACATGCCGCTCGTGGAAAATGTATGACAACGTAAATTGAAAAAGATATTTGAAAATGTATGACAACTTAAATTGGAAAATGTAACATTAAGGGTTACATTCGTGGCATTTATATCGGTTACATTCCCATAAATATTTTCATAAGATTGCATTGAGCTAGCAGCTTGTCATTCCTCAAAGCGTCCAACATTTAAATTGGGAAATTTTCGTAGCACATAATTTTTTCCATATATCTGTACATGTTCATCTTTGATTGAATTGTTATGCATTACAGATATTCCCTACAATGTTTTTTTGTTAATGAAGTGCAGATGCCAAATGAGGACGGTATCAAATTCTAAGGCTTAATTTTTCAATGCTAGTGAAAACAACAACCTTTTTCATTTGAAGCCAAGCTTGATGGAGAGTTACACTAATTGACATGGTTATTAGTTTGAAGATTGATGGTAACTTGAATTATTTGAAAAATAAGAGTATGGTTCCATTTTTAAATTTTTTTGTGGATTATGTTTTGTGAAGGTCAAAAAACATGAGTCACAAACAATGGGCTCGAGGAAAAAATTCACTTACCATTCATATTAGGTACATTCATCTCTTTATCCACTTACCTCTGTATCCAGTGATTGATCTTACACCACTTACTAACTGGCCTTAATCCTCAATGCAATCTTATAAAACAATTTTTGGGAGACTGAATCCTTGGAATTATTAAGTTTAGTCGTTAGTCTGGAATCTATTGTAGGAATCCTCCCCTAATTCTTCGAAAACTTAGATTCAAGATACTAGAACTATCATTTTTATGCAAAATTGTTATATTACGAAAATTAAAATGTATTAAGAGTTATGGATCTATCACCCGAGGTGGTTGACTGAACTAAAACCATGAAACCAGTCAAACTGTCCTAAGTTCCTTCGATCCCCAGTACTTTAGAAAGAGCCCACCTGTCCCACTACGGCTTATGCACAACCTTGGTCCATAACTGAAATCCGCAGGAGAAATGTCATGCTGATAGAAGCTTAGGTAAGGTCTTGACATCCTGGGACTACCCTGTCAAAACCCCAAATTTTCACAAAAATTTAAAATTTTGAGATAATATAAAATGTTGGATATGCGGTTTACTAACAGCTAATGGTTAGCAGAAAAAGAAACAGTCCAATGATTAGTATTACATAATTTCAAATTACGATAACTAAAGCAGTTTCCTTTTCATAACATAATAAGGTTTACTTGCATATTGCTTTATTTCAGTTTACTGATGAGTCTTCTTTATGGCGAGTAGGTGGAATCTAACTTTGAATCCTGGGCTTACTTAGCATTTATGCTAATGCAGAAATATTACTGGTTCTAACAAGTTTACAGGTATGCTCGAACAAGTAGACGTTTTAGATTCATAAAGTATCAAGAAGTGTTTCTATTTGCAATTAATATGCTTAGTAATTAAGCTGATAAATTCCAAGCAACTTTAATGAGGTAGAGTAGTTTGTTTTCTCTAGTTTTCCTTGTAAGCAAAGTTCAAAATAAAAGAGTTCCTTTCTTTATCAAACTTAACAACAACAACGATACTTACTGTGACTTTAAGGTCGTATTCTTTGTCGCATATTAAATTCTATATTATCATGTCTATCTTGCAAATGTTTTATTTATTGTACTATTGGTTTTTATACATGGAAGAGCTTCTCTAATTACTGATAGTAAGATTCTCATTAAAATATAAGATTTGATTTCTTTTTAACCTACTAGTGTAGTAAGTATCAACCCATTTCTTATATGTATAAATCAATTACTCATTAACAGGTTATTAGCTTCCTCGTAAATATCGTACTGCATGTACTATTGTATCATATACATTACCATAATATTTACTTGAGTACCGAGCTGATCGATATTTGCATTCTTTAGGAAAGCTTATTGCTTGTAAAACTCATTGATAATATAAGCTTGAATAGTGTCAAAATCACTGTATTGTTTCACACGGAGTAATGTTTGTCTTCACTTCCTAAACCTAAGTCAATCAATGTTGTTCCCAATGATTATAGACTTGAGTAAGGTTATTCCATTATAGTTCTTATTATTACTATAACGCCTTTCATATATTAAATTCATGTCTACATTAGCTATTATGGTAAATCAAATTTTACCTTATAAGAAAATACAGGTTATCTTGTATAATCATAAACTATTTTACCAATTAAATAATCTTGGCAATTTATTAGCAATTGACACTTTGTGTAACAACTAGTGTCTATTAAGTCTAAACCAAAATTGAACCATGTAAAAGAATTCATGAAGATATTCTTTACTATGATAGCCAACCTTATAATTTATTTACCATTCGAATTGTTGGTTTTTAAAGGGGTTATAAACATGTATATTCAACAATGAATATAAGCACATAAATCTACTTATAGTATGAAGGTTCTATGCATGATTGTTTTAGGGTTATCCAATGACTAAGTGATTACCACTAGGTCAATATTGACATAACATGGTTTTTACCCAATGCCCAAAATCGGGCAACCAACATTATGATAAACATACACATGATTTACGATGTGATATAGTAAGGCATATAATATAGTTCATGTATCATTTTAACTGAAATAATTGTTTTTAAAAATAATTGGAATCATTTGATCGCAGGTGAACTATAGAACTCGACCCATGCATGGTTTTATTTTCTTGAGGTGCATGGTCACCTCCTGGCCATGTATTGGTCGTATATATTTCTTGTAACCCTAAACGCTTTGTTATTCTTCCTCCGCAGTTCACGCGGGCCTTCAGGATGCTATGCAAGACTTTCATGGCAATCGTGAGTTCCTTCTGGTTCTAGTTGCTCTGAGTCTTAATTTTAACTTGCTGTAGCCTCCGGTGTTCGGTCTTGTTGCCATATCTTTATGACTGTGGGTTTCTACCCTACAAGAGTTTGTTGGTTTTGCTTTGCTCTTACGTGCGGCCTGTCTATAACTCATCTTGCTTCCCGTGTCCTATCACTGTTGTGCGAAGCTATGGCTTCACTTCTGTTGGTGTGCTCCTTCGTGGCCCTAGGGTTTGGAAAAATCATGTGCATACTTGCTGTTGGTGACAGTCTCGTGGCTAGTATGTTTGTTTTCCTTATTAAGGTAATTTTTAGTTTTCATTCCAGTAAAAAAAAGCTCTCAGTAAAGATTGTTTACAGTTAGGTCATTTTTATAGAAGAGTTTCGAATTAACACAATGTTATGCTCATTTTGCAGGAACTCAAGACTTCACTTGTGAACTGTGAAGAAGATGATGTTGGTTGTCTTCGAAGGCCTTGGCTTCAATCCGGTAAGCCATGAGTTTCAACGTTTGGGTTCTTTCCCTGCTTGTAACAGGGTAGTCGATTTGGGAAACTCCAAGCTTGGAAACTTGTCCAACTTCATCTTTGGTTATGTAGTTGCTTGTTAGATGTTATTGGGTTGTATTTTATTTCAAACCCTCGCCTCGACGATGGTTAGTCCCGGCCGTGAGCTGGGTGTTGTATTTTAGTATAGATTTCTGGCCTTACAGCCTATAAATGTAATGAAACATTTTTTAAGATAGTTTGTCTTCGAGCTTAGACTCATTTTTGCAGTATATTGTTTTGTGACTCTGTGTAAGTAGGGTTTTACCCTATTCGACTGTGAATAAATAAATTTACTGTTTGATACATTTCGTGTATATGATGTGGTTATTTATGTAAATCTGTAACTGTAACTCCGTCTTAATATTTAATTGTTGGCTCAGGAATATGAGCTAGGGTTTTCCTGAATGAAACCCTTGTTTAAATAATTCTTTTAATTTATTTAAATAGGATCTAGTACTTGTAACAATATTGCTTTAAGTTAGTATTATCACCAGTGTATATTGAGATTTCCTATATTTACAATTGTTTGTATATTTGTTATAAAGACTGTAACTAGTCTACAATAGTTTAATTTGTTTATTGATATAATGATCCAAACAAAATGGATTATAGTTTATTTGTTTTTATTTGAAACAATAATATTGGTTTAGGGTTTCGACCGTATAATTTATCTTTATAGGTATAACCTGTTGCTAAATTTAAAACAGTTCTTTCTTAAATAGATACTTATTTTTATGTTAGTTATTATCATATTCTTATTATTTTTACTGAAATGATAAAAAGAATTTTATTGAAGTTATTTGAAAACATAATTATGTAACTAGTCTCTTCTTGATAATTTAAAATACTTTTCATAAAACCCTTCTTGTTTATAGTAACTGTTAGTCTTAGTTTAGTTAATATTATAAGTAAATAAACTAAGTAATTGTAGCTTATCTCTTTATTTAACTGAATGTACTAAAGTAGCTTGACTATATCTCTTCTACTACATTTGCAAATAGTTATTAAATAAACACAAAGGAATATATTTATAACATAACACAGTTTAACTTCATGCATATTTCAACTTGAATAAAAGAATAATCTATTGTATGAAAACACAATGTCTTATTTACTAGGGTATTCTCTTAACATAATAATCGTTCTACCTGTACTATATTACTGCAATTTCTTTTCCAGTAAATTTACATAAATAAACTTGTAAAACAATAACATAGATAACCAGATTATTTTTCCTTTTAATTAAAACCTACATACTGAACTAAAATACTTTGCTATTTATGAAATGCAGAACCACATCTATTCAATTCAGGCTCTTATCATTTTCTTCATCTACTTTAAATACTCTGTCTGTGCTGGAGTACGGCTTGGTCCTTCTAGGTGTGGAAAAACATAGATTAAAATTATTTTCCATCTATTCAGATTTATTTCTTCAATAATCTGAAGATTATTAACTCTAACATTTTACAACTGAATATTTAACATTCATTTAACAGTCAGATTCAGATTTAACTATCTAACATGGTAAAAAAAAATAGTGTAGAAACTGATTAGGATAGACAACAACAGCGTTAGGAGGCTCTTCCTCCCTACCAAATCTTGGAGAGCGCTCAAACAACGCTTCCTCAGGACCCCCAAGCCTATTCCTGGTCTTCTTGGCTGAGAACTAGTGGATCATGCAAACAATAGACTAGTCCAATGACTCAGTAACACACTCTACACTCAGCAGTAAGATCCTTCAGCTGAAAATCTGCACTAGATCACTTAGCAGTTATCCCCTCAAACTCTTTCCACAATTCCCTTCCATTGAATTTCTCTGAAATACATTCACCTGAATGATCACTTCTCTAGAATGACCAAACTCAGCTCTCTTCAATGGGCATTTTTATAAAGATTGTTTGGGTCTTTTGGGTCAGTTGTAATTAATTGAGCCACTTGCTCTGATTCCACTTTCTTGGGGAATCATGACCCCAAATGTAGGGAGGTTGCCATCTACAACAGTTGGAAGTGGTTTGAGGATGCTGCCACATGTCTGTTTGCTCTCCAACTAGTCTCCTCCACCAATTTGACCAGTAAACACTCTTTTAACAGCTCTCTTAAGCTGTTATCTCCACCTTTATTTGTTTATAATTAAAATATTCAGAATTACATTAAATATCCTTGACTCTGCTGAGTCATCAATTACATCTTAGCATAAAATTTAACATATTGTCCTTAAATAAAATCAAATACAGTAATATTGTTTTTGCAAAATTGGGACATGTGACATACACACCCCCTTAGAACATAACATCGTCCTCGATGTTATTTATTCTTCATCCTCAGAATTTCCCTGGGACAGAATTGGATATGCATCTCGCATATTACTTTCCAATTCCTAGTTGGATTCCTATGGACTAAGGTGCTTCCATTGCACCTTCACCTGTCCAATGGTGCGGTTTCGAAGTGTGATCTCCCTCTGGCCAATGATACAATCTGGTTCCACCAGAAAATCTCTTTCTGGTTCCACCTGTACATCATTCCAGTTAACAACAAGAGTAGCATCATGAACATATTTCTTTAATACAGAAATGTGAAAAACATTATGTACTCTTAAATTTGGTGGTAATGCTAATTGATAAGCTACTTTTCTAATCTTGGACAGTATTTCAAATTGACCACAGTAATGAGGTGCTAGTTTTGCACAACTCCCCAATCTCAGAGAGCTCTTTTTGGGCCTCACCTTCATGAACACATGTTCACCTACCTGAAACTCATTTGGAGTTCTTTTAAGGTCTGCTTGACTTTTCTGTCGATCCTGTGCCACTTTCAGATTACCTTGTGCCTGCTTTACAATTTCTTCCATTTTCTTTAACAGTTTAGGACCTAATATTAATATATCGACCGGATTACTCCAAGAGATAGGAGTATTACATTTCCTTCCATACAAAATTTTGAAATGACTAAATCTGGATGATGCCTAATAATTATTATTATAAGCAAATCCTACCAGATGCAAATAATCCTCCCATTTACCTAGTTGGTCTTTCACATACATTCTTAATAAATCTTCCAGTACTTGGTTTACTTTTTCAGTTTGTCCATCTGTTTGAGGATGGAACAAAGTACTAAAATTTAATGTAGTGTTTAATCCTTTAAACAGATATTTCAAAAAGTTACCTGTAAATTTAGGATCTCAATCTGAGATTATGACTTTCGGTATTCCATGTAGTCAAAAAATCTGTTTTAGAAAAATATTAGCTATATTTGCAGCTTTATATGTAGTTTTAACATGTATAAAGTGAGTTGTTTTACTTAACTTATCAACTACTACCATGATAGAATCATTTAGATTCTGATTTCTAGGCAGTCTAGTAACAAAATCGATACTAATTATCTTCCATTTCCAGCTAGGAATGGGTAATGCCTGAAGTAATCCAGTTGGGTGTTGATGTTCAGTTTTCACCTGCTGACATTCAAAACACCTAGCAATATATTCTGCTACTTCAATCTTCATATTTTGCCAAAAATATTATTTTCTTAACATAGTTATAGTCTTTTGATAGCCTAGATGACCTGAGTATGGAGTTTTATGAATTTCATCCAAAATTAACAGCTTAACTTTAGGTACGTTAGGTACATACATTCTGTCTTTATACAGTAAAATTCTTTTGCATTCAAACTGTACCCTTTACTTAGGATTTCTGTTGGATTTTCTTTCGTTTTTGTTTGTAAATTTTGGTAAATTTCATCCTATTCTATTCCTGTTTTAAGTTGTTTATCCAAATCTGTAGTATAAGTGCTGATAACTGCTACAAAATTTAGCCTTGCATTTCTACTTAATGCATTAGCAACTTTATTTTCTTTACTCTTAATGTGCTGAATTTCAAAATCATACTCGCTTAAAAAAGATAGCCACCTAGCTTGTCTGGCATTTAAATTAGGATGATTTAACAGATACTTTAGTCCTTTATTATTAGTCATTTAAATAAATTTTTTTCCAATTAGGTGATGTCGCCACATCTTTAGAGCATGTATAACAGCTGCTAATTCCAGATCATAAGTTGCATATATCTTTTTATGAATTTTTTATTTTCTAGACTCATAGGCAATAACATGCCCTTCTTGAGTCAGAACACTGCCTAAGCCATCATTGCAGGCGTCAGTGCACACTACAAATTCTTTATTCGGATCGGCTATTCTTAAAATAGGTGCACTGGTTAATAAAGTTTTTAACTTTTTAAAGCTTTCCTCACATTTCTGGTTCCAATCAAACTTATTTCTTTTCTTCTACAAAGAATTTATCAGATTCACGATCCTCGAAAAACATTCAATGAACCTCCGGTAGTAACCAATAATTTCCATGAAAGATCAAACATCCGTTACATCCTTAGGAATCGGCCAATCTTCAATCGCCTTTATCTTTTCGAGATGTATTGAAATCCCTTCCGTGGTCACCACATGACCTAAGTACTGAATCTTATCCTTGAAGAAATCATATTTACTAAACTTTGCAGAGAGTTGATGATCTCGTGACTCTTGCAAAACAATTTTTAAATGTTCTTTATGTTCTTATTCAATTTTTGAATAGATTAATATATCGTCGATGAACATGACTACAAATTTATATAGATACTTATGCATAACGTTGTTCATTAAACACATAAAAACAACTGGGGTATTAGTAAGCCCGAATGGCATGACGACAAACTCGTAATGGCCATATCGAGTTCTAAAAGTTGTTTTAAAGATGTCTTCATCTTTAATCCTAACTTGATGATATCCAGATCTTAAATCAATTTTCGGAAACATCGTGGCTCCTCGTAGTTGATCAAACAGATCTTCTACACGGGGAAACGGGTATCGATTTTTAAAGGTCATCTTATTCAACTAACGGTAATCTATGCAAAGTCGCATGGTTCCGTCCTTTTTCTTAACGAAAATGAGAGGTTCCCCCCAGGGAGACACACTAGGTCAAATATACTTTTATCAATAAGTTCTTTTAATTGAGACTTTAATTCATTAAGTTCAATTATGTTCATTCAATAAGGGGCCTTTGAGCTAGGTACTGCACCAGGTACCAGCTCAATGGTGAAATCCAATATTCTTTTCGGAGGTAGTCCTTGAATTTCTTCAAGGAATACATCAACATATTCTCTTAAGACTGGTATGTCTTCCAATTTTAATTTATCTGTCTTATTTAGATTCTCCTCATCAGTTATTGTTACTGCATAAGCTTTACAACCCTTCCTAACATCTCTCTTAAGTTGTAGAGCAGAAATATACCTTATGGTGGTTTTTCTAGGAATTCTTTTTACACTTACTGGTCTTCCATCACTGTTTAAACACATAAAGGTTTTATCATAACAATTTAAAATTACCCTATGTTGTTCTAACCAATCCATACCGATCAGTAAATCATGAGAACCAAGAGGTAATACATTAATCTTTACAACAGTTTCAAAATGATCCATAACTACTGCACATTTTTTTACAAAACAAGTTACTTTCCTTTTAGCACCAGTGGCTAACTGAACCAACCAAAATTTTTCAACAAGTAACTTACATTTTTCTACCATTTTAGGTGCAATATAACTAAGAATAGCTCTTGGATCAATCAAAATAGCTATAGGGGTTTTGCGCTCAAATTTATTGGTGTAATTACCATGGTTATTAGCAAATTCTTTACCCTTGGAATTATTCTGATTGCTTGGTGAATTATTCTTATTTCTTTGAAAATTCTTATTAGGATCATTTCTGACCTTATTGTTCTTAGAATTTCTGTTGGGCACAAATTCTTTCTTATTTTGATCATACTGGTTATTATTCTTCTTAGACTTCCAGTTGGCCATGCTTTCCTTCTTTCGATTCTGTTCATAACAGAAGTTGGCTTTCCTCATAGCTTCTTCCAAAGTCTTTGGATTGTCATATTCAATCATGTCCTTGATATGATAAGGTAGACAGCTGAGAAATCGCTATACCTTTGGTTTTTCATCTACAAGGTATGGTACATACCTAAGTAGAGTTAAAAACTTGTTGTTTAGATCATTCATTGTCATTGATCATAATTTAAGCTCATAAAATTCTTTTGCTTTCTCTTCATAGTATTGCTCAAACATAAATTTCTTTTTGAAGTACCTCTTGAAGGTACTCCAATTTACATTCTTCTCTTTTATTCCCTTAACTCTCTTCAAGTCCTGACACCAAATGTTAGCCTTTCTTGAGAGATTATAGATAGTCATTCTAGCCTTTAATTGGTTAGAATAGTTATATATCTGGAAGTACTTCTTCATCCCAGATAACCAGGATTCTGCTTCCTCCCCTTTCTCGGTTTCTCCATTGAATGTTGGTGGTTTTATCTTTTTGAATTCCCCAAAAATCTCCTCATAAGGTTTGTATTTCCTCTTTTTAGTATAATGATTATCATCACTACTATCACTAGTAGAATGCAAATTACGTTGTTCACCAAACACCTCTGAAGATGAACTGCTTTCATTTTTAGTATGTTTCATCATTTTAAATTTATGTTGATGACTTGTATCTTCTGATTCAGTTCTTCTAACCCTACCCTCAAGTTGAAACATTTCTGTTAGGATCTGATTCAGCTCCTCCTAAGCCCTCGAAATCCTTTCATTCTCTCGTTTTACAGATTCCATTCCAGATTTAGGTCTTTTATTGTTTGTAGCAATTCTGAGGAATTGGTGGTTAAATATTCTGGTATAGGATCTCTTAGTAAGTTTTCTGGTTCAGTAAATGGAGATTCCTCCTCTGTATATTCCTCTAGCCTTTCCATACTTGTTTGTTAAACTTCAGAAACAATTTCTCTGATTAGGATAGCATTTAAAAGAAAATTGATCAGCATAATATTTCAAATCACTGTTTCATAAAAGCTAGTTAGGCTTCATCAAGGCCTAGTGTTTGAACCTTGTGCTCTGATACCACATGTCAAAACCTCAAATTTTCAAAAAAAATTAAAATTTTGAGATAATATAAAATGTTGAATCTACAGTTTACTAACGGCTAATGGTTAGCAGAAAAAGAAACAGTCCAATGATTAGTATTACATAATTTCAAATTACGATAACTAAAGTAGTTTCCTTTTCGTAACATAATAAGGTTTACTTGCGTATTGTTTTATTTCAGTTTACTAATGAGTCTTCTTTATGGCAAGTAAGTGGAATCTAACTTTGAATCCTGGGCTTACTTAGCATTTATGCTAATGCAGAAAGATTACTGGTTCTTATAGGTTTACAGGTATGCTCAAACAAGTAGACGTTTTAGATTCATAAAGTATCAAGAAGTGTTTCTATTTGCAATTAATATCCTTAGTAATTAAGCTAATAAATTCCAAGCAACTTCAATGAGGTAAAGTAGTTTGTTTTCTCCAGTTTTCCTTGTAAGCAAAGTTCAAAATAAAAGAGTTCCTTTCTTTATCAAACTTAGCAACAACAACGATACTTACTATGACTTTAAGCTTGTATTCTTTGTCGCATATTAAATTCTATATTATCATGCCTATCTTGCAAATGTTTTATTTATTGTACTATTGGTTTTTATACATGGAAGAGCTTCTCTAATTACTGATAGTAATATTCTCATTAGAATATAAGATTTGATTTCTTTTTAACCTACTAGTGTAGTAAGTATCAACCCATTTCTTATATGTATAAATTAATTGCTCATTAACAGGTTATTATCTTCCTCGTAAATATCATACTGCATGTACTATTGTATCATATACATTATCGTAATAATTACTTGAGTACTGAGCTGATCGATATTTGCATTCTTTAGGAAAACTTACTGCCTGTAAAACTCATTAATCATATAAGCTTGAATAGTGTAAAAATCACTCTATCGTTTCACATGGAGTAATGTTTGTCTTCACTTCTTAAACCTAAGTCAATCAATGTTGTTCCCAATGATTATAGACTTGAGTAAGGTTATTTCAATATAGTTCTTATTATTACTATAACGCATTTCATATATTAAATTCATGTCTACATTAGTTATTATGGTAGATCAAATTTTACCTTATAAGAAAATACAGGTTACCTTGTATAGTCATAAACTATTTTACCAAATAAATAATATTGGTAATTTATTAGCAATTGACAAGTTGTGTAACAACTAGTGTCTATTAAGCCTAAATCAAAATTGAACAATGTAAAAGAATTCATGAAGATATTCTTTTACTATGCTAGCCAACCTTATAATTTATTTACCATTCGAATTGTTTATTTTTAAAGGGGTTATAAACATGTATATTCAACAATGAATATAAGCACATAAATCTACTTATACTATGAAGGTTCTATGCATGATTGTTTTAGGATTGTCCAATGACTAATTGATTACCACTAGGTCAATATTGACATAACATGGTTTTTACCCAATGCCCAAAATCGGGAAACCAACATTATGATAAACATACACATGATTTACAATGTGATATATAGTAAGGCATATAATATAGTTCATGTATCATTTTAATTGAAATCGTTGTTTTTAAAAATAATTGGAATCATTTGATCGTAGGTGAACTATAGAACTCGACTCATGCATGGTTTGATTTTCTTGAGGCACGTTGTCACCTCTTGGCCATGTATTGGTCGTATATATTTCTTGTAATCCTAAACGCTTTGTTATTCTTCCTCTGCAGTTCATGCGGGCCTTCGGGCTGCTCTGCAATACTTTCATGGCGGCCATGAGTTCCTTCTGGTTCTAGTTGCTCCGAGTCTTGAGTTTAACTTGTTGTAGCTTCCGGTGTTCAGTCTTGTTTCCATATCTTTATGACTGTGGGTTTCTACCCTACAAGAGTTTGTTGGTTTTTCTTTGCTCTTATGTGCGGCCTGTCTGTAACTCATCTTGCTTCCCGTGGCCTGTCACTGTTCTGCAAAGCTGTGGCTTCAGTGTTGTTGGTGTGCTCCTTTGTGGTCGTAGGGTTTGGAAAAATTGTGTGCATACTTGATGTTGGTGACCCTCCCATGGCTAATCTGTTTGTTTTCCTTATTAAGGTAATTTTTAGTTTTCGTTCCAATAATAAAAAGCTCTCAGTAAAGATTGTTTACAGTTAGGTCATTTTTATAAAAGAGTTTCGAATTAACACAGTGTTGTGCTCATTTAGCAGGAACTTGAGACTTCACTTGCGAACTGTGAAGAAGATGATGTTGGCTGTCTTCGAAGGCCGTGGATTAAATCCGGTACGCCCTGTGCTTCAACGTTTGGGTTCTTGCCCTACTTGTAACAGGTTAGTCAATTTGGGAAACTCCGAGCTTGGAAACTTGTCCACCTTCATCTTTGGTTATGTAGTTTCTTGTTAGATGTTATTGGGTTTTATTTTATTTCAAAGCCTCGCCTCGACGATGGTTAGTCCAAGCCGTGATCTGGGTGTTGTATTTTAGTTTATATTTCTCGCCTTACCACCTATAAATGTAATGCAACAATTTTTAAGACAGTTTGTCTTCGAGCTTAGACTCGTTTTTGCAGCACTATGTGTAAGTAGGGTTTTACCCTATTCCACTGTGAATAAATAAATTTATTGTTTGATACGTTTCGTGTATATGATGCGGTTATTTATGTAAATCTGTAAGTGTAAATCCGTCTTAATATTTAATTGTTGGCTCACGGATATGAGCTAGGGTTTTCGTGAATGAAACCCTCGTTTAAATAATTCTTTTAATTTATTTAAATAGGTTCTAGTACTTGTAACAATGTAAGTTAGTATTATCACCCGTGTATATTGAGATTTCCTATATTTATAACTATTTATATATTTGTTATAAAGAGTGTAACGAGTCTACAATAGTTTAATTTGTTCATTGATATAAGGATCCAAACAAAATGGATTATAAAATTTATTTGTTTTTATTTGAAACAGTAATATTGGTTTAGGGTTTCGACTCTATAATTTATGTTCATAGGTATAACGTGTTGCTAAATTTAAAATAGTTCTTTCTTAAATAGATATTTATTTTTATGTTAGTTATTATCATATTTTTATTGTTTTTACTGAAATGATAAAAAAAAAATTATTAGAGTTATTTGAAAACATAATTCTCTAACTAATCTCTTCATGATAATTTAAAATACTTTTCATAAAACCTTTCTTGTTTATAGTAATTGTTAGTCTTAATTTAGTTAATATTATAAGTAAATAAACTAAGTAATTGTAGCTTATCTCTTTATTTAAGTGAATCTACTAAAGTAGATTGACTATATCTCTTCTACTGCATTTGCAAATAGTTATTAAATAAACACAAATGAATATATTCATAAAATAACAGAGTTTAACTTCATGCATATTTTAACTTAAATAAAAAAATAATCTATTGTACGAAAACACAAGTCTTATTTATTAGGGTATTCTCTTAACATAATAATCATTCTACCAAATTTACATAAATAAACTTGTAAAACAATAACATAGATAACCAGATTATTGTTCTTTTTAATTAAAACCTACATACTGAACTAAAATACTCTGCTATTTATGAAATGCACAACCACATCTATTTAATTTAGGCTCTTATCATTTTCTTCATGTACTTTAAATACTCTGTCTGTGCTGGAGTACGGCCTGGTCTTCCAGGTGTGGAAAAACACACATTAGAATTATTTTCAATCTATTCAGATTCATTTTTTCAATAATCTAAAGATTACTAACTCTAACATTTTACAACTAAATATTTAACATTCGTTTAACAGTGAGATTCAGATTTAACTATCCAACACAGTAAAAACAAAATAGTGTAGAACGTGATTAAGATAGACAACAATAGCGTTAGGAGGCTGTTCCTCCCTACCAACTCTTGGAGAGCGCTCAAACAACAAACAACCCTTCCTCAGGACCCCAATCATGTTCTTGGTCTTTCTTGGCTAACATTTTATAACTAAATATTTAACATTCATTTAACACTCAGATTCAGATTTAACTATCCAACACACTAAAAACAAAATAGTGTAGAACGTGATTAGGATAGACAACAACAGTGTTAGGAGGATGTTCCTCCCTACCAACTCTTGGAGAGCGCTCAAACAACAAACAACCCTTCCTCAGGACCCCAATCATGTTCCTGGTCTTTCTTGGCTGAGAACTGGTGGAGCATGCAAACAATAGACTAGTCCAATGACTCAGTAACACACTCTGCACTCAGCACTAAGATCCTTCAGCTGAAAAGCTGCACTAGATCACTTAGCAGTTATCTCCTCAAACTCTTTCCACAATTCCCTTCCATTGAATTTGTCAGCTCTCTTCACTGGGCATTTTTATATGTGCGGAAAACTATTCCACTAAAGCCAAGAAGGTTGGAATATGTGCGGAAAGCTATTCCATGAAAGCCACCGTAGATTTGAGCGCTTGGGCAAATTAGATATGTTTTTTAAACAATCACCTTCAGCTCTCACTCCTGGAAACAACGATCATCGAAATGAAGGATGAAATGAAATTGATTATAGAATTTACCACAACAAAGTAATTGCTTAATTTGAAAACCATTTTCCACTGGGTTTTCGAGAACTTCTATGAACCATGCTAATTCCACGCACCTAAAACAAATCCAAAAACCATTAGAAACAAGAATGACATTTTACGAACTTTTAAGAATTCACAGTTTGAACGATATTTTTCTGAGCATATATTTGACAAGAATTCACAATTTGAAAAGCATTTCTTAGCATAAGTTTGTGAATACAAAATAGTGTATAGAGATTTACAAAATATAGGGATTTGGTACTGGAACACGTTGTGCAGAATGCGATTGTCAATCTGGTGACGACGATTAAAACTTGGAGCCTCTTTGAGTTGATCATATAGGAGCTGAAAATTTTCAAATTTGGGATGGTAGGGCGCCAAGTTTGGTGATGGATCTCTAATCGTCGTATGTGGGTGTGGTGTAATCCACCGTGTTGGATTTAGAGACGTCTAATTACAATAATTAAGTTGGACATACGTGCATTATGATTATGATATCAAATACTGTCGCAAGATTACATCTATGTAATGATTAAAATATGCCAAACAATGTGATTAATTAAGTCTTGGCATTATACGTATTTAAATAAGGATTTGGATACAAATACATATAGAATAATGTTAATCAATTATAATTGTTAATGGACCGATTATAATTGATTAAAATAATAGCAGTAATAAATTTGAGCTAAATAAGGAAATCAGAATTTATTCTGATTTATTTCAGTTTTTTCTGAGGTTTCCCGATTTCAAGATTTTTATAAAAATCGGAAATTCCAGATTTCTTTTCAGACTTGTTTCCCAAGTATTAGCTAAATTTCAGCTGCCCTAGGATTAGGATTTTTCCTTTGGCACTGCTATAAAAGGGCTGAGTCTCCAAGGCTTGCAATCATCCAGAAAAATTGTCTGCTCCATTTGAAGACAGGATACTCTCTAGAGAAAAGGATTGCAAGTTCTTGGAAGGATTCGAGAGCCAACAACTCAAGTCAAGACCGGGAGCGTATCAACCCAGAGCCTTGGAAGCTGTCCGTGGCGTTTGAAGATGGAAAGTAAGTTCCGTTGTGCATTAAGCTTGATTTCTAAGTTCCGCTGTGCATTAAGTTTAATTTCTTGCATAAGAGTAGATCTTGGTTAGGGTTTAAAGTTTTTAGTTATACCCACAATTAAAAACCCAACAATTGGTATCAGAGCCACCCTTATGTAAGAATTGCAGTTTGAAATCCATGGCTGAAATTGCTGCGTGTGATCCCCTGAGTACCGTTTTTTTTTTATATATAGAGTTTTATTTCTTCATATTGATTGAGGAAAGACTCTGTTACTACCCCGATCTCTAGGCGTTTGCTCTCCTTCGGCATTCTGAAATGTATGCCTGCATACGTTTTACATTGGAATTTCCATCTGCATGTCCACGAGGTTGCTGGGCATTTCCTTGCTTGCGCTGAATGATCCAGATCTTGTTGTGGTTGCATTTGATTTTATAAGATGAAATGAAAGTGTGAATCGTGACCTTTTTTTTGTCTACGCTGAAGGGTAACCGAATCTACATTTCTTAGATCCAGATCTTGTTTTTTGCTGCAATTGTTTTTTATAAATGAAATGTATGTGTGAATCGTGACATCTCTTTGTCTACAATGAAGGATAAGCGAATCTACATTTTCTCAAAATCTAGATTTTGTTTTTACTGCATTCGATTTTGTAAAAGAAATGATTGTATGAACTATGACCCCCCCTATGCATGCGTTGAAGGGTATTAAGGATCCTCCTTCTAATTGTTTTAATCCGAGTTGGATCTGCATTTTATGTATTTATTTTTTGGAGAGGTGTTCATTTTTATTTAAAGATTGATTTTTAACCCTCTGTCTAAGCAACGTTTTTTAGAGAAGGAAAATATATCTGAGTTTGAAATGATATTTTTGAATGCTGTTCTGTAAATATCTTTGGAAAATAGATCAGAGTTTGAATATTGTGCTTATTAAATGATGGGTTAAACTCTGTATTTTATGCCGCAACTTCAGAAAAGGAAATCGCTCCGGTGATTAAATGATGGCTGGGAATCGTATTTTCTTTATCTTTGCGATTTTTTTCCCCCCTATGCCTGTTAACGATCTGAAGCTGAATTGTTATCTCTGCAAAACGATCTCCATGATTTTTTCTGGTATTTCAGGAAACGTTAGCCATTTCCAATTGCAAACAATAGGAATTGAACCAGATCTTTTCTTTGCGGATTATGAATATCTTCATCATTTACCGTGAATTTGACTGGAAAATTTCACAGTAACCTAACTTTTTCATCCCTTTTTTAGATCTACGGCATTATACAGAAAAGATCTATCAGGGTTCTAAATTCACATGAATTTATTTTTTTTATATATTCTGGTTAACTGGGATTATAGAGAAAAGATCTATTAGAGTTCTAAATTCATATGAATAAATTCTGGTTAAATTTAACATTGAAATGTGATCCAGACTAAGTATAAATTTAGAAGGCAAAATCTGTTTAGAATTCTAAATTCTCAACAAAAAAAAATTTTGACCTTTGACAATTATAAAGATTGCTCATTCATTTAAGCTAAATTTTTGATGTTGCAACAGTAAATAACTTTCTATACTGTCTGCCTGGAAATGGCAATCTTAAGTTTAGTATTTCTAATCTGATACTTTCTTTTAGAGATGTTAATATTTTACTTGAACAAGCACATATTATCAACTGTTAAGTTAACAAATAAGGGTGATGATTTTAGGTATAATTTTGGAATCTAACTAAAGGCGTTTTATGTATACATGTGTTGTTTTCGCATGAGTCAAGCATTGATGTTCACAAACGAACTGCTCTGTGTAAGACGATTGCAAGGATGACTCATGACAAGCTCAATGGACGGG
>LPNX010266410.1:318213-361328 GCA_001517045.1 Pseudotsuga menziesii | reverse complement strand
TCAGTTTTTTCTGAGGTTTCCCGATTTCAAGATTTTTATAAAAATCGGAAATTCCAGATTTCTTTTCAGACTTGTTTCCCAAGTATTAGCTAAATTTCAGCTGTCCTAGGATTAGGATTTTTCCTTTTGCACTGCTATAAAAGGGCCGAGTCTCCAAGGCTCGCAATCATCGAGAAAAATTGTCTGCTCCATTTGAAGACAGGATACTCTCCAGAGAAAAGGATTGCAAGTTCTTGGAAGGATTCGAGAGCCAACAACTCAAGTCAAGACCGGGAGCGTATCAACCCAGAGCCTTGGAAGCTGTCCACGGCGTTTGAAGATGGAAAGTAAGTTCCGCTGTGCATTAAGCTTGATTTCTAAGTTCAGCTGTGCATTAAGTTTAATTTCTTGCATAAGAGTAGATCTTGGTTAGGGTTTAAAGTTTTTAGTTATACCCACAATTAAAAACCCAACACACCGCAGGTACATTGACTCTGGATGGAACGAGGTAAGAGCCAGCGATAAGCACCCGGCAACCGACAGCAGAGTAATTAAGACACTTGCTGCGGGGCCTTACCTTAACCATATCAGTGGATGCACGGGAGGATGGGATACTCCAGTCCCCGAATATTGCACGCTGCTTGAAAACAGATCATGGAGCAGCATTCATGGCATACCATCCGGTCTGCAGATATGGCATACCATCCCATGCATGCTTTACCACCGTTCAGCTCACGCATGCAGGTACATACCCATGGCTGGCGGGCCGCGGCTCAAAGTTTATGGCACCCCATCTGATCCAGATATGGCGTATCCCATCATCTTCAATGCTCAAACCGGCGCCCTCAAACCCGTGACCCACCTGGTATCCACAGTTCCAGTGTACACCATAAACAAGATTGTGAAACGTATTGGTTTATACGAGTAGTTATCATTGACGACAACCTGAATTCGTACAAGCGTTCAAAGAGCTCATTCCATTCAGACGCTTCAAAGGTTTCAATTCCGACAGAGTTCAAAGAGCTTATCCCCTTTTTATTACGCAACCTCAGTGAAGAGGAGGATGTTTGCCCAATGATTCGCAGCCACTCTGTTGTAAATACTTTAAAAATGAATGGTGGATAAAAATATGCAGCAAATGTCATGCTCTAAATGTTTTTATTTTTTGCTCTCGATTTTGACTTATCAATTTTTTTTGGTAACTGAAATAACGACATATTCTATTTTTTCTTTCTACCTGATCAAAAGAAACTGATGCTGACTTAATATTTCCAATAAAACTTTGGTAAAATTTCCATATTAATTTCAATTTTAAATTATCCTATCTTGATTTTTATTTCTACGTTTATAAATATCTCAATAACAATGCTTGGAACTTACATAAGTTTGATGTTCGTTTCTATTTTTAAATTTCGTTTGCTTTTGCTCACTGGTTTTGTATACTCTTTTTTATTATTATATAAATTCCGATCTTGACTTCCATTTCTAAATCTCAAATTTCTCAAATTTATTTTTAAATGTCAGCTTTTGTGTATGCTTTGAAAGTGGAAATATAATTAATAAAATATGTTTAAATATTATTTAAAAAATAAATTAGATTCTTTAAACTTAGTTTATAAATTATATATTTCTATTTTATAATTTATAACTTAGTTTGATTTCGGTTCTTAGTCTTAAATGTCATGTGCTTTGGCATACTATCTCCTATCTATTTTTATTTGGAAAATGGGAAGTTTAAATTGTTTTAACATATATTTTAAAAATGAAAAACATAACAAATAATGATATGTTTTAATATTATTTAAAAAATGGAATTACATTTTATCTACTTTGTTTTTAAATTAGTTTATAGTTAAAGTATAATTATGTTTTTTAATAATTAATTAACAAAATATAATGATAAAATAACTACTTGGTTAATGACTTAAAAAGATGATCAATTGTATTATGTTAATTAATTTCATAATGATAAAAAGTATATCATTTATAACAGTCCACTTATTTATTTATTTTTTGTTTGCAAGTTTTAAAGTAAATCAGGAAACTTAATTTGGTATTAAATCTATAATGAAGGAGGTCCATTCTATGTATTTATGATACTTGTTATTAACAATAGGAAAATCCCACAATATTCTTGGTGCAGCCTCCAAACTTTACAACTAGAAAAATTAATAAACATAAGACAACCGGTCTTATGGATAGAAAATTACAAACTTATCATTTTACGACAAATTTATTTGAGAAACTTAATCTTTATATTAATTGATGTTATTTGCAATAAATCATTAACAAACTAAATACCTAATTACTCTTGATTATTGTTAAATGTGATGTTTGTAATTACAAACTACATTTTCTTAATATAGCCACACATCCTTGTAATGGTATTTCTTTAACGTTGATGCTCTTCTCATTCCTTAAGTAATTTAGATCTTTGCTTCTAACATATAAATACACTTTCCATGAGATTGAGATAGCCACATATACTCAAAGTTTGCCTCAACCGTGGATTTTAAAAAGTATTTTATAATGTTAGTATTAAGCATAACAAAAGGATAAAATAATGAAAAGAATGCACATAATTGAGAAGTCTAAGTCTTTAAATGAGCTTAATCACATCAAATACCATGGCTTTCTGAATACTATGTACCCTAAACCGCCAACTATAAACTAATAATGACCAAATCAAGGTTATATTATTGAGTAAAGATTAACCAAATCAAGGTTATATTAACGAGTCTATTATTGAGTAAAGATTAACCCAACATTCCTCCCATTAAACTTGACTTGAGATAAGAACCTACAGTTCTGAAAATAGGTGAAACCAAGAACGAGAAGAACAATGTGGGGTTTTTTTAGTTTGGTGAGAGAATGGGGCAAGTGAAGGAGAGACTTGTAGAGATTTACTCTAAAGACTTGAGCTTGAAGGACTTGGTGGTGTACATACACTACCGGCTCTGGATTTGAATCATGTGACCTTTTAAGAGAAAACACATACTCTTAACCATTTCCCTTTATAATTACTTTCTTCAAAAATTCTCAAAATAAATGATGAAGATCATAGTCTCATCCTATCCAACCTTGATAGGTCCAAAATTAAATCATATAAAAAAGTGTAATGTAATGAAAAATACAGATCACTCTCTTCTTCTTACATAATTTGATATATTTAGGTCTAAGGTAAGGTGCAAGGTGATATATTTCAATGTGCATACATTATATTTCAATTAAGAGGCGGCGGAGACTCAAGGACGGCATCCAACGCTGAACAAGAATGAAGAAAAATATTTTATTCAATATCTATCTCAATTTTACAAGTAGTGCTTGCATAGTGAAAAAGGAATATATATATATATCACAGTTAGAACCCCACACACACACATATATATATATATATGAAACTCGATACTGCAGGATTTACGGAATCTATCAGTACATGCGCTGCAATTATATACATCATAATTAGGAATATTTATAAGCTGCCGGTCATCTGAAGAAGTGGCGAAAGGAGCGCTGTTTTCCCAGCCGGAAGTTTTCATGAAAAGTAGCGATGAAATCATCGGCCAATCTATCAATCTCTTGATCCAGATTGGGCGCTTCTTCATTAATTCTCTTCAATATGAAACTCGATACTGCAGGATTTACGGAATCAGCACAGGCGCTGCAACATGCATCATAATTAGGAATTATAAGCTGCCGGTCATCTGAAGAAGTGGTTGCATGATCAGCAGAAGATGAAACGCGGTAGGCCTTCTTGATTTTGGTGAGAGAATGTGGCAAGTGAAGGAGAGACTTGTAGTAATTAAGTACAGTGATGCCTCCATAGGCGCGCGTCTTCTTCTTCTTGAGCACCTCAAACACAAAATCCTTGGCCTTGGCGACGTGGGCTTTGAGATGATCTGCTATTGCTCCCTTCGCCACCGCATGCCGCACCATCTTCACAATGTCAGAGGGCACAATCTTGGTCATCTTGGCATGAGACTGTGAATGCAATGCAGAGAACAGGAATATGAATATGAATGCAGAGCACTCATTCACTCAAAACTACGAACGGATAGATGGAGCGAGGAAGGGGATATATAAAACGAAAAGGAGGAAGTGTTATACAGGCTCGTTAGCAGGAACATATCAACTTTCTCACTTTAACTTTCTGCTTGCTCTCCACTTGCAGAGGAAGTAGGAGAAACGCAGGGATATATATAGTTGCCCCCGAAGTAGGAGAAACGCATTAATATTAATAATTTGTTTATGCCAATAAAACGAAAACGAGAAAGTGTTATACAGGCTGGTTAGCGGCAACATATTGTCCATATCAACTTTCTCACTTTCTGCTTTAACTGTTCGACGGTATCGAGCTTGGGCGGAAAATTAAACAGATAGTTACTATTCAGTGTGCCTAAATGTGGATACAGCCTCCAACTTTAATCAAATTGGGGGACCCAGTAAGGGCATGCGTTTCGGAGTTGGCTAATCTTTAGACCATTTGTACTTTTTCAGGCAAGACGATCAGTTGTTGAAAATGAGATTTTTAGTGATAAAATTGCAATTTTTATTGTAGAAATAAATTCAGGACCATATTACCCTTGGAACACCAAGATTATGAAATTCCAATCACTGGAAACTACCCTTCAAACAATTTTCACCAGATTTTGGCCAAAAAACTCACCAAATTTTAGATACAAATAGTCTAAACTTTAACTTACTACATACTTTTTTTTTCCGCAACAGTGTGCTTCACAGCTTAAATGCCCACTGATTTGACCGCAGGGTAAAAAGACAGGTAACATTGCTTCTAACAAAGTGATATGTCGACACTCTAATTATGCAGCCCCAAGTTAGCCCATGTCTAAGTTAAAACTACGATATAAGTCTAAGTTAAAACTACTTTATATATACATATATCAACTCCAGCTTTGGCCAAAGATTAGATTCCTTGTCACATTGGGGATTCCTAAAGGTTTGGCTTTTACCACATTTCAAAGATATTTGAACGACCCTTTTTCGACTTTATATATACATATATCAACTTCAGCTTTGGCCAAGATTAGATTCCTGGTCACATTGGGGATTCCTAAAGGTTTGGCTTTTACCACATTTCAAAGATATTTGAACGATCCTTTTTCGAAACTTGATTTCTGTGATGCAAGTATGCTTCCGGCCCACTACTTTGTAAATACCAAGGATATCATTTTTTTTTTTCAATTCAAAACATTGTGAAGATGTTCAAACATGTTGTATTAACAAAATAATACAACATCACTTTAATATAATATATAAACTTAAAAATTAGTATAATATAATAAGGTAGGTGTACTCTCTAAGCATTTTAGAATCAAATTATATAAAAAAAATTGGATTGAAGGGGATGAATGGCAGCTCTGTGCGAGGGTTCTACAGCTCTATGTGAGGGTTCTGCATGTCGCCATCGCCAGGAATTATGGACCCTCTTTGACCTTCCCTGATTTTGTGAGGTGTTCGGGCCACTCATTTTTCCTTGCGGACTCTTGGGTCACACTTTGTTTCTTTTTTCCCGGTCGTGCTGTGTGTTTTCCCTGTTGGGTTCCATAGCGTCTTTCTTGGGTCATTGCTTTGAGTTTCTGCTCTGCCTTACCAGTCTCGGTGCAGTCTCAGGGTACGCAACCACCCATCGTAGTAACCTGGGTAACCTGTGAACACCCCTTTTGACCTTTGTGCTATGAACCAAGATTCTTCAGTGTCTTTTTTCGTGGTTACCGTTCTTAGCTTCTGCGGTGGTTTACCTGTGCTGCGAGCGACATCTTGGAGTCCCTCCCCTGTCAAAGGGGACTAGTACCAACCAAGATAAAAAGTGGGAATTTCTTGTTTGTTTGCAGTGGCCTCGATACTGGGTCTCTGCTGTGTTCCTGGGCTATCAGCCTGCATGGTTTTTATGTCACCCGTTATGGCTTTTTGGTCTGCTCCCATCATCCTACTGGGTTGACTTCTGGGGTTTGCTCGGTCTCATCGGGGTTTTAGGGTCCCATCCTTTTCACCTTTGGTCGATGTGGCTTTCTGTCCGTGCCCTATGTCCTTTCCATCCTTACCCTGGTTTGTGATTATTGCTTCTTTGTCGAGTTTTTTCCTGGAGACTTCGGTGTGGAGGGTTTGATTTACCCCGGTTTTGGGTTGACTCCATTTGCTTATGTCTTGTCTCTCAGGGACGGGTTTTTTACTTTCTTCCCATCGCTGGACTCTGGGAACGTCTTGGGATCCTTGCTCACGGGTTTTGTTTTTCACTGACATCCTTGTCTGTCAGTAAGGTTCCTTTCTGTTTTTGGCATGTGGGTTTGTGGTTATTGCTCGGGTCTCGAGTGTGAGCTATGTTGTCTGTCCGACTTTTGTGGTTCCGGCAGAGATTGGGTTTCGGTGGTTCTCTCATCAGTGGGTCGTGGTTGACTTCCCGTGATTCTCCCCATGGATGACAAAATAGCACTGACTCGTCACCGACGCAAGCAATATGCAAAAAATATGAAGACCCTGGAAGGGAAATTTCGCTTTGTTCTTGGCCATGATGTCTACATGGAGCATGTAAATTCTTTGTGCTCTCAGACTTTGGTCGACAGGTTGTAATACGTTCATATGAATAAGAAATCGTGGGTGGACTGCGCTCTGGAGCATTGGAAGCCGCTTCTCACATACATCCCGACTATTAGCCTGCTCGCCAATGGTTGGATTGTATTCGTCTTCCTTGAAGTTGACCATGCCTCGGTTATTTTGGATTCAACCTGGAGAGTTGGACTTGGGTCTCTGGTTTTGGGTAGGTAGCATGCACACTTTGACCCACTTAAGGAAAGGGTGACAAAGCACCATCTGTGGGTATTTTTTCCATCTCTTCCATTCCCCCTCTGGCACAAGAGTATCCTTGAAGGTATTGCAAATACAGTGGGTTGCTTTGTTGCGGTTGATGAGGATTTTCATCTCCCATTTGACAAAAGGTTAGCAAGGGTGCTAGTGGAGATGGATGTTTCTCATGGTTTGCCGGCTGAGGTTGAGATTCTCTACAAAGAGAGACTACTGGTACAAAAGCTGGATTATCTCTATGTCCCTTTCCGCTGCAGCAGGTGTTACGAAACGGGACACCTCCAAAGGACTTGCCCTCGCCTCGTGAATGCTCTGTCAGGCTCTAGCCAAGGTGGCTCTCCTGTCTCGTGTGGCCCCTCCTCATCACTCTTGCTAGCACATCCGAAAAATGGTATTTATTCATAATATTTCTCCCTTTTTGAAGAGCTTTCTAGTTTTGTGCTTGAGGCCATTAATGATTTGGATAATGGGAGGATTTTTGAACCTTCTCCTGTCTGTACTAACTTGGTGACCACTCCATTGGTCTCAGCTGCTCCTCCCTCTCCTACTCCTCCTGACTACTCTCCTTCTCCCTTACCCGCCTCGCCTAACCCTTCTCCCTAACTACCCTCCTCTTTCTTTGACACTTTACCCTCTCCCCCTGTCCCACCCCTTGCTTCTCTCGAGGACTTCCCACCCCTTCCTTCACAGAAAACTCCCCCCTCTCGCAATCCCTCACTACCTAGCCCTGTATCATCACCCTCCCTCTCGGACCCCTCTCTTCAGAAATCTTTATCGATCTTTACTGCCAAATCACCCACATCACCTTCGACCATACATTTGAATTCAATCCGATTCGAGAATGTGACTGTTAGAAAGAAGAAAAAAGAATCTCGTGAGCTTTCTGTTAGTTTGTCTTTGGCTTCACCTCCTTACACTCCTCTCTCTGTTCGTATAAAAAATGGTGCCAAGGGGAACCCTCATTGGGGACTTAGAGCAATGTCTCCCCTCCCACGTGTACCCTAATGAAGATTTTGTCCCTAAATGTTAGAGGTCTAGGAGGCAAGACCAAAATTTGTAGCCTTCAGTCACTATTTCTCTCTGTCGCACCTGATATGGTTCTCCTCCAGGAGACCATGTGTAGCTCTTTTCCCGCTCTCCGGGCTTTCTCCAAAATTCTGTGCTATTGATGCTTCTAGCCTCTCAGGTGGCCTACTTACCGCTTGGAACCCTCTTTTGGTTAGGTGCCGTGCATTTGAGACTATAGTGGGTATCCTTGTCAAGGAAACCTTTTGTGGAATGTCTTCGCCTCTTTCCATCCTCAATTGTTATGGACCTTATCAGAATAGAGAGCATTTCTAGGATAGGATCCTTTCTGGGGGCATACTCTCTATCCCTAACCTGATTTTGGGAGGAGACCTCAATTTAAATTTGAATGCCTCTGAAACCTGGGGCACTAAGGCTGTCCTAGACCCTCTGGCTTCACATTTTAGACTCCTATTCGACTGTGTTGATCTTGTTGATGTTTCCCCTCCTGATACAGGTCCCACTTGGAGAAATGGGAGAGTAGGGGAAGCTGGAATCAACAAATGACTTGATTAATATCACCCCCACTGCTCCCTGTACTCAACTTACACCATGTTTGGGTCATTCCTTCTGACATCTCTGACCATTTCCTGATCTTCTTCAAATGGAATAAACAGGCTGGGTCCTTTAACTTTCCTTTTAAGTTCAACAGATCATGGCTCTCTAATTCTGACTTTAACCACTTGGTCTCTCAATTATGGCTTGAACTTTCTCCTCCATCTTCTGAAAATGATTTAGAACTCCTCTTCCACAAGCTTCGTTTATTAAAAAAAGAGGTAAAGGTCTGGACCAAAGCAAAATCTGCTTCTCTTGAGTCGGATTCCCTTCAGCTCGATAAGGATATTGGTGACCTCCTCTTGAATTCTTCTTCTGGCATCCTTTCCCTGGAAGAGTAGAATAGCTTGAACCTTCTCCATTCAAAGAAGAAAAAGTTGCAGGACCATTACCTTCTCACCTGGCAGCTTAAAAGTAGGGCCAAATGGACTTTATTGGGTGATTCCAATACTAAGTTCTTCCATGCATTGGCCTTGTGTAGAAGAAACCAAAATGCTATATGGTCTTTAGAGGATAATGATGGGAATTGTATTGATGAGGAGGATGTGCTGAAGGATCCGGGCCTTAACCATTTCTCTCAAGTTTTCAATGATGATAAACAAACATGCCTACTTGCCTAGCTCAAAGTTGTCATGGTTTTTCCCTCTATGATCCCTTCTGAGGAGACACATTGTCTTGTTTATCCTGTCGCTTTAACTGAGATTGAGGGAGCTCTAAAATCTTTCAAAAACGACAGAAGTCATGGCCCTGATGGCTGGCCTGTGGAGTTATTTTTACACTTTTTTGAGTTACTGGGGAAGGATTTACTCTCTACGGTTGATTTTGCTAGAACTTCTGGTCACATTACTCCTTCCATTAACTCCACCTTTCTTGCATTAATTCCCAAAAAGGATAATCTTGTCTCCTTTATGGATTTTAGACCTATTTCGTTGTGCAATCTAGTGTACAAGCTGATCTCCAAGGTCATTGCTATTAGATTGAAGCCTTTCTTGGATTCTCACATTTCCAGAGAACAGTTTGGGTTCCTAATGAATAGGCAGATTGTTGAGCCTATATGCATCACTCAAGAAACCCTTCACTCTGTTAAGAACAAGAATACTTGTGCTCTTATCCTCAAATTGGATTTGGTAAAGGCCTTTGATAGGGTAAACTGGTCATAAATCAGGCTTATATTAATCCAGTTTGGGGTTCCTCTCTTGGGAGTTAATTGGATAATGGGCTGTCTCTCCTCAGCAAATTTTGTTGTCTTGATTAATGGTACTCCATCTAATTTTTTCAATGCATCCAAAGGTATCAGACAAGGTTGTCCCCTTTCCCCCTTTCTTTTCATTCTTGTAATTGAAGGGCTCAGTCTTTTGATCAACAATGCTAGGGTGAATGGTCTTATCAGAGGTATCAAAATTTCTCCATCTCTAGCACTTACCCACCTCCTCTTTCTGGATGATGTTATTCTTCTTGGAACTGGTACGTTGATGGAATGGATGACATTTGATGTTATTCTCAGTACTTTTTGTAAAGCCTCCGGGATGTGTATTAGTATGGAAAAGTCAGTCTTCCTATACAATAATGTTGATACTGATATCCTTCATGACATCTCCTCTTTCATGCCCTATCGGATGGATCCTCTAACCACAGGCTTCAAGTACCTTGGATATTTTCTCAAGCCCTTGGCTTATAAGACTAATGACTGGCATTGGTTAATTCAGAAGTTTGAAAAGAGAATTTCCCATTGGTCTTATAAATTCCTCTCACTTGGAGGTCGTCTGGTTCTTGTCCAAGCTGTACTATCTAGTCTCCCAGTCTATTGGCTTGGTTTGGCACCTATACCTAAATCGGTCTTAAACAAGCTCAGAAGCCTTACCTTTGCTTTTTTATGGGGCTCAACTGCTGACAAATGCAGATATCATCTTGTGAGTTCAGAGCACCTCACATGTCCAAAGGTATTCGGTGGCTGGGGTCTCGAAAATTTCTATTGGTTCAGTATTGCACTGAGAGCAAATAATTTATGGATGGTCCTTCATAATTACGGTCTATGGCGTCAGGTTCTAATATGCAAGTATTTGAAGAACCATTCTATTGTGGCATGGCTCAGGAAGAAAAAATTCTCCTTTCGACAAGTTTCTGTGATCTGGAAAGGCTTCATTCTCACCCTACCATGGATAGGGAAGTATTTTGCCTGGCAAGTGGGAAATGGTATGGACATTCAACTGGGCATTGACCCGATCATTGGTATTCAGCATTTCCCTAAGCTACCATTTGATTTTAGGGAGTATCTCGAAGACCTAGGCATTTCTTCACTTTCTCAGGCACATAACATTCTGCCTGGACAACATCCCTATTGGTACAGAGCTGAAGATTTAAATATTGCTAGGGATTGGAAAGTCCTTTGGGAGGAATTTACGAGCAATTTGGAAGGGGATAGGATCATAATCATTCCCCATTCTGATATATTGGTTTGGGACTATAACCATGTCGATGGTTCTGTTACTGCAAAATTGGTATATGACAGTATCATATACTCCTCTTCTCCTCTGATTGGCTGCCCTCTACTAGCTCTGATATGGTCAGGAATTATGCCATTGAAAATGAGTTGTTTTATTTGGCTGACTTTGGCTAATAAGATCCTTACCTAGGATAATCTTCAGAAACGTGGTTGGATTGGACCTGGATGATGTGCTCTCTGTGGCCTAGGTGAAGATAGTGTGCAACACCTATTTACCTCTTGCTCTATGTGGAAGAATGGCATTGTTTACCTGAGTGATGTATATCACTTTCTTCCTCCTCAGCACTCTATCAAACTCAGCTCTTTCCTGAGTATCTGGATTGCTAGTTTCTCCAAGCATTCTGTTTGTTGTTTCCTACCAGTTTTTGCTATCTGGGTTGTTTGGAAAGATAGGAATCGAGCTATCTTTGAAGGGAAAAAGCCTTCTCTCATGGGTATATTTCAGCATATCGTGTACCTCTCTCAATTGTATAAGCCTGCTATTTCAAAGGTGAAAAAACTAAGAGCTATTGGAGCTGGCCATCTTCTCGTCTCCCCATATGGTTTTTTTTATGGGGCAGCTGCTAATGGTTATGGTGGGGCTGGATTCTATCTTTACCTGAATGAGTCCCATTCATTTGAGTTTGCTTTGGGGGCGGGGTCTTGCTCAAACACTAAAGCAGAATTGATTGCACTTTGGGCTCTCTTGTATGTTACTCTGTTGATGGGGATACCAAAATTGAATATCTTTGGTGACTCTGCTGTCATCATTAGTTGGGAAAAGGGAATTACTGCCCTGAAACCTCATGCCCTCAGTCATTGGTGTTTGGATACAAGAAGACTCATCTCTTACTTCCACCACCTTTCCTTTATCCATATCTTCCGTGAACACAACCAGCTCCCAGACTGTCTATCAAAATCTGCCCTTTCTTTGGCTCCAGGTTGTGGTATATACTTTGAATTTATTGATGGCCTTTTGGTCTCCCATGATACATTTTAGCTCTTTTGAGCTTGGTGCAGGAGATTGAACTCCCTTTTCATATTGCACCTCCTTGATGTTTTGAAGCGGACTCCTTTTGATAGCAGTATTGTAGTTGTTGTTTTCACGAAATATTATGGACTATTGTGATGGATATTTCCCCTATCTGATTATGGCTTATTGGCTTGGTTATAACACGGTTTGACCACCCCCTGGGCCAGCACCTATGAATAGGGACTCACTCACGGTTTATGCAGATGGAAGCTCCTCACTGACTTTATTTGTATGTATCCCTTTAAGGGACGGTGCATTAGATTCCCTTTGATTCAGATTAATGAATATCAAAGAAATGCTTTTTTCTTCCTGAAAAGAAAAAGAATCAAATGATAAAAATTATGATAGTGTATTTAAAAAACTATTGTATACAAATTATGAGTGTTTATAAGAAACTAATATCACATTAATATATAAATATATTTAGTTTAAAAATTAATATATAATACAATAAGGTAGGCGACTAGCTTAGAGAATAAGATTATAAATATTATGATAGTGTTTAGAATAAAATTATGGTATCTAGTGCTTAAACATTGTTAGATCTATAAACAATTCAAATTTAATGGTGTTTAACTACTTTTATGGCGAAATACTTAATGGTGTCATCACGATCAAGCCATCATGACTGTCATGATGATGCTAGAGGAGTGTTACACGAGAATGAAATCGCGTCGTAGTTCTGGGATTTCACAAGGATTTTTTTGGATGCCAATAAGGTAGACATGAACATTTTATCTAAGATTGTAAGTGCATCGAAAGTCTACCAAGACAAGACCTCGTTTAGTTCCACATATGGATGCCAATTTGTAAAAACACCTTGGAATGCTCTAAATTCTGAATCCCATGAAAATGAATTAAATTTTATTTTATTAAATTATTTTTATGTTTCATTTGATGATAATTAATTAAATTTGCTATTTGTTATAAACTACCTTCCCATCCTTAAATGGAATAGGGTTAGCTTTAGTTATAATGAATAATATATAAGATTTATCTATATATGTTTTTACAAATTTTAGAAAAAGGAAAGACATAAGATAAATAATTTATAAATAATATTTTAATTAATTTAAATTTTTTAAAGTTACATAATAATTAATTTATAGAGAAGAAAATTGTTTAATATGGACTTGGATTTCATGGGCAAGAGAAAAGCTTTGATCTAATTGGCTCTATATCAATCGCATTGGACAAACTCTCTGATTTTTTAAGGTTTTTGGGCCATTAGCAGTGACCATGGAGCTGCCAAATCCAGGAATCCAAGGCTCAGGGAATGGGCTCGTCTCGGACCTCACACCCTCTGCAAAGTTTATCAAAATGACGACTTCTCTAGTAATAAAAATCACTTTCTCTCTAGCAAAAATGAAGGAGAATAGACTTATGGAGCGTTGACTAATGGGGATTTTTACAAGACTTTGACTGTCCCCGAGGTCGATGGACATCTGGCTCAACAAAAACTAGTGCCTTTGCTCTCTGGGCGATTGCAACATCACTTTTGCGGGCCTGGATATTATGTGTTTCTTTTCAAGCATAAGTCTAACCGAGATTTTATTTTCTAGAATGAGCCCTACTTCATGGGTCTGATAGGTGTGTATTTGAATAGATGGAGCATGTCTTTTGACCTCGAGAGGGATATCCCATTAATCGTCTTGGTTTGAGTGAAGCTACCTCATCTCCCTCTACATTGTTGGACTAATGAAGTCTTGGCGGATATTGAGAACGCACTAGGGAAGTACATCGACAAGACAAAACTGGAATCATCCATTCTCTTTAGTGCTATAATATGTGCGTGAGGTTGATTTCGAAAAAGGCCTACCTAAGGTTATAAACTTAGTAATGGACAATTGGACTCATACCAAAAAGGTAGACTACGATTAACTCTTGTTCAAGTGTAAATATTTCCATGAATATGGTAATTTTGCAAGAAACTATGCAAAGTCTCAGGAAAAGGGAGAAGAAAATGAGCAATAGAATGGCTGGCAGCAGGTAGCAAGGAAGGGGAAACATATCCAAAATAATAAAGTGAATGTAACCTACCTAGAACTGAAAAATAAATATTTTTAATTTATTTGAGAAAACATTAGGCTAAAAGTTATTATAAAGTATTTATGACCAAGTTGGTCAAGGATGGCTGTGATAGAATATTTTATTTTATTTAATAATTAAATGAAGAGACACCTACCCAAAGGAGACAGTTGAAAGAGTGTTCCCTGACCCACTAGGAGGAATGAGTAGCTGTAGATGGCTAATTGACAAGTGGCAGCAATAGCGTTTCACTTTCTAGCTGTTGTAGGAAGCAAAATCCCTAAAAATGTGGCCATGTCCCCTAAGAGGAGGAACTAAGCAGGTGACTCATTTAATTTCAAAACTGACCCAAAGACTTAGGAAATCTTATAAATACCATCGAATTGAGCAGGAGGCTCACTAAATTATATTCCAAGTGAATGAACCTTGTGACTATTGCAAACTAAAAACTTAGGCATGCAAGGAATTCGATGAGGGGATAACTAAAGTAAAATTGTTGAGTTAAGCCTGCTATTGAGTGCTAACTGCAGATAATTATGTGTGTGTTGTTACACAGCATATTCGTCCTAGTGGTTCAGTGAACAGGCTCAGGGGTCCTAAGCAAGTAATCTTTGCTGCTTCAGGAGACGATAGGGAGGAACGGTCTCCTTTGGGTGATTGTCCCCCATCAACATTTTATCCAGGTTCTAAAACTGTTTTGTTTATTATCTGTGATTTTATTCTAAATTTGTATCTGAAAGTATAGGAATGTTGATGTATTTCTAAGTTAGAACAAGTTAAAAAGGATCCTAGTTCTGTATTATTGTTTCATGAAGTATTCTTTAGTTTTTTTTTACAGGAATTATTATTTTAATAAAAATTGTTTTATCAGTAGATATTTTCCTATGAAATTATAATTAGTTTTTTATGAATTCATTACTCTAGCTATTTTAAGTTTAATCATTACAGTCATAGATTAGGGTAATCATGGATATATATATATATATATATATAGACAATGCATTTCTCTTTTCATTTAGTACTTTGTACGATGCATCTAATCTACTTAGAATTACTAAGTTTTCAACTAGAGCTGTAAACCCCCTCTTATCACTAGGTATACTCCACATTTACTTAGATAGTATTATATTATCATATTTCCTTATTAGTGTTAACCAATAGTTAAACTATGTTTTAAAGAATCAATTAAATCTATGTCAGAATAAATCTAACTATGTAGGATATATATATATATATATATTTAAATACTTAGCATTAAAGTCATTATCTTCCAAGTCTAGAATCTTAAAGCATAAACAATAAAAATTATAATGACAAACTATTTACAAATTAGGGGCAGTGACTTATAGAACACTCAACATCCAATTTAAAGAGCAATGCAATTCAAGGGTACAAACCCTATAAGCCCTCGATAGTGAAAGGGAAATTATACTATAACTAAGATATTAAAAAAATATCAATGATGAACTTGAACCAAACGAAGAATTTATTTACAGCTTAGACCTTGTATAGATATATATGTAAATAACAATCGATTCACATCGGCCTCACAGACCAAAGTTTTCCTAAATTAAAAGTACACTAATCTAAGCTTTACCAATATTAGGTTTCTGATCGAAATTGCCGAAGCCATTCGGCTTCAAGAAAACTTCTTATCTATAGTCCCAAACCCTAAGTCTATTAGATCAAGGGTTCGAATCCCATAAGAGAAAATCTGTCTGCAAGAAGTTAAAAACCAAAAAAACAATAATCCATCTACTATCATCACCTTACGACACTAAATGTTTATCTTACTACTTCATTAACAGAGCTTTGCTCTATTATAAAAATAAACAAAACCAAAACAATGGCCTTACGGCACTAACAAATACATTTACCAACTATTGTAATTAACTGAATGGTGGAGAATAAAAGTGGCCTATCGACCTTAAAAATATATTACTAGAAAAAAGAAACTACAGGTTCAAAAAGTTAGATAACAATTCAGGAGCCAAGTCGGCTCTGTATTTACACAAAAACCCTTACGGGATTTCTTTTAAAAGTAAAATTTCACAAGTTTCGGAACGACAGTCCAATGACTGATCAAAGTAAGAACTATGTCTTATAAATGCATAGCAACTAAGTAAATACGTTACCGTCCTTCAACTTCATGGTCATGGAAGACCATTTTTACAAACCATTAGTAAATGCCACAGGTCAGAACCAAGAAGGTTACCCTTTTAGATTAACGACAAGGAAGCATGGGAATAAAATCGATGCCATGAGAATGCAGGTCAAACCACGAAGACACAAGCCACAAAGGCATAGTAAAATAAGGTGACAAGTCTTACCAGGACCATAACTGTTAGGATTTATAATCCTCCCTTGACCAAACTGTCTATTAGATTATTTTTAGCCTAACTTAGGAGTTTTATTTAATTATTTGGGTCCACTTGGCCTAATGGGGCCACATGTACCAGTTACTAGAGTGTGGGGAACACCAATAGAGGCTTACTTCCACTGACTACACTTACATGCATATGTTTAGGCACCGCATAGACCAATCCCTACATTTTAGGAGCCACTATGAGTCCTGGAACCAACCTCCTTTAGTTGTTCTGAGTTGGTTACTAGTTAAGCTTAGTTGTTCTTCAGTTACATTCAGTTAGATAAAAATCAGTTCAGTTAGTGCTATATATGCATGGCTGCATGTGGCAAGGCACCTTTTCTCACCTACCACTTCAGTTAGACTAAGTTAACTGATTATAATTGTTTGTGTGACTTGATTAGACATATGGAGTTAACCACTTGGACTCCAATAGTGATTTAGACATATTCAGTTAGCCATGAAATCAGATATAGTCACATCCAGTTGATAGATTCAAATTCATCCCTAATGATTCGAATTATTTCCTATGTAACACTATTGTAACACCAGATTATGTAATGAAGATAATACTGTAATTCTTTGAGCGATACTTGTCTGTTTCCTGTGAGATTTGATTTGTTCATTTTGTATAATTCATTCCTTTTCACCGCATCAATAATTTCAGACTCATTGCTTGATGATATAAATGGAACAACAATTTTAACATGGTATCAAAGCCATCTCGAGCAAGCTTCAAGTCTATCTACTCTCCATTGAACACTAGAAGCAGTTAGGTTAACACAAAAGTCCCGCAAAGAGTGCCTTGCTTCCTCTAAATTTATTCAGAGTGGCGGTGCGGGCATGACGGACCCTAAAAAAGTGTTCATGTCGAGAGGGAAGGATTGATTCTAACATAATTCAAATATTTTGGGTTTTTCAATGTTATTTCACAGGTTCAACTTCATATGGATTCGATATTATCAGTTCCTCTTCTTACTCCATCCACAAGATATTCAAAATGGAAGTTGAATATGGTTGCATCTCTAAAGAGACAATTTCTCTATGAGGTATCTATTGGACTTGGTAAAGAGTCTTATGAATATGAGAATGCCTCGCTAAATGACAGTGATAGAGCTTTTGAAACAATATGTATGGTGTTTTCTCCAAGCTTGCGCTACCTTATTTATTATGCCGAATACCCAAAGGATCTATGGACAGAATTGGATAGAACCTATGGTAAGCACAATGAGGATCATTATAGCACTTTGGAGAGAACACCTAGAACCACAAGAGTTATTTATTCAAAAGTCTCGGCCTCTATTCTCTCTGATGAGGTTGTTCAAGATGAAGAAGAAGCATAATATTCCACACAGTCAATTCAAATTGAAGAAAGTCTCCTTGGAGTGAATCCTTGTCCTGCTGCTCTGGAAGTTTATGAGATCTCTGATATATCATCTTCTCATATTGCTAATCCAGAAGAAGACATTCGAATCTTTGTTATTGAAGAAAAAATGTAACGTCCCCATACCCCATAATGTAGATTATTAAATTTTTTTGCCTCAAGAACATTTGTTCTCTTTTGAAACACTAGGCATGGACGTTAAATCACACTTCCACCTTCATTCTCAGGATTAGAAACCACTATAACAATCGTTCCTCCCTTGACAGATCCCTTCTATGACCGGAAACACCTTTTCCGCACTGAAGCTGTCCTTTTCGCACTTCGCCTTCTGCCTTTCCCCCTCCACCTTTTTGACCTCGAAACTCGAGAGTCGGAAACTCAAAGGTTCGACAAAGTGAATTGTCATCCTTCCTCCTACCGCCTACCGCACTTCCTCTTTCCGCCCTTCCGACCTCAGAACTCAGAAAACAGAAACATAATGTGTGATGAAAACATTTAAACACTCTTCTTCCTTCCTTCTTCCGCACTTCCACCTTCTTCCTTCCAACCATGGAAATCAGGAATCAAAAACTGAAAGGATTGACGAAGTGAATTGTCAGCCTTCCACCTTCTGCACCTCGAAACTCAGAAATTAGAAAACTCAATGTGCGAAAGAACATTCGACAACATTTTCTCATTCCGCCTTTTGCACTTCAGAACTCAAAAATTGGACTCCATGTGTGAAGGAACATTCGAAGACCTTTCTTCCTTCTGCCTTCCGCACTTCCCCTTTCCTCCTTCCACACTTCAGAGCTCTGAAATCGAAAACATAAATCTCGATGGAGTCTTTCAACCACCATCTCGCCTTCTGTACTTTGGAACTCGAAATTCAGAAAACTATAAAATGATGAAACGTCTATCCTCGTTTCCACCTTCCACATTCTCCATTTTTTCCCTCCAGTGTGAAACCCAGGAATCGAAAGACCAAATATTTACCTTAAACTTTTTTTGGATTTCCACCTTCCGCCTTCCGACTTCCACCTTTTGTCTTCGCCACAGAGCTCGAAAATCGGGTAAACAACAAACAACGGAAATACTTCATCCACTTTCTTCCTTCCAAATTTCTCCTCTGTTGCGAAACTTGAAAATAGGGAGAAAAAATTTTGATCTTAAGCTTTCCTGTGCTTCCGGCTTTCGCTTTCCGCCTTTCCGACCTCAGAAGTCAAAAATCTGAAAGTTAACTTTTTGGTGTAGAACTTTTTCACGCTTCCGACTTCCGCTTTCTGACCTCGGACTGTAGAAATCAGAAAACGCACTTTCTTCCTTGTTTTCAACTACCCCCTTCCTCCTTTTGCCTTCCGCAGGTGGATCCTAGGGTGCAGGAACATGGCAATTCTTACCAGTTCAAATTTTCCTCTTCCGGTTTCCGTCTTCCGTGTAGATTTTTCTTAAGTTTCAGCTACCAGTTTCAAGTAAAAATTTGTCTCAGTTTATTTGAATCTCAGAAATTAAAATGCTGGAAATAAACATAAAATTTTTAGACTTAAAAGACTGCTGTAAATTAAATCTTTTACTGATAGAGAGTAAATATTCAGCATGCCATTTAAACACATAGTACTTAAAACTTTTGGCCAATGGCCTTGGAAAAACCCACTAGGGGAAAACCAGTTAGAGAGAGACAGAGTTTATTATTTCTTCAGGATAAAAATCAGACATGAATTTACAATAAAAAATCCAACTTATCTCAACCCATAAATTTGACCAACAAGTTGTCTCGGTTTCCATGCAAGGATGTTTCGATTTCTGTGCTATTTTCCTTCTCAAAAAATGTGCCAAAATGACCCCTTAAATCTAACCTCAAACTATGTGCCATACTTCCTCAAAAATTTTGTTGTACAGTCTGCAATAAATGCAACAGTACGACCCTTGAAATTTGTGCCACAAAACCTCTCATGCTACCTTGAGATTTGTGCCTGAAGGTAACCTCAAAATATGTGCAGAAAGGTACTATCCGTACTGCCTGTATGGACCTCAGTTTTTGTGTTGTATGACCTGTGTACAACCTCGATATTTGTGCAAGGTACACACAGTAATAAATGTTGTTCTCCTCGATTATCATGCCCAGCAAATGCCTCGATATTCGAGCCCACGAGATGAACTATGTAGCTGCCTTGATTTGTATGCCAAATCTGTACCCTTCCTCAATATTCATGCCCACTATGATTTTTTTATCAGGATGCCTCGATATGCATGCCCACTCTCTCTTCAACTGTCTTCTCTTCAAACTCTCTTCTCAAGAATGAATTCATTTTTGCCTTATGCTTGCTTTGTGCTTCTCAACCCTAGGTAGGTGAATAGATCTTAATCCAATGGCTAGGAATGAATTAGATCAATGGCTGAAATTAATTGCACATATTTAATAAAAAATGTTAATTTCACTCACCCACTTAAATTTATCAAAAAGTGACTTTAATGTTCTAAAGTCACATTAAATGCTTTTTAAGTCATTTAATGCAAGTTCACATTATTTCCCTTCACTAGGTGACTAAAGTATAAATTCACTTAGGGGAACACTTCACTAGGTACAAAACTAACACTCCCTCTTACTGAGGAAGGTGTTCTTCACCACTCCCAACTTGTCTCTGAAGAAGACAAACTTGCCCCTCCCCAAAGACTTCGTCAAAAGGTCTGCTACCTTCTCATCTATGGAAATGTACTGAAGCATCATTGCCCCTCTCTGAACATAGTCTTGGATGAAATGATACCCGATCTCAATGTTCTTTGACCTTTCATGAAAAACTAGATTCTCAGAGAGCTGGATGCAACTCTGACTTTCATAGTAAATCATCGTAGGCCTAAGCTCATGACCAAATAGATTCACCAGCAACTTGCGAAGCCACAAGGCCTCGCAGTTGGCCAAACTAGCTTCCATATACTCAGCCTCTGCAGTACTCAATGCAACGGAATTCTACTTCCGACTTAACCATGACACTGCTGTCGAGCCCAAACTGAAACAACATCCATAATTGCTCTTCTGGTATGCCACACTTCCTACCCAATCTGAATCTATATAGCCAACCAATATGATCCCCTCTGACCTCCTACAGTCCAAACCAAAATCCACTATCCCTGAAAGATAGCGTAACACATGTTTTGTAGCGACCCAATGCACACTCATAGGCTTAACCATGAACTGGCTAAGAGTGTTCAATGCAAAACACATATCTGGCTGAGTGTTGACCAAATACATCAATGACCCGATACGTTGATCGTACAAAGTAGGATCCACCAAATCTCCCTCAGAAGCATGAAGATTCTTCCAGTTGGTGATCATAGGTGTCGACATAGTCTTGCAATCCTCCATTCTGAATCTCCTCAAAATATCAACTGCATACTTTCCCTCCCCCAGGAAAATATGTCCAGGATCCTGCCAAACCTCCAATCCCAAAAAATAATGCATCAACCCAATATCAGTCATCTCGTACTCTGCTGCAAGATCCTTCTTACATGCTGCAATGGGTCTCTCTCTCCCTGTGATAAACAAGTCATCAACATATAGTAGAAGAACAAGCGGATCATCTCCAACCATGATGAAGTAGAGATTCGGATCTGCTTCACTCCTCTGAAACCTCATACTCAGTAAGTAAGAATCAATCATGGAGTACCAAGTTCTTGGACCTTGCTTCAGCCCGTAAAGGGACTTCTTCAACCTGCATACATGTGTCTCTCTGTCATGTATCTCAAAGCCCCGAGGATTCTCAATGTAAATATCCTTCTGTATGATCCCATTGAGAAATGCGGTCTTCACATCCATCTGATGGATCTTCCAACCCATTTCCGCTACAATGGAGATCAAGCTCCTGATAGAAGCATATCGAGCAATTGACGCAAAAGTCTCGTCATAATCAATGCCCTCAACCTCTGAAAACCCCCCTGCTACAAAACCTGCTTTGTACTTCTCCACACTCGCATCTGCCACATGCTTCAGCTTGTAAAGCCAACAAGAAGTCACCACTGACTTCCCCTCAGGTCTCAGAAAAATCTCCCATACATCGTTCTTCATGATGAAATGGTACTCATCCATCTTGGTATCTCTCCATACCGAATGCTGGGAGGCCTTCTCAAAAGTAGAAGGCTCAAAATCTCGTGTACTAGACACCAACAACATGCCTAATCTGTCAGGCATCTTGATGGCTCTCACCTCATGCCTGGGTATCCCAGCCTTTAAGGCATCCTTTAAGGTCTCCCGAAGCCACTTAGGCTTATTTTTTCCTAAAGCTTCTTCCCACACCAGCCTATCCTCATCTGAAGAACTACCAGAGCTAGAAACCCCAGTCACCTGTGAACCTAAAGTTGGTGTGCCAACACCAGGTGTACCCTATAATCCTGATCCTGATCTTGATCCCTTGTAAGGTGTACCTGTAATAGTAGACCCATCACTTGTCCCCAAAGACCCTACTGGACTAACCACTGAACTTGGTGAACCTGTGCCAACACTCTGTGGTCCTGTAACCTCGAAAACCTGTGATCCTAACTATTGTGTAGATCGAACCTATGCCACAACCTGAGGTGCAGGGACCTGCTTATCTCCCTTCTTTGACTCTCTCGACCTCCTGAAGTTTCTCTCCTCCTAAAACTTCACATCCCTCCTCACCGCCACTTTCCTCTAAGAGGGAAGGTAAATACAAAAAACCTTCGTAGTCTCATCATAGCCTGCAAATATTTCCTTCTATGCAGTGGGCTCCAACTTTGTCCCCTTCTCTGAAGGGACATGAGAGTAAGTCAGACTACCAAATATATGAAAATGGCCAACTTTAGGATTCTTTCCTGGAAAACACTCCTCAGGTGTCATGTTCCCCACTGCACGATGGGGACTCCTATTCTGAAGGTATACAGTGGTGCTGCAAGCCTCAGCCTAGATAAAGAAAGGAAGTGACTGGTCATGTAGCATAGCTCGGGATACTCCAACAATGGACTTGTTCTTCCTCTCTGCTACTCCATTCTGCTCTGGAGTATACAGAACTATCAACTGTATCCTGATCCCCTCATGTCTATAAAATCCATCAAACTCCTTGGAGGTATACTCACCATCATTATCTAATCTCAAGACTCGGATCTTCCTCCCTGTTTGGTTCTCCACAAGAGCTTTGAACTCTTGGAACCTCTGCAATACTTCCTCAGACTTCTTTCTCTTCAGAAAGTAGATATAGGTCTTCCTAGAATGGTCATCAATGAAAGTCACATAATACTTGTATCCCCTCAGGGACATATAAGACATAGGTCTGCACAAGTCTGAATGTATCAAGTCAAGAGTACCAGCTGACCTTTAATCATTGCTTAGAAAAGCAGTCTTGGTGTAGTTTCCCAAAACACACCCCCTGCACACATCACTATGCCTTGTGTTGAACTCCACTAATCTTGTAACCATGTGTCTCAACAACCCTAATGATGGATGATGCAAGTGAGCCATCCTCCTATTCCAAAGATCACACAACTCACTGCTGTTGTTATGTGCTAAAGCATGCTGCGGATGAAACAAAATCCTATACAGTTTCCCACATCTCACTCTAATTATAAATGAAGAAGATGGTCCTACAGTATTGGGAAACATATTCACATGTCCATATAGTAAAGACACCCCATGACCTTGATCCTCGATCATGGAAACTGACACTAGGTTCTTCTTCAGCCTAGGTACATACAATACATCCTACAATACCATGGGACTCATGGACTCCCTCTGAAATGTAATGGTCCCACGTCCAACTTCACTGACTATTGAGTCATCTCCCAACACAACCTCCACATCTGTCTCTGCCTGTGAAATATCGGAGAACATCTCACGAGCACCTATCATGTGGCTCGAGGATTTGCTATCTATGTACCAAATGCTGGAAGTAGATGCACTGTAAGAATGGTCTGTCACATAGGAAAAATACCTCTGTCTGTCAACATCTTCACTGGTGAGAATGGATGCTCTCTCTCTCTCAATATTCCCAGTGTATAAATAAAACTCTCTCTGAAATCGTGCTGCAAAATCATCAATCTCAGTTGAAGCGGCTGCCTGCTGCTTCTTCTTCTTCTTGTTTAGACATGTAGCAGCATAGTGTCCCATCTTGTGGCATGCAAAGCACTTCATAGTGCTCATATCCTTATTCTACCCATCCTACTGCTGCTTGGACCCACCCTTCTTGGGACCCTTCTTGATCTTCTTCTTCCCTTTTGCTGTCAATGCCACACCCTCCTCATCACCCCTACTAGTAGAACCACTACATTGCAAGAAACCCTTGTGATTCTCCTCCTGAACAAAGTCATCGCAGACCCTCTCCCAATATGGTAAGTTCTCTCTGGCCACCAACCCCTGAACAAACACAGTCCAAGGTGCAGTCACCCCATTCAGGGCTGTCCGCACTGACTCAGGACCAATAACCACCACCCCCACAGTTGCAAGCTCATCTCTCACCTGAGAGATCCTAGTAATATAGGCCATACACACCTCTCCTTTGACCATCTTGATTTTTTTCAGCTTCTCCCTAAGCACCATCTTCCTGTTTTCATTAGTACTTACAAACAACCTGGTCAAAGCAGACCACATCTCATGCGCATGATCCTTCCCAAAAATGTGAGGAATAACATGATCTTTAACAACATCTAAGATTATCCTCATGGCTTTAATATCTTTCTTATTAAAGGCTGCAAGTAACACTGCATCAGTAGAAGGGGGAATAGTAACGGGATTTGCTGTAGTGTTTCTAACTACTTCCTCCCACAACTCATTCTCCTTCAACACAAGTAAAATCCGGGCTTTCCATGAGACAAAGTTCGCTACCCCATCCAACCTATCCTCAGTTCTCAACCCCATGGAAGTCATTTTTCCTCAAAATGTACTTTTGTCACAAAGGTTTTTTTGAATTTTGGAAATGACCATTTCATTGCTAAAATTTAATTTTCTGCCACAACCCCGCTCTGATACCATGTAGATTTTTATTAAGTTTCAGCCACTGGTTTCAAGTAAAAATTTGTCTCAGTTTATTTCAATCTCAAAAATTAAAATGTCGGAAATAAACATACATTTTTCAGACTTAAATACTACTGTAAATTAAATCTTTTACTGATAGAAAGTAAATATTTAGCATGCCGTTTAAACACACAGTACTTAGAATTTTCAGCCAATGGCCCTAGAAAAACCCACTAGGGGAAAACTAGTTAGAGAGAGAGAGAGAGAGAGAGAGAGAGAGAGAGTTTATTATTTCTTCAGGATAAAAACAAGACATGAATTTATAGTAAAAAATCCAACTTATCTCAACCCAGAAATTTGACCAACAAGTTGTCTTGGTTTTTGTGCAAGGTTTTCTCGATTTCTGTGCTATTTTCCTTCTCGAAAAATGTGTCGAAATGACCCCTTAAATATGACCTCGAACTTTGTGCCAGACTGCCTTGAAATTTGTGCTATACAGTCTGCAATAAATGCAGTAGTAAGGCCCTCGAAATTTGTGCCACAAAACCTCATGTGTTGCCTTAGGATTCGTGCCTAAAGGTAACCTCAAAATATGTGCATAAAGGTAACGTTTGTACTGCCTGTACGCACCTCAATTTTTGTGTTGTACGGCCTATGTATGGCCTCGATATTTGTGCAAGGTACACACACCAATAAATGTTGTTCTCGATTAGTGTGCCCAACAAAATCCTCGATATTTGAGCCCACAAGATGAACTGTACAACTGCCTTGATTTGTGTGCCAATTCTATACCCTTCCTTGATATTCATGCCCACTGTGATTTCTCTAGCAAGCTGCCTCGATATGCATGCCCACTCTCTCCTCAACTCTCTTCTCTTCAAACTCTCCTCTCAAGAATGAATTCATTTTGCCTTTTGCTTGCTTTTTGCTTCTCAACCCTAGGTAGGTGAAGAGATCTTAATCCAATGGCTAGGAATGAATTAGATTGATGGCTGAAATTAATTGCACACATTTAATAGAAAAAATGTTAATTTCACTCACCCACTTAAATTGATCAAAAAATGACTTTAATGTTCTAAAGTCACATTAAATGCTTTTTAAGTCATTTAATGCAAGTTCACATTATTTCCCTTCACTAGGTGACTAAAGGCTAAAGTCACCTAGGGGAACACTTCCCTAGGTACAAAACTAACATTCCACCTCCCGCAGGCGGATTCCAAAGGGAGGAAATGCTAAGTCAGAAGCATTCTGACTCCGTAACAGGAATCCAGCCTCCATGGACTTAGGAAAAAATGCATAAAACATACAAGGCATAAACAAGCAAATGCAGGGACATCCATTCACAAGTAAACCTTTACTTGATCATAAAAAAGAATTCAACATGAACATATCAATTCAAAGACCAATACATGGAATAAACAAGCATTCATCCAAATCAATTCTTCTTATTCAACATGTCCGTTTATAAGAAATTACATTGCATAACCAGGAAGGACAAAAACTACTTATCTTGACGATTACATTGTCCCACAAATAGCTATGTCAGTGCAACGTTCCACCCAACCTTCAGCCAGTGTGTTCACTAATCTCTCAACACACTGCCACCGCCGAGATGGGCATGATTTCCACAAGGAACTAGAGAAGCAATAGACTTACAAAAAACCAGAACAAATCACACACACAGTCAAGGAGACATTCAGTTGACTTTATCAAACTGTCTAGCTAACCAATATACAATTGGATTCCACAGGCTGCTAAGACATCCAACCAATATCATAGGGGTCCCTTGGACTTTCTCAACCAAGACAAAATTCACATCAAACTCATTCAAACCAACCTTCACATTCAGAATCAGCCAAGCCAATATCCCTAGGGTTAACATGCTGCTAAGGCAGTGGGAAGGTAGAATGACTAAGCTAGTGGCTCATTCAAGAGCTAGGGACACCTCCACATGATTTATCTTTTCATGAGGTTCCTCTTTGCACTAGGTTAACAAGCCCATTCCTCTCCTCTTCCACTCCTCAAGCTTGCACACAGTTTAGACCCAATGCCAGGGTGCAAATCACAATAGAACCATAAGGAAAACACAGCAACACAGGATTTAACTTTGTAAAACAACCAACACTCTGTAACACTGAGAAGACCACTGCAGAAACACCTTATGAGACTCAGGGGATTGAAACAAATCGTTTAGAATGATTAAATGATGCTCAACAGTGCTGGGGAAAACTCATAGGAGCACTCTTTCATAAAATCAAGTGTTCTCCACTTCCCTTAACTCAGAAAAGGAAAATACTGGAATATAACCAGTTCCGTGACTCCAGGCAGTGAAAAAACGTGACTATCGAATCAGGGTAAATGGTTCAAGAAATATAACATCGAGCTAAGACATAGTTTTGCTTGCAGTTTTGGATGAACAACCCAGAACAAAACTCGGTTGTCAGGTAGCAAGATGCATGCACAATGCACAGGAACATAAAAAACGGCTTCCCCAGCAAGCTTCCCCAACAACGCGAATGAACGAATATCCCCAATGTTCAGTGTGACCCAGGGGATGAGGGGATGGGCACATATTCCTACATAGGATTTCTTACTTTGAAATCAAGAATGCAGCCTCCGAGGGTACAGACTTGCAGACTGCAGGCTTGCTTAGTCAATCCATTAGACTGACATGCCTTACTCTACCCAAGGCATTAATTGCCTCAACCAACTTCTGGAAGAAATTGATGATTAACGACATGGGACAAAAGTAGAGTATGTTTCATGGGTTTTCCCATTGACATCTGGTCACACCCTATAGGCTCAGGAGTTTAACTAACTCCCCCTCCCTATCCCTTGTTGAATCATGCCCCCATCTCTTTTCACATTGTATCCCCATAGCTAACTGTGGTATTTTATTAATTACATATTACATGATATATCAATATATATATATATATTGTGCTTGACTTAGTACTATCACTATAGGTATCAACCTTGATAACCTATCCACAAAACATTCATCAATGGCAAGGCCTTGGCCTTAATCTCCATGCCATGATATCAATACAATATTTACATCATGTACAATTAAATATCATGGGGTCAAAACTACTGTATTACAATCCCCCCCTTACAACATCACTATTCTCAGTGCTTTACCATCTTAAACAAAATGCTACACTAGCATCGCCCTCAGTGCTCCACACACTTAAACAAAAATGGGTGCGCCAACCACATGGCATCCTCCAGCTCCCATGTAGCCTTATCAAGTCCATGGTGCTCCTTCTGCACCTTTATCTATCCAATGGTAAGATATGGAACTCTTCTAGGTCCTTTATTTCATGTATTAGTCCATACAACCAGTCTCTTTCCAGTCTTGTAGAATCCTTCTCCTTAGCTTGGAACATCTCCAATGTCTTTGATAACCAGCAATACCTATATGCTCAAGCCCCAAGAAATGAGTCAATTCTCATGTTCGTTTCACAAGATTTTTTCAAAATTCATGGACGAATCACATTCACATGTATATTAACATAAAATCAACATGTAATTCAAATACTTATCTGTATAGCATCTCTCAACAGAGATATGGTAGCCCTGCTCCAGAGCCTAACACCTCTTTGGGTGCTTAATGGAAGCTCTTCTTAAGGGCTCAAAACCTCCTTCCAATGCTTACCAAATGTCTTACACTCTGAGCATCCCCAATGATGCATACTAGTGCCTATCTGGTCAGGGGGTGAAGCTATGTACCCTCGTACATCCTTCTAGGGTATCCATCTATCTCAAACACATCCTCCCAAGCAGCTATGTACTCCAAGGGCATACTCCCATAATCTCACCTGCATTACATACTAGCATGGAGTTCACATGAGATGTTATCATAAAAAATTCAATCATATATTTTCAAATCTATTTTGTGCATGGATAAATTTCCAAATATCAAACGATCAATAACATTTATAATCAAATCAAAATATGGATTCACAATTCTTCTGCCTACAGAAAATCATATTTTTTCAACCTTGAGGCCATCCTCATAATGTTTGGCTTTTGCAAGTGGGAGCACTTGTCCCCTACTTACACATACCACCCAAAACCTGGACATTCACATAAAACATGTCATCTAGACACCATTTTAGATCCATGAAACAATCAATTATCAATTAACAACAAAATTTAAAATTTAAAATTTGAAATTTATTATGTTTAGAAGTTAGATTTTAGTCATGAGATACTTCTCATAGCACATGGTAGTTTCTTGCCTTGGTTTCATTGGGCATAACCATAATTCTCTATTGAGGTCAATCTTCCTGTAGTCTTCAGGAATTTCTAATATGATTGCACATACATACAAGGTCCATCTCCTCATGGAACTACAACTTCACATATAGGCTTCCTCAGCCTATACATAGGCTCCACTTTACCTGCAAAATATTCTTCAATGAACTTCCTGCAATACCTTGCAAGTCCCACAAAAGGTCTTACATCTGTCATCTTTCTTGGAGCAGGCCAACTCATAATGGCCTCAATCTTTTCAGGGCCTATAGATATTCCTTTATTTGAGATAATGTGACCCAAATGATGAATTCTATATTCATAGAAGTCACATCTACTCAAATTTGCATACAAAGTATGCTTCCTGAGTAATTTCAAAATCATCCTCGAATGTTTTACAAGTTCTTCCTCATTCTTTGAATAATTAAGAGTGTCATCAAGGAAAACAAGAACACACTTGTCCAAGTGCCTGCTGAAAACATTATTCCTGAGGCAGATAAACATAGCTAGTGCATTTGTGAAACCAAATGGTACCACTACAAACTCATAAGATACATACATTACTCTGAAGGCTATCTTATGAACATCTTCATTCGTGACTCTTACCTGATTATAATCATAACTTATATCAATCTTGGAAAACACCTCTGCTCCTCTTATTTTATCAAAGAGGTCGTCCATTCTATGCAAAGGGTATTGGTTCTTCTTAGTTGTCTATGATGAATACACAACCAGAGTGTACCATCCTTCTTTTTCACAAACATAGCTGGTGCTCCCCAAGGAGACACACTTGGATTGATGTACTTGTTTTCCAACAACTCTTGCAGTTGCATCTTGAGCTCTAGTATTTCTGGTATGCTCATCTTGCACAGTGTCTGGGACAGTGGTGCTTCTCTAGGAACAAGTTCAAAGCTAAAATTAATGTCCCTATTTGGAGGAAGCCTTGGAATTCTATTAGAAAAAACATTCCTGAATTCCTGCAACACATGAAATCCCTCCAACCTAGGAGTATCATTCTCTGTTGCCTCCAAAACGTGGGTTGCATACACTCTGCAACCTTTCCCACAAAACTTCTTCAGCTGCATTGTTGAATATTTCCTTCTAGATATCACTTTTGCAATTCCTTTCACAACCTCTAGTTTCCCTTCATCTAAGCACTCAAAAGTCTTGTCATAACAATCAAGCTTTGCTCTATGCACTACAACAAAACCCTATGATTAGCATCTCTTTTAGCATCCACTATCAGTTTTAGTGTATTTTTCATCATTTTTTGGACAAAGTGGATGCTTTTCCATGGGATGACACTTTTAATGGCGTTATTTGCATCTATTTTTAAAAGTTGGCACTATTTTGGACGCTAATTAGCATCCCAATTAGCTTCTCAATTAATGTCCCAATTAGCGTCACAAATAACGTCCCAATTAGCATCCCAATTAACGTCCATTTTTAAAAGTTGACACTATTTTGGATGCTATTTAGCATCCTAATTAATGTCCCAATTAGCGTCCCAATTAGCATCACAATTATCATCCCAATTAGCATCCAAGTTAATGTCCCAATTAGCATAAAAAAAAACATCCCATATAATGTGAAGAATATCCTCCAAAAAAACATCTTGAATAACATAGCACCATATATTAATCCAAGCACCTCTAAGATGATGGATATACTATTGACGGTAGAAACATTGGTGGAGGAGTTTGAAAAATACAACTATTGGGTAGGAAATAATGGATTATATGATCATCTACTTATTCCTATACAACTAAAAAATAAGAATAGAAAACCCTCCATTTCCTTTTAAATTTAAACATGATTGGTTGGATAAGGAATATTTTAGACTTTGAATCCTTGTTGATGAGATTCATGTATTGCAACATCCCCATATTGCATGATTTTTTTTAAATTTAACTTAACTCTATATTTGAACACTTTTGTGAATTGTGCATCATATATATATACATATATATGCATCTAATAAACTATATAACATTTATTTTTATTGAAATAATTAAAAACATGAAATTGTACGCTTATACTAAGATTAATTAAGCACACTCGAGTAAACATACATTGGATCTTACTCCATGAGTTCGCACAACTATATTAACAACTATCTTGGTTAATATATACTAAGATACTTAGAATTAATGTAACAAAATTGTTATAAACCCTCCAATTACCAAAATACTTAGTATTAAATGGTGATGCTTATAGTGGCGCAAGTTTAAAAATGTGCTCATAAATGCATTCATTTTCACATGACCATGTTATCCTTATTATTACTAAAAAAGAAATTCTAGATGACAAGTCAAAGACGCCACCTTGCTTTTTCACCAACAACTCTAGTTACAACATAACCTTATCAACTAGTCACCTTGCCATCGTTGGAGTTTTCCAATGAATTAAGTATTTTTCAAATTCTTAACAAAACCTAGATAATTATCTTTAGTTCTATGATCATATTCGGGTGTTCTTATATATAAGTTAATGACAAATATGATGCATTGTTATCATCACCCTAGAAAACTTGAACTCAGTGCTAGGTATGCCCTTGGATTCTTTACAGATGTCATGCTAAAGTTCCATAGCTTATTTGGATTAATAGAAGAACCCTATTACCCCTATGGATATCGCGCTAAAGTTCCATCCCTAATCATATGTTAAGAATGGTATACTTTATGCATTTCACATCTGAGTTATTAAATGTTGGTTGGTGGAAGGATGATCCCCATCGTTCTTTTACCCATGTGGCAATAGATCCACACCTTATTCACATCGTTTAGGAACAAGGTAGGAACTTCATGATGATTTGGGGTTCAGTCTTCCATTCCTTCAATCCGTTGGGCTCTTATATGTTTCTGTCTTGAAGCTATATATTTTCTTCTTATTTCGAGTTGGTGCGACTACCATCGAGGTAGGAAAAATATATATATTTCTTAGTTCTATTTATTTTTACACAGTCATCTTTTTTAGACATCTAATTGATTGAAAATTATATGCATCAACTTGACAATTCACTAAATTACTTGTTGTTTGCATATTGTACAAGAGTTGGAAAATAAATCGGCTGATACACTCACTTGGGGTTTCCAGAATGAGGAACTAGTGTTACAACAATGTTCCCGATCATTATTAGCATCATCATCATCACCATCATCATCATCATCATCATCGACATCATCATCACCATCACCCCCACCACCACTACCATCATCATCATCATGAGGATGATGCCGATGTCGATGAAGATGACGATGACCACCATCATCATCATCATTGACATCATGATCGCCATCATCCTCATCAGCATCATCATAAGGTTTATTAATAAACATTTTTATCTTTTAGATTGTATATGGGTGACTTATTGACTTATTGCCAAGGCCCATAGTTGTCCGATTAAGGATTCATGGGGGGTGTTAGGATTTATAATCCTCCCTTGACCAAACTGTCTATTAGATTATTTTTAGCCTAACTTAGAAGTTTTATTTAATTATTTGGGTCCAATAGTACCATTGGGTCCACTTGACCTGATGGGGCTGCATCCAGGTATGATTTTAGGGGCAAATTATAGCCCATAGGCGAATTTTAAGGGGTGGCCAAAAGAAGGTGGGCAAATTTTTAATATTAAAATGGTTTTTTTTGTTTAATAAATTAGCCCATTTTTATTATATATATAATTTCCCCAAATTAAATAGCCTGGGTGGTGAAACTGTGAAAATTCATAAAATGGAGTTTATCCCGCTTGATTAGGAGGAAAATCTTGACATTCACCTCGATTTCTTTGACAATGGAGGTCAAATCGCTAGAAATTTCTAGCTTTGGAGGAGTAATGGCGCTGGTTCACCCAGATTTATGAATGATAGGTTAAAAATTTTGGTATTTCTCCCCTGATTTATGGATCTTTGAGGAAACTGGTCAAATTTCATCCTTGATTTAGGAAAAATGGGTAAAATGGACTTAGTTCGTCCTTGAATTGGGTTTGTGGAGCAATTTTACCTTCCCATATTTTACCAAATCATCCTGTGTATGTCGATTTGGTTCTCTTTTGAGAAAAACATGGAGATTTAGTCATTTTTGTACTTGATTTGGTACAGAGAAAAAAAAATTGATATATTTAGTCCATTGGGGATGTTTTTTACCTCTATAATGCGTCCAGGGACCACGGCTCAGCATCAAGCTTGATTTCATGTAAATTGTTTTTTCCAGTGGATTCATGGAAAGCAATTTCATAGCGGCTGACTCCTAAGTGGAAGATATTACAGCTCTACATTTGTTCAAGGTTATTTCTATCTGCAGACTTTACAGGTTAGTTTCTTCTTCTATCTGCAGACTTTTTAGTGTAGATAGATTATTTAACGTCTACATCTTTCTAATTTTCTATTTTCTATTTTGATATTTTTTTCTTCTACTGAGGGAGTGGTGGTTTAAAATTCGCCTATTGTCCCTAAAATCATCCCTGGTTGAGAAGATAGAATATAACCCCCATCGTTCTTCAAATCCCATATATAGTTGTTATTTCTATGAAAGGAAGCGTAATGCTGAAAAAGTTTGGTATTACAGTCCCACTCTTTCACCCATAAAGCGCAACCCTTCAGTCTCCAGGTGGATTCTACTTGCACCAAAATCCTCTCTCTTTTTCCTTCCAACTCCAACAATTCATATTTTCTATTAATCGAGAAAAGATCACCATCAACCCACCTATCTCGTTTCACAATTTTGTCTTCAATGTCAGCTAGCAATTTAACATTTTCATTCTTCTTATCATTTTCCCATTTCACAACTTCTTCTTTCAGTAACTTCAATTTCTTAATCAAACCCTGCATCGAAGACATAATGATCTAATATGCAAATGATAACCAACACTTTCTAACCAGGGATCCAAACTTATAAAAATGCAACCTATGGAACATATTCCCATTTTTTTATTGGAAGTGATTTTTACAAATACGCTTGGTTACATGCACTATAAATATTGACCTCCTTAAGCTTAGATGCCATCCTGTTGAGTTTTGAGGATGATCTATTTTTGCAAATTGGCTTTGGACTTGCATTCGATTTAGTGATTTGTATAACATGTTGTTTAGATGGGGTGCAACACAATGACAATTGAACCCTGGTGGAGTTCTTATACCTCTGAAGCTTCCTAATGAACCAAATCCTAGAGCTATGGAGCATATTATTGTTCAAATCTATAGATTTTGAGTCTATTATGAAGTGATATCTTATGTTATCTATTAACTAAATGTCTACAAATTTGTATCTAAAATCGAGACAAACATGTAATTGGTGCTCCTGCTCATTCATGTTATAGGATTTAACCTTCTCCCTTGCTTTATCATAAAAAAGGGTCGTGTAGTCAAAGGGACATTCTTTATTTGTAGAACTTTTTGTAAGTATGTATATTCTATATAAGTATGGATCCCATAAGCTTCTTGAATTTGGGCCTCCTGGTTGGTTGGTGAAATGAGAATGTTGTGATTCTTCTATCATAGTTCAAATCTCGTAGAGATATGTTTACCTCTTGTGAGTCGGTGTTCTTGCGTAAGGACGTTCTCTATTGTAGTTGGGGCCATGCACAAGTTATGCACAAATTTGACATAACAGATAACTTCCATGTGCTCGAGTAAGTGGGTGGTTTATTGCAGTTTTGGCTAGGTGCAATTCCTGGGATATCTCCCTATTACAATTAGTTGGTTGAAGGATGGTCATTGTAAGTGTGTGAGACATACTTTCTCCATTGTAATAAATTATAATACTAGGAAAAAGAGTGTTCTAGCTTGTCTAAGCATCCATTAAAAAATTGGTTTTTGAAGAAAGCAAAAAAATATAGACAATAGGATACTCAGCAGAAAGATATCATTCATTGAAAGACCCAATTTGCTGATAATTTTTCTGCTTTGTCAAATGGGTGCCTTGAAGGCCATTGATAATTTTTTTAATTAGCAACCCTTTATAGGAAATTCAATGCACCTTTTGGGATGTATCTTCATAGGATTTCGTTATAGGCTTCCATTACAAATAACCAACAGCTGCTACAGGAGAGTCATTCTTGATGTCGAGAATGCTTAAACTAATGAAGTTTCACCATTGTTTAGTGATTGTTTACTGCTATTCTAGGGTACAAAGATGAGGTTTTAAGGCTGCTTTTGACTATTGTTACCCTAAAATGTTCTCCTTAAGAGTTGGGGCTTCTTCGTTGTTGTTTCGATGGCCAAACTAGGCTAAACCTTCCTAGAATTGCTACTCATTGTCAATAGGTGGTTGTCTGCTACTGTTCCTCAAAATTTAACTCTGTTATGTGGCAAAATCGAACCTAATATATGTGTCTTTAACTGTGTTATGTTCCCAGAACTAACCTTACATGTGCCTAGGCATTTTATCTAGGGTTTTTCATGAGCCCATGATTTCCAAAATGTACCCATATCTACTCTTTCCACCACTTCTATCCTCAAAACTGTTGGTGGTATTAACTGTTGAAGATCATTGTAGTTATTGGATTGTTAGTTTCGGATTTTGGGTTTCTTTAGTTTTTAGTTTTCATTTTTTTTGGGTTTCCCTATTACACCAGTCAAAAGATAAGAATACCAATACCAAAAATGTAATCCAAAAGGAATCTCAAGAGTTCCTAGGAGGTTATTAAGCATCTAAAATTGGAGAATGAAAAACTATAGAGGGGGATTGTTGAGATCAAAAGAAGAATGCATAGATTTGTAACAAATCATAATAAACTTTTTAATTTGTCTCATAATCTTATGAAAGATAATAATAATATATATAGAAAGGGAAGATGTTGGAATGTGAAATGGATCCAAGAAAAGCACAGAGGCCAAACAAGTAATAGGTTAGAACAACGTACAGGAGCAGTGTCACAGGTTTTACAGAGCACAGTACATATTTTGATGATCAAGGTATAGAAGGGTTTCAAGAAGCCATTTCATGAAGGTTCCCAAATTTGGAGACAAAGCATGTTTTTGCAGCAAGTTTGTATTATTTTGAAGCTAAAAAGTTACTAAAAAGTAGCGCAAGTTTGGATTCAAGTTACAAGTAACAAGACCACTATAGGAAATTATGAAATTTTGTAGAGCCTATCACACAGAAATTTGCAAAAGTGCTACAAAATTTCCTATAGCTTGGTTTTTCACTCTTTTTGATAGATTTTTATTTTTTGTGAGGTTTCTAAGGATGTTAAGTCCAAAGTAACTTCCTATTTACATTTTCTTATGATTTATGGATCCCTATTTTCTTTAGATTCTTAGCTATCAAAATTTTATAATGGGTTAATGGCTAGAAGATGTTGTTTACCTTTTGCAAGGAATCCTTTGCCCAAATGTAATTTTGGTATTTATGTTGGGGATATTGTATCTTCATGGTATATAAATATCTGGATTCCCCTCAAATTATATTGTCTGGATGGTTCGTCATAGTTGGCACTTGCACTTGCCCTTAGATTGCTGGAAGAAGGAGCTGACATTATTTGTATCACATTCAGAGGCATCTTTAATGCCCTGTTTGATTTCCAACTCAACCACCTGAGGTAGACATCATCCCATACTGGAATATTTGACATGTGGGTTAGCTACTGGGCCTTAAACCATGCTTTGTTATTATGGAAGTTTATACTTTCTTGCACATTTTTTGCCTCACCTATTTATTGTTGATTTCGAGTCTGGTAAGTATGATAAATATACAGAAATTATCTCTCCTATTACAGCTCTACATGTAAATACTACTGAGAAAATCTATTCAAATAATTGACTTTAACATTTTCTATTCCAATCTTATTTCTAATGAAAATGAGAGGACTGTAATGTGAAAAAGAATTTCCACACTAGAAAATACTATAGATACTGCAAAAGACAGGAACCACTGACTTTTAGAGTTTGTATAATGTTGATGTATTTGTAACTTCGGAATGTATTCATCTATGTATCTTATGTATTGTAACCCGATGTTTATTCCAGGATGTATCTATTATGTATTTGAGTCATATTGTCATACCCCGATGTTCCGATCGGGAGGATCAATAATGTAAATAAGTCATGTCAAGTCATTGTGGGTAACCCTCCTATTGGTCAAGGGTTAAAGTCCCCACAGTTGTGGGGCCTTGGGTTATTAGACTATCCTAGTGAATTCAAACCTAGGTGAGTCATTGTAATTCAGGGCAATAGTCCCCACCATTGTGTTACCCTCCTATTGGTCGGAGGAGGAAAAGTCCCCACAAGTGGTGGGGCACTAGGGTTATTAGACACTCCTAGAGATGTCGGCTCTAGTAAGTAATTGTTAAGTGAGGATGACATGTTGGAGTGCAATTCAAGTGAACGAAAGAATATAAATAGAGAGTGAGCCTCTCTATTTATCTCACTTGAAATACACACACTCACTCATCAGGGTGCATGAGTGAGAGAGGAGAAGCTCTCTTAGTGTGAGAGAGAGAGACTGCTGCTGTCGGGAGATCATCTTATTGTTTTGGGATTTTACTGTTTTGGTGTTGATTCTATCTCTGAGGAAGTTGTGGGATTTTCTACTTTATGGTTTCCCCAAGGAAAACTCTTTGTGTCTCTTGTCTCTTGTGATGTGCTTATGTTTTATTGATGTGCTTGTTATTCTCTCAGTGAAAAGATCCTAAGATCATAATGCTACCTTATATGATGAAAAACTAACATGGTATCAGATCTAACCTGAGAAGAAGACATTGTGCAACTATAGAACATAGGGATTCTTACTTTTTGGGTCTCTCTCCACAATCTCTCAGAAAAAGTATGCTAGGATGACTCTCCATTGAAGGGCGCATCTTTCTATCGAAGCGAAATTCGATTCCGAGCATTTTCAGTCTTCGATGTGGAAATTAGGGATTTATACAGAAGATGAATTTTTGAGTGAGACCAGCATAGGATTTTTCTCCTCATCAAAACCAAAGTTTATAAACCTGGATCAAGAAATTTGGTTGGGTGAAACTTCGGGAAAGTCAAACCCTAGTTTGACCCCGAGCTGGAAAAAACCCTAAATACTAAAACTGATAAGTTTTGGTACATTCGCTATATTCTGTGTTTGGAAAAGTATCAGAAGCTGAAAAGTTTAGGGGACGAAGATAATAACCTTATTAACATTGTGTCCAACAATAAGCCTCAGATTTTCTATATTCTGGGAGATATGATCTCTCCAAGTTAGGATTCCAGCCTCTTCTAGAATTCATCCCTAAACAGGACACCTGGGGAGAATTGCAATATCTTGGGATAAAAAGGTCCAAATGGAATACCTAAAGATGTTATAGAAAGGGCATGGAATTTAATTTCATTGGTGAGAATATCAGACTTAGAAGATGAACCAGTGACACATGGCATGCCGTACAACTTTGCTGTTCTGAACAGTCTTGTAACAGGTCACCTTGGGAAACGGATCATAAATACCAAATGGTGAAACCAATTCTGCTGAAACCTGCGGTGTTGGATCAGGGACATGTGCTTTTACCTCAGTGAGAAATTTCAGACACAGAGGATCAGTAATTTCAGCGATATCATAGAAACAGTAACAGGAATTGCTGCAGAAGAAATTGGAAAATTAGGGCTTCCTGTTCCGGGAGCTTCCCTCCACTATTTTCAGAAAAGGAGTACATTGGACAGCTCCATTTGAAGATATATATCTGTCTATCCAATCAGATATAAAATATTCCAAGTTTTGAAAATTAGGGTTTCTGTGACAAACCCTAGATCAGCCAGCTCCGGAACCAGGACGGACACCTCAAATCAGTAAAATCTATTCCTTTGCTATTTTCATTTGAGGTTCTCATTTCAAAAGTGATATATCACATCAGCTTGATGATAATATTGGTGAAGTTGACAATTTCCAAGCATGGAAGTATATGATCTCTCTGAAGAAAATGAATTGGACACCTACATGAGTAGAGAGGTTCTAGTTCCAGAGGGAGATGAGGCTAGAAGCCTTACACAAGAAGAACTTGGTCAAGGCCAAGAAGATCATTGTTGATTCAGTCACGAATCAAATTGTACCACAAGTGTCTCCCCAAAGACACCGAAGATGTTTGATTCCTTGACCAAGCTATTTTAAGGGAAGAACATACATCAGAAGATGACCTTAAGAAATCAATTGAAGAATGTGAAGATCCAGAATGCAGAGACCATGCAGTCATAAGGGTATCTCAAATATGAAGAACTCAACTCTTGAAGCACCTCTTATCCTCCTTAGCATTTGGATAAGAAATGATGCTATCATGAATGAAGAAGACAATGAAGCTGAAGACTCAAGAAGGAGTACACCCACAAAACAAATAAAGATAAGTATTCAATTGTCATTTCATGATATTATTTTGTTATGCATTTGTTGATATTCAATTGATGTATTATGCATGATAGGATGTTTGCATTAACGATAGTATACTACTAATATGCATGTGATGGATAAGTAGCTCATGGTGTTATACAAATTCTCCATTGCTACTTATCTAGAATGAAACCTCTTTGCTGAAATATTGGATTAGTGCACAATCGCAATGTTGTCCTGGTAGAGATGGAAGGCATCTAGAAAGTTTAAGTGAGATATGGATGAATGTTGTATTGGCTAAAGTAGTTGCATGATCATTTATTTATGCATAAGTATTTTCCAGTATGAATATTCCTTATGAAATGTTCTAACCATACAAATGCATTTGACTTGTAGGAAAGACCGCATACATAATCACCTACAAGCAAAGAAGAATGAAGACTTGTTCCGAAGAACAAGTGACGACAGTTCAAAGATGAAAATAATATGACCAATACAGCGACATCATTGATGCAGAATATTCCAAAAAGAAAGGGAAGACCAGTTCAAGAAGAATGATGTCTAGGATGCAGTATCAAGACCTGAAGAGAAATTCGTAGTTCCATCATGCAGTAGATGGAAACATCGTGGGATACAAAGCAAGATTCATAGCACGAGGCTTCTCATGAAAAGAAGACATAAACTAGGAAGAGATATTTGCAGCCACTGGAAGTGAAGTCACATGACATGCATAATCATGTGTGCAAATGAAAGAAGGCATTGTATGAGTTTAGAAGACACCCATGGAATAAAACATACATGATGAGCTTGATGAATATCTTAACCTTTGCTACAAGGTTGATAAAGGATGACAAGCTCACAGATGGATGTGAGAAGAACTTTTGAAAAAGTTCAAGATAGAGGATCTGGCTATCCAATGATCCTAGATGGATACTACTTGTCACTCCAGTACAGAATGTTTTAGTGCATAGAGTACAGAAGACAGAGGGAGTATGATGCTCCACTTTAGAGGGAGTGACTGCAAAATATCCTAAGGTTCGACATGGTACGACAGAATTGATAGCTTTCTATCCAGTTTAGGCTTTACCAAGAGTAAAGCAGATTCCAACCTTTACTACAAGGTTGAAGATGGAAACCCAGTGATGATTATACTATATGTAGATGATCTATTTGTGACAGGTACAGATGGGTTGATTACTGATACAAAGAGAAAGCTTGCTGCTGAGTTCGAAATGAAGGACTTGGGCATGATGCATTACTTTCTAGGTATGGAGGTGTGGTAGAGTACAGATGGAATCTTCCTTGGACAAGGGAAGTATGCAGTAGAGATCCTGAAGAGGTTTGGGATGATGGACTGCAAGGCTATGGCCACACCTATGGCATCGAACCTGAAGCTATTTGAGTGATGCTTCATTAGAGTCGGTTGATGCTACGATGTATCGTCAGATGATTGGGTCATTGATGTACATGACGAACACGAGACTAGACATTTGCTTTGCTGTGAAAACCTTGAGCCAGTACTTGACAGATCCGAGAAGTGTTCACTTGACTACTGCAAAGCATATTATGAGGTACCTGAAGGGTACAATTGATTATGGGATCAAGTACGATGCGAATCAAAAGATTAACCTGGAAGGTTATGTTGATTCAGATTGGGTAGGAAGTGCCATCGAAAGGAAGAGTACTTCAGGATGTTGCTTCAGTATGGGATCAGGTGTGATCTCTTGGTTTAGAAGGAAGCAATCCTGTGTGGCACTGAGTACAGCTGAAGCAGAGTATGTTGCAGCTTGTTCAGCTAGTTGTGAGGCAGTATGGCTGTGGAAGCTACTGTCTGATATATTTGATCTCCAGTTGGATGCTACTTGTATACATTGTGACAACCAGAGTTGCGTGAAGTTGTCAGAGAATCCAGTGTTCCATGACAAGTCGAAGCATATCGTGATCAAGTATCACTATATCAGGGATATGGTGCAGAGAGGAGCAGTGAAGCTCCAGTATGTTGTGACGGAGGAACAGATAGCTGATGTATTGATGAAGACATTGGCTAGGATGAAGTTCGAGTACTTCAAGGAGAGACTTGGTGTTCTCTAGATCAAGGTTCCCTCCAAGAGAAAGTGATGAGACAGATAGCCATTCTGACATGGTGAGAGGATTGGTTCCTTCCATGGTCAGATGTAAGGGCTGAGCCATTCTGTCATGGTGATAGGGTTGCTCCCTTCCATGTCAGATGTGAGTGTTGGCCATTTCGACGAGCAGGTCGGATGTAAGGGCAACTGCCATTCTCTAGGAGAATGGAGGTGCCCGGTCAATTACCAGGTATCTCAGTCGAGGATTGGGGACCATTATAATATGACTGCTGGGATGTGTTCTCATAGGATCAAATGTGAGTGCAAGCCCTTCCATCATTGTGAGCAGGATGTGTTCCCACCTGGATGGATGTAAGCGCAGAGCCTTTCTAGAGCGACTGAGGGATGTGTTCCCACGTGCTCAGATGTAAGTGCTGAAATATCTCATCACTGTGAGTAGGATGTGTTCCAGCCTGGATGGGAGTCTTTCATCATTGTGAGTAGGATGTGTTCCAGCCTGGATGAAAGTGGGAAAATCTTCCATCACTATGAGTAGGATGTGTTCCAGCCTGGATGGGAGTCTTCCATCACCGTGGTAGGATGTGTTCCTTCCTGGATGGATGTTCCTTTCTGACAAGTAGGTTAGATGTAAGTGCTGAGCCTTTTCATAGATGTTAGTGATGTGATGTCCTATCATGCTGGTGAATGTGAGTGCTGGGCCTTTCTGATGTGATTATAGGATTGGTTCCTATATGATCAGATGTGAGTGCTGGGCATGCCTTTCTGACGAGTAGGTAAGATGTAAGTGCTGGGCATGCCTTTCTAACGAGTAGGTCAGATGTAAGTGCTGGGAGAAGACCTACATGATGGCTAGGCCTACAACCAGCATGAAAAAGGGCTGGCTCTGTAGAACTTCCTGTGACGATAAGAATCATGAGATAGCACCAGTGATGATCCAGATCGAGTGATGATACAGATCCAGTGATGACAGCCAGTGATGATCCAGATCGAGTGATGATCCAGATCCAGTTATGATGATCCAGTAGTAATGATCCAGATCAAGTGATGATCCAGATCAAGTGATGATCCAGATCTAGTGATGATAGCCAGTGATGATCCAGATCGAGTGATGATGTCCCATGATGGTCCAAATCGAGAGATGATCTAGATCCGATGATGAATATGACTTGAAGACGAGATGATCCAACTGATACAAAGAAGAAGACCAGTGCTGAAAATTGTGTCGAAAGAATACCTTCCTAGTTAAGAGGGAGTGTTGATGTATTTGTAACTTCGGAATGTATTCATCTATGTATCTTATTGTGGAAATTAAGGCCAGAAATAGATTAATTTTACTCACAACAATTATCAATTGATCATGCAAAATTTCTCACAAAAGAGACTGAATATGGAGCTGTAACACTAAATTGTATTAACTGAGTGTACAATAGGCAACCCTGTAATAACATAGGTTGTTGAATAAATAGAATACATCAAGAAATTGAATGCATGGGGAGGCATCCAAATCTAGCATAAAGCAGGCTTACAAAAAATAAGCAAATCCCCCATAGGTGTAAAAAGTTGATCCCAAATCTGTCATGGAGCTCACGAATTGGAAAAAAGGCATAGGCAAGCTAAAGAGTGGTGGAATGGAAGCTCATACATGCTTTTTCATGGTGAAAAGAGAGGAGGATGTGTAGGACAAAAAACAAGTCAACCTCACCTAGTCTAGCTTTTCCTTTTGCCTTAAAACACTGAAAAAGCAGGCAATAAAGCAGAAAAAGCAGAAGGGCGCCTAGGAGGCCAGGAATAGAATTGATTCCTTTAGCTCTCCCATGCGCTACATGAGTCAAATAGGGAA
>LPNX010266410.1:245111-318051 GCA_001517045.1 Pseudotsuga menziesii | reverse complement strand
GCACAAGTTCTCTGATGTAGTGCATATGGATCTCAATGTGTCTGGTTCTCTGCTTCTGAACTGGATCCTTGCAGATTCGAATGGTACTCTGGTTATCACAGTGGATGGTAGTTGAGTACTCAGGTTCGAAGCCACACTCTCCAAGTAAACCCTGCAACCATAAACATTGAGTTGCTACATTAACAACTCCTCTGTACTCTGCTTCTGTAGATGAGAGTGCAATGGCACTCTCTTTCTTGCTTGACCAGCTGATTGGCCCTTCTGCAAGCATGAACACATATCCTGAAGTGGACTTTCTGTCTGTGCTATCACCTACCCAATCACTGTCAGTAAATCCAATCAACTCAAGATCAGATTTTGCTTTATAGAAGATCCCATGTGTCCTTGTTCCCTGAACAAAGTTAAGGATCCTTTTGGCTGCTTTCCAATGGATATCTTGAGGCTGATCCATGAATCTAGAAGCCACACTTACTGCATAACAAATATCAGGTCTATTATGTGTCAGATACGATAAACAACCAATCAATTGCCTATACAGTGTATTGTTTACCATCGGTGAAGAATCAACTTCTTCCAGCTTCACTCCTGAAAGGAAAGGAGTTTTGCTTTCTTTGCAATCCTTCATTTTGAATTTGTTCAGCAAGTCCAAAGCATATTTGGACTGGTGCACCTTGATTCCATCTTTGGTTTGAGAGATCTCAAGCCCCAAAAATTGACTTAAGAGCCCCAAATCTGTCATGGAGAAGGCTTGGTTCATAGATCCTTTTAAGGAAGCAATCTCAGCTTGTGAGCTTCCTGTAATGAGGGGGTCATCAACATATAACAAAATTATCATTAATGAACCATTAACTAACTTCAAATAGACATTTGGATCTTATTTGCACCGAACAAAATTCAGTGATAGCAAGAAGCTATCAATCTTGGCATACCAAGCCCTGGGGGGTTGCTTTAGCCCATACAATGAATTTCTCAACCTGCACACAAGAGAAAGGTTAGTAGCAAAACCTTGAGGCTGCTGCATATATATGTCCTCAGTGATATCTCTATTCAGGAAGGCACACTTTACATCCCTGTGATGTACCTCCCATTGCCTTGAGGCTGCAATGGCTAGAGCTATCCTGATGGAGTCCATCTTTGCCACTGGGGAAAAGGTCTCATTGTAATCTATGCCATGAACCTGTGAGTAGCCCTTAGCTACCAATCTGGCCTTGTACTTCAGTGGTGAACCATCAGCAGCAAATTTGGTCTTATAGACCCACTTACACTGTACTAGTTTTCTCCCTGGGGGAAGATCCACTAGCTCCCATGTGTTGCTCTTCTGGAGTGAGATGAACTCTTCCTTCATGGATGTTTGCCATATTGTATCTCCTGCTGCTTCTTCATATGTTTGAGGATCAGACTGCGCCATCAAATATCATTTTTCAGCAAACATAGGATCCTTCATGCACAGACCATTCTCAAATTGAGATCTAGTCCTCCTTGGGTCATTGGGATCCCCAGTTAGCTCACCTGCTGCATGTAGTGTCTTGGCTTCCCATTTTGGCCTTGTGGGGCTGTTAGGGTCTGCAATAAACTCATCTCCATCATACAAATCAGAATCAGCATGTTCAACAAACTCTTTACTTACTTCTTGAGGTTCAGGTGGTGAAGAGGCTTCACCAACTTCCACTTCTGCAAGGGGTTCTTCTTCAAACTAAACACACCTTTCAATAAAGGATTTGTTTGTGCTCAAATTTATCAACTTGCAACCTTTTGAATATTTAGAGTATCCAACAAAAAGACACTCTTGGCTTTGGGGCTGCAAAGCCTTCCTCTTCTCTGTTGGAATTCTAGCCCAAGCCTTTGAGCCAAAAATCCTGAAATGGGTCACATCTGGCTTGTGCCCACTCCATGCTTCGAAGGGAGTCATGCCATCAAGCTGTTTGTGAGGCACCCTATTTTGAATATAGGCTGCATAGTTGATAGCTTCGGCCCAATACTTTGGTGGCAAAGTTTTGGCCTCCATCATGCATGTTTCCATCTCCTTCAGTGATCTGTTCTTCCTCTCAGCAACACCATTTTGCTGTGGTGTGTAAGGGATAGAATGATGCATCTGGATACCTGCATCTGCACAATAATTAATAAAATCAGACTTGACATACTCACCAACATTGTCAAATCTGAGGGCCTTGAGTTTCCTTCCAGACTAGTTTTCAACCAAAGCCTTAAAGACTTTGAATAGGCCAAAAACTTCAGACTTGTGTTTCAGGAAGTGAACCCAGCAATACTTGGAAAAGTCATCAATGAAATTTAATGCATACTTGGCCTGACTCATGGAAATATGAGGAAATGGGCCAGCAACATCACTGTGAATCAGCTTGAGGGGTGCAGAGGTTCTCTCATGACTAGCTCTCTCAAACTTATGCTCTGGGTGTTTTCCTAGGATACAGCCTTGGCAGACTCCTTTGGAAAATTTTATCTTGGGAAACCCTATGACCATCTCTTTTTCACTAAGATCAGAAAGATATTTGTAGTTAAGGTGGCCAAATCTTTCATGCCACAGCTTGTTGGATTCATTAGCATGAATGAGAAGAGCAGAGGGGTTTGAGTAAGGTAGGAAGTGTGAGAACATGTATACCTTTTGAGCATGATTCACAACTCCTTTTGCAATGAATCTACCAGTTGAAATCTCTGTGATCTCAACTTCATCAGGGGAGAATATGACCTTCTTAGGAGACCCAGTGTGGGTCATTTGGTACACTGACAGGAGGTTGGAGGCGAGACCAGGGACATATAGCACATTGCTGAACTGACCATGATCAAGATCTATCCTTCCTTTGCCTTTAATTTCAATGAGAGAGTCATCTCCCAGTACAATAGATGGTCCTTTCAACATATCCAGTGAGGAGAAGGCCTCGTTAGTCTAAACCATGTGTCTTGAAGCTCTAGAATCAATGATAAAACTAGGTGAGCTTGATGTGCCAACAACTAGAGCATGAACTCTCTCTCTGTCATCTGAACTTGATCCTCCTTCTCTCTTCTTTGAGCTTTCTGGAAGGGAGATGCCATTCTTCTCCAGGAGATTGGTTAGCATGTCTATCTACTTTTTCATACAAGAGCTTTCAGTGTGATTGCCCTTATTGCAGTATGCGCACTTGTTCATTTCACCTTTGTTCTTCTTCTTCTGGTTATTCTTCTTGGGACCTTGTTGATCCTCCGGAGACTATTTCTTGTCTCTCTTTTGCTCAGGTGGATTTTTAGCTTTCTTTTTGCTTTTTGAATCCACCCTCAAATCTCCAGCAATCAAAGCTTGATCTTTCGATGGTTTTATGGTGCCCATCATCACCACCTTGTCCTGTTCTTGTGTGAGAGATTCCATGAAATTTGCAAGGCTAGGCATCTTCCAGGCTCGAGGTGTCAGTTTTGTGGCATAGAAGGTCAAAAAAAACACTGAATAATCAGGGCCCAGCTTTGAGAGGATGTCCAGTATGAGCTGATCATATTTCTTTTCAATACCACACTGTTTCAGCTGCAAAACTAGTGCTTTGAACTTGGAGAAATATAGCTGCAGGGATTCAAAGCTTGTTGGACTCAAAGAAATCAGCTCATTCTTAATTTGATGTCCCATCATCTCATCAGTTTTTCCAAAAATATCAGCAAGATTCTCCCATACTTCATTCGGTGATGTCAATCCATCGAGATGGAAAAGGAGGTCTTTGGAAATACTCAGGAACAGGAGGCCATAAGCCTCATCCCTCCCGTTGTGCCATTTTATCTTCTCTGCAGCTGCATTGGGCTCTGCTTCTGTTGCCATAGTCACCCTGTAGAGGACTTTCTCTCTCAACAGTATCTCCATCTCTGCTTTCCATTCAAAGAAATTGAAAGGAGTCAAGATAGTTTTCTGTGATTGATCCATAGCTCTAGAAAATCTGTCCCGGCTGTCAGTAGAAGGCTCCCAGTATTTGATGTCGAACCTGCAAAACAATTTTTGAAGGAGAGAAACAACCTACAATGGCTCTGATACCATGTGGAAATTAATTCCGGCAATAGATTAATTTTACTCTTAACAATTATCAATTGATCATGCAAAATTGCTCACAAAAGAGACTGAATATGGAGCTGTAACACTAAATTGTATTAAATGAGTGTACAATATCCAAACCTGTAATAACATAGGTTTCTGAATAAATATAATACATCAATAAATTGAATTCATGAGGAGGCATCCAAATCTAGCATAAAGCAGGCTTACCAAAAATAAGCAAATCCCCCATAGGTGTAAAAAGCTGATCCCAAATCTGTCATGGAGCTCACGAATTGGAAAAAAGGCATAGGAAAGCTAAAGAGTGGTGGAATGGAAGCTCATACATGCTTTTTCATGGAGAAAAGAGAGGAGGATGTGTAGGACAAAAAACAAGTCAACCTCACCTAGTCTAGCTTTTCCTTTTGCCTTGAAACACTGAAAAAGCAGGCAATAAAGCAGAAAAAGTAGAAGGGCGCCTAGGAGGCTAGGAATAAAGCAGAATTGATTCCTTTAGCTCTCCCATGTGCTACATTAGTCAAATAGGGCAATTTTGACCTCTATGGATAGGCAAATAGCAACTTGCATAAGGTGGGACACATGAACTAGGAAAATAAGACAAAAATAATGGAATTTATGTCTAAGTGGGTAAACTATCGGTTGATTATTCTAACACTTATGTATTGTAACCCGATGTTTATTCTGGGATGTATCTATTATGTATTTGAGTCATATTGTCATACCCCAATGTTTCGATCAAGAGGATCAATAATGTAAATAAGTCATGTCAAGTCATTGTGGCTAACCCTCCTATTGGTCAAGGGTTAAAGTCCCCACAGTTGTGGGGCCCTTGGGTTATTAGACTATCCTAGTGAAGTCGACCCTAGGTGAGTCATTGTAAGTCGGGGCAATAGTCCCCACCATTATGTTACCCTCCTATTGGTCGGAGGAGGCCAAGTCCCCACAAGTTGTGGGGCACTAGGGTTATTAGACACTCCTAGAGATGTCGGATCTAGTAAGTAATTGTTAAGTGAGGCCGACATGTTGGAGTGCACTTCAAGTGAACGAAAGAATATAAATAGAGAGTGAGCCTCTCTATTTATCTCACTTGCAATACACACACTCACTCATCAGGGCGCATGAGTGAGAGAGGAGAAGCTATCTCAGTGTGAGAGAGAGAGACTGCTGCTATCGGGAAATCATCTTACTGTTTTGGGATTTTACTGTTTTGGTGCTGATTCTATCTCTGAGGAAGTTGCGGGGTTTTCTCCATTATGGTTTCCCTGAGGAAAAATCTTTGTGTCTCTTGTCTCTTGTGATGTGCTTATGTTTTATTGATGTGCTTGTTATTCTCTCAGTGAAAAGATCCTAAGATCATAATGCTAGCTTATATGATGAAAAAATAACATATAAAAGATGTAAGAATTGAAGATCAGCTTGGCAGAAGTGCCTCCACTGAGTCAAAGTACTCACACAATCATACTAAAAACATAACTTTAAATATCATTCTAAATCATCAAAAGCTACATTTACACTCAAACATTAAGTTCTCATTTTAATCACATCGATGTAATCAATGAGGAAACAAAACAAAGAGCATCCCTGCATCCTACCATACAACGAAATATACCCAACATTCCAATGCTTATTAGTTCTTTCTATAGAAGGGATGTGGAGGAAGATGTCTGTGTATGAAAGCATGCAAGTATTTTTTCTGTAAAGGAGACCTACAATTAACATCAATAAAGAGAAAAAAAGATAAATTAGCAGTCAAAATTTCTAGGTTAGGATCTTGCCTCAATAATTTCAAGATTAGGACAGAGCCCAACTAGCTGACAATGGTTTTCTATGCTAAAAAATGTATACTGCAGATCCAATCTCTTAAGGGAAGAAGCTCTTGGGAATATGGAAGGCATCTTAGTCTCCATCATGAAGTTTAGTCCTAGAAATGATGTCATCTTTGGAGTAAATTTAATAATTTGGGACATATTGATTTCTGTCGGATGATCTTCACTGATGTTAGATGTCCCACCACCAAACTCCAATGCGGTTGCCTTATTCATAACACCTTTCATACCCATTCTATCACAGTCACCAACCTTCAAGGATGTTAGTGAGGGGAAATTTGTTACTATTAGCTTAAGATCACTGATATTTATCATTTCTAATGTTGTCATGTAGAAGTTCAATACTTCCAAAGAAGAATTGTTATGAGCAAGTTCGTGTAGCCAGTGCCCACTTTCCTCTTTAATTTGACTCTCATCCAGCATTAAGGTCTTAAGAGATCTGCAAATAAAATAGAGTGTTGAGCAAGGTTTTAGTTGAAAACTGTGATAATAAAGAATAGAAAATTACTCTAGAACTTCTCAAATCAAACAATCAAGTGAAATTTCAAGTCAATTTTCTAAAAGAACTCCTTCTTAGTCCTTGTTTAGTTTAGTGAAGTTAACTCTTAAGTGGTTCACAAGCTGTAAATACATACTATGGTTTCGAATTTATCCCCAAATTTGAATAGGTATACGATTTATGATCCTGTGTATAGTTGGTCAATTCATTTTCTTAGCGATACCTCTCTAGGATTTTTATTTTGTACATTCCATTCAGCCATTTTGGGTTGTAGTTTATGTTTAGGTTAAGTACTATATTCTGAGTCCTGGCTTTAAAAGAGCAAGAAATTTGAATTTTGCACAAAATTACATGCATGTTACTTTGTGGAACTCATTTCCCTCATTTGATGAAACTAAGGGGAGACGTCTCTGCACTTATCCTCGGCATCTGGCCCTGTGCTTGTTAACATCATCTCTTCTTGATCAGCTTCAACATTGAGTGCCTTATTCTTATAACACTCTAGTGTCTTTGCATCATATTGTGTACCCATACTTTATTTATTATGCTTCTTTATTAACCTTATTAGTTTTATTAGCTAGATGTTAAGCTGGTGGTTATGTGCTTAGAGATTTTAGCGTCGTTCTACAAGTTGCTTTTGCACTCCTACACTGCAATTTATGTTCCTGGATGTACTCTTTAGTCCCATTGACCTAATTTCTATGGTAATTTGTTGTACATCAACAAAATAATCTCATCTTATCTTGTTTGTGAATGTTTGCATTAATATTAACAATCATATTGCTGCAACTCAAGTTTAATTTTTCATTAGTTGCGACAACAAGCTAGTGTTAGAAAGTGTACATTGGATAGTCTTCTACAACAGCATGACACACTCAGGAAATTTGCACATATTATATTTCTATGCAGCATGATGATCTGTGGATGAGGGCACAACAGTAGAATAGTAGAGTGGGGTACACATCTTTATTTATAGGCTTTTAGCGATGAGGGCACATGCATGCATCAACTATAAATATGATTCCATAAAGTTATACTTAGATTCTAGTTCTAAGAGATTGCACGATGTATCTAGTTAAGTAAAAAAATATTGCATACAGTCAAAGTTCAGTCAGGTTTATTGAGAAATTTTCTAATTAGCTTCAGTTAAAGTTTAGTTTTGGTTTATTGAGTGATTTTCCAATTATCTTCAGTCAAAATTCAATTAGGTGAATGCATGCAAATAAGAGTGCAAATCTCTAGCAGGATGCATGCTTGCATGCCTCAAATCATCTCCAATTGAGATGATTTTGTGCATGTGTCCAGATTCATGGTACCCACTCTTCTTCCTAGTCTATAAAGGAGAAAGACAAGGTATACATTTATTCATTTCAATATTTTGTTTAGCAGTTAGCAATTTGTTTTGTTACTATTACAAAAGTCATTTTCAGAAGTAATGAAGAGTAGTAAGTTAGTAACTAGTTTTCAAAGTCAATTCATTGTGTTTCCCTTATATATTTTTTACAGTATGTGTTTATAGATTCTAGCATGTTTATTTCTTGCTGATTTCATTCTTAACATAACCTGCCATCTTTGATGCTTTACAACGAAGTATGGTAAATATACTGACATATGTAAGTAGTGCAGCATGAAAGCAACGTGGTGTTGATGCTCTTACTAATTAGACTATCTATAATCCTTTGGGTCAAAAATAATTTTGATTATAAAAGTACTGAAAGGTAGCTAGTAAGAATGTTTTGGATTCTTATTTGAATTCCGAATTTTGCTTGTGAAATATTTGGTTATAATTTCTGAGTCTTATGGTAAGTCCATGGAATTCTACTTTATGTGGTTAGTCTAATGGATCAGTTTATGGGGGTTGTCCACTAGTTTTTCTTCTTGGTATAGCGGTAGAATTGACTTAAACTAGCCTAATTATGTGAGAGATATCTGAAATTTTATAACCTGGAATTTTGGGACAATCTTTAAGTTGAATTGCTTCATATTAGCTCATACAAGTTATGTGGTGTCAAGTTTAGGTCCAAATAGAGTAGATCTTCAAATTAATTGATGTCAAGCCCTTACACTATTCTGACTATTTCTAGCCTATGTTAAAATTTGTAGGTACATTGATCCATGATGCGAGGAAGGCCCTCTTCTTTAGTTGTTCATCATGTCTGCAAGAGGGGCAACTATGTTAAAGAAGAAAAGATTATGCTCATGTGAATCCTTTGAATTTAAAACTTACATGTGAGGATGGGGAACACTGTTTTTATGTTACAAAATTATAACTTAATGTCTTTGAGTTCCAGTTACTCTAAATATCTTATCGTGGCCATTTGAAAGTATTTTGTATTGCTTGATTTTTTTGTGTCCAATTCTTTCATTCTAGTGAGAAACAAACTCCTAATCTACTTTTCAGAGGCCAATATCGAGCATAATGTCTGATTCTACAAGTTTATATGTTTGTCAAGATTCAGGTCCCCACATGTTCACTAGACCATTAAGGGACGAGATAACAAGTGGAGTCCCCACTTGCCCTGAATCTAGGTAGTGCAGTTGTGTTTCACTGACACCTTCTAGTTGTGACTCGTGAGTCTACATGTGCTATTGTTAATGATGTGATTCATGGTATTTGAATAATGTTGTTGTTCCTCTATGTTTAAAATATTTTATAAATCACTGAAATATTCACTAGCTTTTACAATATGTTATAAATTAGTGGAAGAATCGCCAAGATTTTACAACATTATATTATAAAATGAAATATTCGCCAGTATTTTAAAAAATTATATACTAAAAAGAAATATTCGCCAATCTATCTATCTCTCTCTCTCTCTCTCTCTCTCTCTCTATATATATATATATATATGTATATATATATATATATATGTATATATATATTATTGATAAAATCACCTTCAAGTTTTCCTATATATCGGAGAGATTTGCCCATTTTTTATACATATAAATCTAGGGGGGGTCTTAAAATCATCCCTGGCTGCATGTACCAGTTACTAGAGTGTGGGAAACATTGATAGAGGGTAACTACCACTAACTGCACTTTCAGGCATCAATTTAGGCGCCTCCCAGACCAATCCCTACATTTTAGGAGCCACTAGGAGTCCCGACACCAACCTCCTTTAGTTGTTGTGAGTTGGTTTCTATTTAAGCTAAGTTGTTCTTCAGTTACATTCAGTTAGATAACAATCAGTTTAGTTAGCACTAGTTATGCATGGTTGCATGTGGTAAGGCGTGTTTTCTCACCTACCACTTTAGTTATATTGAGTTAACTGATTATAACTGATTGTGTGTCTTGATTAGACATCTGGAGTTAACCACTTGGACTCCAATAGTGATTTAGACATATTTAGTTAGCCATGTAGTCAGATATAGTCACATCCAATTGGTAGATTTGAATTCATCCCTAATGATTCAAATTCTTTCCTATGTAACACTATTGTAACACTAGATTATGTAATGAAGATAATACTGTAATTATTTGAGAAATACTTGTCTGTTTCCCGTGAGATTTGATTTGTTCAATTTGTATAATTCATTCCTTTTCACTGCATCAATAATTTTAAACTCATTTTTTGATGATATAAATGGCACACAAATTTTAACAATAACTCCTTCAACACGGCGTCCAATAAAAAACAAGTGCAGCAACCCGTTCTCGAAAAAATCCTACACTTGAAACCCATAGAGGTCAAACATTGAATCATAAATGGTTTTTATGATGATGGGAAATGATAACATAAACCAGAGAAAGAAATTACCCTATATTTGTTTATAAGGCCGTTATGGTAGTAAGAGCTTGGTCGTCGATGTCACCATATCGTGGAACCAGAACCATCCAAACAAACCTCTTTCTTGCAAACAAGTTGGAATGGTGTCGAGGGGCAAGAACCTCAGATCATCCACCATTGAAATACACTGTGGATCTATACAGCATTACAAATAGAGACTGATGAATACACACAATGAACAATATAATACATTGCAGAAGAAGATTTACAATGACAAGGAAGTAACATTTTACGAGGCGCTTTAAACCCCTAGGGTTTATGAGTTGACATGCAGAGAGATAAACAACTGTAGCACATGAACCATCATGTGAGTGTTTAATGCCACTTGGTGTATGATTTTCCAACAAAATCATATATATCCAATATGATCCCGTTCCATTTTCCAATACCATATCATTTATGTTTATGCTTGTATTGGCATATGAATAAAGTAAGCTTTGTTCCTATTCAATCACAATGCTTAGGCCCTTATTTAGGAGTTTCTATATATATATATATATAGCTAAGGATTTTTTGATAACTAGGTTGTGTAATCCATATTTAGTCAACACCTGCACAAAAGACACATAAGGTCTGCGTTAGCCATAAATGCTAAGTAAGATTTGTAACCCATTCTTTCCCTACCATCTAAATAGGGTCAAATGTTTTGCAAGAAGAACATAACCACCAAGCACAATAAATTTAACCGGCAGAAAATAAAGGTGACATTATTCATAAACTTGACAAGAAGAAAATTAGTGTTGTCATAACAATAAGTTGCATCATAATGTTGTCGCAAAGAGTCATTATGTTAAATGGATAAAATACTAAACAGATTTTAAAGGTTGTATGAGTTTAATTTATCCTTTATATTTTGCAGTTAGACCTAAGTCACATTTTATTGTTAGTCGTAACTATGTCCTTTATGTTAAGTACAAATTTGAAGATTATATGGATTTATTTTATCCTATATAATTACCGATAGACATACACTTAAAAAAACATTATTCACGAAATTTGAAGATGTTACAGGGAAAACCTCATCTCAAAAAAAGGATCAAACTAAGTATAAGAATCCCCTATAATCAAATCGATATTAAGCGTTAAGTGAGATAGGAGCATCAGGTATGCATTCACAAAAAGTTGGAAAGCAAGGTGAGGAAAATGTGGCTCCTCCACCACATTTTAACTTGGAAGAAAGAAATCCTTCGGCGCCTTCAGTTATTTCAGAAGAATTTGGGATGGGGGAATATATTTCCATTCTTCTAAATGAACCTATTGAAGAAATCAATTTGCATTGAATATGTAGTGAAGAGGAGAAGCGGGGGATTACTAAATTACGAAAGAGCAAGGTGAAGAAAAGAAAGAGGAATAAGCTTTAAGTTTGGGGATCATATCTATAGTCATGATCAGTGACTCTCTTTTGGTGATTTCTCAAGCTAGGCACCAGAAACAATATTCAAGTAAGGTGAAGGGCCAATTGCAATTGAGGATAATTCAGTTAATTCAGGAGTTCAATAGAATTCAATTTTTCCATGTAAGGTGTGAACACAATAGGTAGATGAACCAATTGTAAAATATGGCTTCTATCCTACCAAGCGGGCATGAAATGGTTAACAGAGTTGGGCCACCATTCCTTTGGATTCTCTAAGTTAGTATTGATATACCCAACACCTCAAAACTAATAGAGGGTGTAATTTTATTTCTCAATTGACATCTCTTACCATAGGGTTGGATGTCATGCTTGTCCTCCTGCATGGTTAAACTCGTTTCGCTTCATGGTGTTAATACCCTACAGTACCGGAAGGTATTTGATTTGAGAGCCTAAGATTTGATTTGAGAGCCTGAGAACCAACATCCCTCCTTACATAGAATAAAACTAAACTCCAATTCGCAATTCTCCATTTCAAATGTTGCTCCATGGGGAAGAGGAGCTACAATTGGTTCAGAATATCTCAAATTAGACAATTAAAATTTTGAATGGCCATCCCTACATATTAGGGATTGGCATTCAAAGTACCTATGGGACTACTAGGAAGAGAGAATTACTTGGTCTATCTGGTTAAATCTCAGGGAGGAAACTTGGGGTGAAGGGAAACAAAGTGTTGTTCCCCAAGGTATTCTCTTAACTTGGATAGGGTTGGTTGGTATATGCTCATGTATTTCGGTTGAAAATAATTTAATGGACCCACTAACAAGGATCTAGACAAAGATGAACCCTGAGGACATGTTGAGGGAAATTCAGAGCTACTCCATGAAGAATGAAAAGGACATTGCAGACTTGCATTTGCAGTTAAATTGGATCAATTTGAAGTTAGACTGGATAGATAAATATGTTCATCATATGCTAGAAAGAGACCACGAAATTTTTTTGAGGGAAGTGGAAAATGGATTGGACCAATTTTTGATGTTTTCTTTTTCCTTAAGTGATTGGGTAGATGAGGTTGAGGACATTACTCAAAATGCATGCATTAGTGTGGTGTAGCATAGGGGTGGGAAGGAAGTGTATGTCTATCCCATAAAATAAAAATAAAAATAATAAAAATAAGAATTCATGCATATTATCATAATGGTAACAAGGAAGTGTGTTGTAGTTTAGTGGTGAAAGGTTTGTAGATTTTATCCCTCTGGATGCTTTGTAAAATCGTAGTTAAATGAGTATATACTAGTTTTAAACTCTTGGAAAGTTATGACTTGATTATATTTTTAAAGATAAGATTGTTTGGACTCTTTTTTTGTTTTGTTTTCTAATTAGTTTCCTTAAGTTTCGTAATCAATTTTCTCGAAGTTACCATTTAACCTTTCTTTCCTAATGAATTTTGAAGTTGTGAAGAATTATGAGATGAAGGTTTTTCCTAATGAATTTTGAAGTTGTGAACAGTTACGGGGTGAAGGTTTTATGGACTAAACATTAGATTATTATATATAATATTATATCTTCTACCTATGCAAACAAGGGAAATTCAATAAATTCTAGAAATAATGTTGTTTGCTATGTCCAATCAGTTTGTTTTTCGGCTCAAGATTGAAGATTCCATGAGGAAAAGGAATGTTGTATTAAGTGGGGATTTGGATTTCACTTTGAGTGGAATTCATGAGGAAAGACATGTTGTAATAATTGGAATTTGAATTTTAATTAGAGTAGAGTTGGTATTTGAATTACAATTTGAGTGTGCTTCATGAGGAGTAAAGTTTAGATTTGGTGCACTACTATACAATATAATCCTTTGGTTGATTTTTTTATTAATAAATTGAAAGAATATTAATGGACATCAAAACCATTAAAATCATTTATGTGTGGAGGAATATGAGGATAGGGTAAGACATGCTTGCAAACAATTAGATCAGTTTCTCATATCATAAGACCTTATGAGTAGCCAAATTAGATCAGTTTATAATATCATAAGACCTTATGAGCAGCAAAATTTGAATTTGAAAACTTTTATTCAATTTGCAAAGGAGGAAGCCAAACCTCCAAGTCCTTTTAAGTTTAACCCTAACTATCTAGTGGATAATGAATTTGTCAATTTAGTAAAGAATAAATAGAAATACTATGACAATTCCCTATGGGTATCACCTAGAATTTAGTTTATTCTAAGCTAAAAGCAATTAAAAAGGTAGTATCTTCTTGGAGTCATAATAAATGAGTGAACCATGAGAAAGAATTGGTTTCAAATGAGAGTAAAATTTCATAATTTTATGCTAAAGAGGTAGATCATTTTCCTAATCAAATCTCCTAATAACATTTTAGGAGTTGGGACAAAAAATAGAAAAAATATTCTAGACAAATAAACCCTTTGTTGATTTAACAATAGGGCTTTACGGTTGTCAAAAGAGGACGAGAACACAAAATATTTCCATAATTATGCAAATTAAACAAAACATGGAAAGTTTAGGTAGAAAATGGTACTACAACTCGTAGTTTGAAGGACATGGTTGAGTTATGAATGCATCATTTTATGATGATATATAATAATGTAACATCCCCTTACTACCTCGGCCTGAAAACACGAAGTGTAAGTAACAAGCACTGTAAGTATTCATCATATTGTGGATGAAATTGATACGCTTAGGAGGCTGAAATCTTGGCATGACTAAAGAAAAATTGCGGAAGAATCCACTAGGGGGAAAGGTAAATAGTGAGGGAAGGCTTGAGGATATAATAAATATAATTAGTGTCATCATGGTTTCGATGAGGAAGGTAGTTACAATCCTCACCTCGGGACTTAAAGTCATGTTTAGTAAATGCACACTCGTCAACTCCTTGCATGCTTAAAATTGTGATCTTCACTTATTAACATAAATAAGTTGATTCCTTTTATTGCAAAACTATGAACCTAGGTGCTCGATTGTGAAGAGTTTATCAAAAGGATGTAACTAACCAGTANAGAGAGAGAGAGAGAGAGAGAGAGAGAGAGAGAGAGAGAGAGAGAAAACCTCTAGGAGGAGGAGGTCACTCCCACCTCATAATAATCAAGGTAATAGAAGGTAAAGCAAAGGTTACCTATATGAATAACATGTATCGATATATTTAATGGGTGTTAAGGAAAACATTATTATGTATAATGTAGTGCAAAACCTTTATATATATATATATAATGGAGTGTATATAATGGATTTCATGAATATATATACACACACATAATGTTATTAAAAGATACTTAAACATTTTAAAGTGAAAATGACCTTATGGTGGGTGAAGGTTACAATAAATTGAGTAACATAAGCGTTATTCGTAGTGAAACATATCCTAGGAAATGTGATCTCCTTTACATAGGAGTTAGGAAGTGGTCTCCTTGATGGGAAAATGTGGAGACCCATCCTTGCCATTTGTTGCTTTGGTAATCTTGGGTTTTCCTTTTAAAGTCTTACGATTTTCTAAGTACAGGGGGGATTTTTTGGGGAAAGAAAAAAATATGGGTGAATGGGGTGAGAGATTGTACTCCAAATCCAAAACCGGTGACCTGATGATTTCTTTTGCACATTCAATATGGTCTAATAGGGGACCATTTGTAGATTGGTGAGCTCGAGCTAAATCGCTTCAAATTGTGTGTTGAAAGACCGGTGTTATACAGGTCCGTGATGGGTACAAATCGTGAACTCCATTTTGATGTGGTTGCATTTTTATATCCAAATATGACTTTGAACTGTGATCTCCATGAACTGTGATCTCCATTTTTCTATAGTTGCATTGATAACCAAATCTGAGTATGAATCGTGATCTTTATTCTACTGCGGTTGCATTTTTATAAACGAATATGAGGTATGGATTGCGATCTCTTTTTCCTACATTTGAATTAGTCTCAATGTTAAAATATTACCAGTGTTTGATTTTAACTCGAACTAAATGTCTGCGATTATTTTAGATCTATGAATAAAAACACTGGAAAGATAAGTGGAACTGGAGTCCATGGTGATATATTTATAAACGCTTTTTATCTTTATTTACTAGTGATCAATCGTAATAAAGAACCTTAGTGGAAACGATAGCCATATATTAGATATACGAATAATAAGCCTGCATTTGTTTAGATATGGGTTTTTTGGATACGATAACCATGTATGTTACCCTCCATGAATGTGGGATCATTCTCTGCCTATGATTATGATTTGTAAACCATTGTGTAATGGTTGAATGCGTTTGGTATTGTCGAATATGTATGTCATCTAATATTCTGCTTGAAAGTGTGATGATTCTCTACCTACGATTCTATAATTTGTAAACCTATTTGTAAGTTGTGAGTGCATTTGGTATTGTCGAATATGTATGCCATCTAACACTCTATGTGAGTGTGTGATCAATTATTTTATGCGTTATAATTTGTAATCAAATATGTATCTCACTAGTGGAAAATGAGAAATTAGTGACCAAAAAAATGAACAAAATCCACATATCAATGACCACTTTTGGTTTGGTGATCGCTGGTGGCTAATTTACGGTCTTTTATTACGCGACCAAAATTGGTCATTTTTATTTTGGTCATTTATAGCTTGTCAGTTGGTCATTAATTTGGTCATATATTTGAATCAGTGACCAAATATATTACCACATTTATGACCAAATTGATGACCACATGAGAAACTAGAATATGACCAAATTTGGTCGCATAATAAAAGACCGTAAATTAGGCACCAAAACTGATTTTTGGTCATTGATATGCGAATTTTGGTCATTTTTTTGGTCATTTACATCTCATTGTTTGGTCATTAATATCATTTTATATGAGAATTTTGGTCATTAATATCATTTATTGGTCACTAGTTTAGTCATTTTTAGTTGTTTTATGTGTGGTTATTATATTTTAGTAGTTTTAATGGTGTCCCTTATTAATAAATATAAATTTTTAATATGATATTATGTTTAAATTAAAAAAAGAATCATACATTATTTATCATCATCTAATACACATGTGAATTATGCAATGTCACATTAATTAGTTAATTACAACACTTATAAATAATATAAAGTACAACCATATAAGTTTTAAACCACACTAATAATATTATATGAAATGTCAAGTATTACAATAAATATGAGTTTTCTAAAAAACTATCTCCATATAACTTTACATGAAAATCATCTAGTACATTGATGACTTTTCAAAATATTACAATGGCTAAACGATCCCACTTGTACTTGGCTGCTAAGCTATACTTAGATCCCGCGGTAGCTTCAAAACCATACTTAGAAGCTTGAAACCCTTAGCAACAGACTCTTCATACTCAATGGAAAAGCCTCAGCAACAAGCTCTTCATACTTAATGGCCCATTTTTTGAGATTTCTATCTTTTCCTGTGTAAAACTAGGCATTATGTCCATCCTGCCAAGCAATGTGTTTTCTCTGACCAGAAACTTGTTCAAGGAAGTTTCTAACCTAGAGGTGGTCTTTTAGTTTTCCCTGCTGAAAACCAATGGACAATGGACATAAATTGATTTTTATTGGTTGCATTTCCCTTTCCCAAATAGATGTTGCAAATTGCAATCTTGAGTAAACTTGAGCCATCCATCATAGTGATATATTGTTTGGTAGGGCCAAGAGAATAATTACCTAGATGGAATTTATAAGCAATTTGATTTTTCGAAGTGGTCAATGAAAGATCTCCCATACTAGCTTTATGCATGGTTTGGAGATCTATTTGCAATGTCCATATCTGCTTCTTTCGATAAGTCTGTTCTAGCCATACATCCTGGATTAGTCATGCCATTGATGAAATTTGAATAGTTTTACACTTAGGATGCCTGCTTGGCACTAGTTTGCTTATCAAGCTTGTAATTTTGTGATCACTTTAATGTACATGTGAGACACTTGGTTAGGATAACTGACAGGAGAATGCATTATAAGTTTGTAATGTATGTATTGTTATGTATTTCAAATCCATAAACCATGAAATGTTGGGTGGATGTGTAGCTTTGTAGCAAGCTTATAGCTTCAAGGGAGAAGTCCTTGACGAATTTATAGATAATTATACATCTGTATGCCCAGCCAACATTTTCCCAAGAAAGGCTTCCAGTTCTTAAATGAAAAATAACTAGGGAAAAGAGACAGCTTCAAATGACATATTATTCAATGTCATCTGCACCTACCAAGACTCATACTTGCCTAAGGTTGTTGAAAGGAAGGATTCCATTTGAAACCTTCTACTTTTCTCTGTTACAATATACTGTGCAAGTTAATGTAACCACACCCCCTAGTAGAAAATATTATAGATCAAGTTTTTACTGTGGGGGAGGGATTTTTGGGGGGTGGAGGAACAAGGGGGTGATATTGTTGAAGAAAAGGTTTGATTGATTTGATTTATTTTTAAATTTTATAAGAAGATTATTTTGCAAAAAAACACTAAAAGTTAGATTCTTAAAAGAAACAATAAAGAAAGGATATTGCCTATAATAGGGAAAATTAGACTATTCACTATTTGGTGCCACAACCACAAAGGAAACAGTGCAATAAATGGAACTTCAACTATATTCCAATTTAGAAATTAGAAGAAAAAAGGAATACGAATCGTAAGAGAACTCTTGGATGGAAAATAAGGGCACAATAAATATAAACCAAGACGACAATTGGGGAACAAAAACCAAATGGCACAAGAAATATAACATATCAACGGACAAAAAATAGTTTATGTTACTCTATGGAACAATAATGCAGACTACTACATAATTTCCATTTGGCTTTTCCATTTGAATGCTAGCACTGCCAAAACCTCAATTGTTCAATTATTTGTACATGGAATAAATTCCATCCTTAGGGACAAATTTATGTGTTTGATTCCCTTCTTTTTGCCTACATGATTCATAAGAGAAAAATATTTGAAGGTCATAAAGGAACAATAAATACAAACCAAAGTGGAATTTGGGAAACATAAAATGACTGACACAAGCAATAGAACATGTTAATAGAAAAAAAATTAGTTTATCTAACTCTATTGATTAATAATGCAAACTGCTATGTAATTTCCATTTGGATTTACCATTTAAGTGCTAGCACTGCCAAAACTTCAGTTGTTTAGTTATTTGTACATGGAATAAATTCCATCCTCGGAGAAGCACACATTTATGTATTTGATCGCCTTATTTTTTTCTCTCGACCACCTAAATGCAAGCCAATATAAATGTCCTCATTGGAACCATCTTTACCATCCCTAAGTGCAAATAAGTTCTCTCAATTCAGACATTTAGACTGCTTTGGATGGTCCAGGCACCTATGAAAATCATTCATAAACTGGTGCTCAACGCTTGTTGAAGGCTCAGCTGATCTTGTCATCAAATATGACTTCCTAAATATTGGTCTTACTTCAACTCCACTCTGGAGACCCAAATGCTCTGTATTAAAGATGGACATGTCATTGTGATCAAACTGTATAAGTGGACATGCCTCTTGTGTTTTCTCCTTTTCATCCAAAGTCAAGGGACCAATTCTATATCCTCTTGGAGATGACTCCCCTATAGTTGAATCAATAGCCACTGCTGATGACCAACTCTTTTGTTCTTCAACAACCTATGCAAAAGTACAAGAAGTACATGATGATTCAGGAGGATTCTAAATGTGTAAACCCTAAACCAAAGCATCTGAAAGTATATGCAATAATATTTGTAATATTAATTCCTAACTTTATGATTCAAAAGAATTATCTCATTCCCTTGTCCTATACAAAGGATTCACTAGTCAACAAAGAAAATGTAGAGGATGGTAATTGCATTATCATTCAAAATGAGAAAACAAATTATTTGTTGAAATTATGGATAAGAAAGAAAATATAAAATAAATCACTTTGTAAAATCTATAAGCCCCTACATTTCAAACATGAAAAACATTAGATAATTACTTTAGATATGAAATGCTTATAAATATCTCTCAAAAATATTCAATCTCATCGCAACACTTTGAAATGCATTCATACCTCAAACTTTCTTAATTACCTATCCAATATCTACACATTAGCATTATTATGCTTAATCCATTAAAAACATAAATAGAGAAGCATCAAACATAAACCATAAGATCATCTCAATATGTCTCCCTAATCCCAATTTAACAGTTTATTAAAATATAGAACCTAGTTCATATAGAATACAAACTTGTGCTGCCACTAGTAGCAGCCAAGACATAACTAATGAAATTACATTTTCCTGACTCTCACAAGGAATGAATCAAGAAAATATTCTTGTAATTCAAATTTAACCACAATGCACAATACAACAACCCCTTTTTCTACTTTGAAGTTTGAACAAACTGCCAATAGAAAATAAAACCATGATAGAGAAATAAAAAGTCATAACATAGAATTATAATTTCCCTCCAATATACGCAATGATAATGTCAATAAAGTAATAACACTGGGGGAAAAAAGAATCGAAGGACGAGTTCTGACATAGAAGACCTCCATAACTAGTGATCAAGTCAAGCTGAAGTAAGTCGATCAGGCGACCAAGGTGAACACCACTAGTCTAGTTTTCAGGACCATAACCATTCTTCAATTTCAATCGCCCACGGTTGGCTATGTCATCCCATATAATTTCAAATGGCCTTGGATTCTCACCACTTTCCCTAGTAACTAGTATAAGGCTTCCACTATCACCTTCTAGATCAAAATCTTGTTAATTCTCTCCTACAACAAGGAAATTTGTAAAAAAGCACATGCCTTTTTCATCATTGTATTCAAGTGCATAGGCCATTATAGTTCCTCTTGTCAGGCCATAACTTCTTCCTACTTTCACCACTTTCTTACCAATGAGGCTCCCAACAGAAGCCTGTAAGTAAACCAAAATGACTTCACCCATGTCTCCAACACCTTTCACTGTAATTGTAAAATTGGAAACATCAAATCTATCCGCGAAAGGTATGAAATCCCCATCTACTCGCACAAATGTTTTTGTTTCAAAAAAAAATAACTAAATTAGAACTAGAAGAGCATGTATTATAAAAGTACCTCAAATTATATGTCATGAATAACATTCCAAAGTTTCTGGAGATCACCTGGATTCATGCCAGTTAAAAATGCCATACCACAGATCATATGTGATGAATCACGTTGCTTTCTCAACAACACCTAAGTATACAGCAGGACCAAGGTTTGGTGGCAATGGATGAAACATCTTCTGGTTTGGATAGTATAAATCTACTGCTACATGATGATTTTTCAAGAATCCAACCTAACGAGCCAGTTTAAATTTTAACTATAGCTCCCAATGTTCCATATGTTTTTTGGCTTGCAACTTGTAACAAGGTTTAGTGGAAAGACATGAGAGCTGTTTATGGAAAAACAATCTTATCACTGCTAAGCATGCAAACTAATAAAGACAAATCAAAAGCAAAATACACAGAAAGCAATATGTAATAGACTCTACCTGATAAGTGTGAGATGTGTAGATAAGATATATAACTAAAATTGATATAGAAGAATTTGCTTTGATCTATCTAACAAAAAGTAAAATGCCATAATTTCAGTTTTTGTTCAACATAAGCAATTTACAAAAGAAAGTAGTTCAGTAGTTGAAAGTTTTCAGAGTATAGAGAACGTAGAAGCATTAAAGAAAACATAAGTCAAACTAATATGAGTGATGAAATCATAACATTCAGGGTGATTGTAGACAGGATGACAGTTGAAAAAATGTTGCATCATTTATTAGAGCTCACAAAACTAAAGCAACATGAATGTACAAGTGTTCATATCTAACAATATATAAATTAAAAATCCATCACCACACATAAACCCACTAATAACATTGAGACATCTCAATAACCTACAAAAAAGTGATCCAATATACTCGCACCTTGGATAGCAAACCCCGGGCATAAAGGTAAGGAGAAGCATAAATGTGATAGATATGCAACCATGAAAAAAATTCTCCTAGGGACAATCCTAGTGGTTAATATTTGTCATTGGGCTGCCTTAATTTGTGATAAAAAAATTAGTTAATTATAAAGAGTTACCACAAATTATATAAAGCTTTAGTTTATTTTATGTAGCCCTTTCCCATTAAAATAAATATAAAGTCTTATTATAATTTTCATTAAGGAATGCAAAATAGTTCATATCTAGAGAAATATTTACTAGTATCTACACAAATACATGCCAAATGAATTTGAAGTGAATTATATGTATCGATTGGCAGCAGGGTATTTACATGTCAAAAAAGAGGACCCAAAATAGGAACATCTAATAGCAGCTAGCCTAGTTCCGGCCACAACAATAACATGGGCGAGAACACAATTCCAGACATGTGGTGCAATGTTTGAACTTTTTGGATGGAATGCCTATGTCTGGGAAATTTAAGAATTGTCAAATACTGATGTGTCCTATATTATCAAAACAGAAGCAAGCTACATTCAAAGGTCTCAATACAATATTATATACCATTGAAAAACAAACGCCTCGTTTCCAGCATAAAAGAATATCACATTGTCACAAAAACAATGATGTACTAGTGCATGCTACCCACACATTAAATTTAAAATAGGTCACATAAAAACACATTTATCACAAGATGAATATGGTCCATGTCTTAGAGGATTTTCTACCTCGAGTGAAACTACCAAAATGGTCCATTACCAAAAATCACTGCCCTAAAGTTGCATTATAAGCTTGTACCATTCATAGCCATCATGAGGATAGACCATGCAAAGACTTCCTAACATTGGTTTCCTTTCCTTCTCCATTCAAATTGGATTATAATTGTCAAAAAGATTTACAGAGACATCCACCAGCTACAACTAGTATTACAAAATTCAAAATATGTACTTCATGCACCCATGCCTTTATACAACACACCAATAGATAAAATACATAGGAAATTATACCTATTTAGAATTTGAATACGCAGGAAGTTTATTGAAATGTGCACAAAACAATCACATAGCTCTTGCCTAGAACATGAAGAAAATGTCTATCATCTGTTTGTGGGATGTAATTTTTCCAAAGAAGTTTGGGAACTTCAGTAACTCTGTTGAAAAGTGTGGGTAGGTGTATTGGAAATTATTTAGTTGAAGCTTTTAAATCCTGGTATTAGGATAGGGAGGTTTGGGAATAGATATCCTTCCCAACAGGTGTTAGATTGACGATTTAGAGGTCCAAAAAATAAATTATTTTTCAAAATGCTTCATGGTCTCTGAAGCAAGTAGTTTATAGAGTCAAATTATGCTTCAAGGAATATATAAATGGTGGAGGAGCGACAATTTTATCCTTTAATGATCGATGACTCCTGCCCATAGGGAATTTTCAATGGCGCTTCTGCAAGGAATAAAGTTAAATGTGGTGAAGGGGTTGTCTTTATTGGAGCTCATCTCATTATATCTCTTTCTCTTTGGGCATTGTTGAAGGAACCAATAACTGGGTTGAGCTTACGACACTAGAATATCTTCTATTGAGAGGAATGTGAGGAGCCTAGAAGTGCTAGGAATGCCATAGTAACAATGGATTGGCTCAATGTAAAATTTTCAACGAATTATATAGATCTTCAAGAACTGGTGGCTTGATCAGATTACAACTATGAGGAGTAACTTCGCTCATATTTTTCAGTAACTCAATCCCATATATGATTCCTTATCTATAGAAAGGGTACCTCTGAGGAAAGAATAATGAATTTAACAGAAGACAATGAGTTTTTATCTCAAAACATCCTCCCTTCCACTTATCCCTCTATTGCAAAAAAACACAGATGAAAATATAATAAACTCCATTAGTATGCCATAAACTTCTCCCTTTTTGCAACTAGATTATTCAAACTATCTTACCCTTCAAAGTTGTGGCATTTTATTCTGATATGAATTATTTACATTTTAAAATGAAGCCAAAGAACTATGGAATTAAAGAATGGAAAAGGTTCTTCGACAAGATTGAAATAAGGATAAACACCTGGTGCAATAAATGGATCTCTTTGAAAGGAAAAATGGTTCTAGTCAATTCACTCTTGGAGGCCATCCATGTGTATTGGCACTCCATTGACTACATTTCCAAGGTTGTTTCTAAAAAAAAATCAGAAAACATGCTTTAGCTTCCTATCATGACTGGCCAAGGAAGAAAACAAAGAAGGAATCCCCCTTGTCAAGTGGACTTCTCTATCCAAGCCAAAGAGTCAAGTGGATGGAACTTTAAACATATCCACTTGTTTGGAAAATATCTTAACACAAAAAACATTTGGAGATGAATTGACAATGAAATTCTATGGAAAAAATGATTTTAAAGATGTACATTGAACCCCTGTTCCTAGAAAAATTGCTAAAGACCCCTACAAAGAAATATAGAAATTCCTCTTTATTCTGGCAAGTTCTGTTACTTTTTTCCCTTGGATTGGAAGGCGGATAATGGAAAAAATTCTAGGCTGGGAAGAGATCCCTAGATAGGAGGAAAAACTTTTATAGGTTATCAAATGATTTGGAGCTCACCCTATCACATACGAGTTTTATTACTCTAGCTGACACCTATGATATGAATAGAGTATCTGTGTGGTCTTCATGATGGTTAACGGATCAGTATATGGGCCTTCAAAGGAAACAAGATAAAGAGTGGATCCCCTTTCAGTTTGGTCAGCAAATTCCATGGAGGTTACTACACTGTGAATAAAGGCTACACACATGATTTCCCTCTTGCAAACCCAAAAGATAAGAAATGGTAGTGAACTGCAGTGTGGTAACTAAAGATCCACCTTAAGGTTAAATATTTTCTATGGATTTCTCTATCTAATACAATTCTCACTTCAGAAAACTTTCAAAAGAGGACATGGAAAGACACAAAAATTTTCTTTCTACGTAAGAACAATTCAGAAGATGTCAGACACATGTTAATTTCATGTCATTTTAACCAAATAGTATGAGTTGCAGCCCTATCCTTTGGGCACATCTTCAAAAAGTTGGATAGAATGATCTGAAATGAAATGTCATCCACACATATTTGTGGTAGTATCTTGGGAAGTGTAAAATTCCATAAACAAGGCCATTTTCTAGGAGGAATACCTATCCCCATATCAAGTCTTATGTATGGTAAAAATAATCCTATCATGAAATGAAAATACATCCCAAAACTTTGAAACAAAAAATAGTGTAAAAATCCACCATTTACAAGTGAGGCTTGGAGTTTTTTTGATGGTGATTATGAAGGCAATCCAAGACCATGGGGATTATGTCTGTTGTACTTTAAGGAGGACCACTGGACTTATTTCAAAACTTGACTAGGATAGGGGACAAATATTTGAGCAGATATCTACACAATGAATTTTATTCTTAAATGAGCAAAGAGTGGAATACCCAAGATATTCAAGTTTTTAGGGATTCTAACTTAGTCATCTCATGGATGCATGGAAGGAACTCAAATCAGAAACTTCTACTGCATAACAATATCCAAAATGCAAAGGATTTAAATGAGCAAGTTTACCTCTATAAACTTCTCTCATGTGTATAGAGGAAATAACAAGAATATTGATTTACTGTCAAAGCAGGTAGCAAATCTTCATATGGATCTAGTGGACGTAACCAAGCATAAAGATAGGGGTGCTTTCCTCTTCCCTCTAGGTAGATTGTGTTCTAACACATTTTAATACTTTCTTCTATGAGAGTGGTATCAATATACTTTGACGAAAGCTGGAAAACTAGTTTTCTCTCTTTCAGACTAACAACCATCCATCTGTTCAGATTTTGCAGTTTTGAGTCTTGGCCTCTTTTCCAGTTGGGATCCTATGATGGTTATGTAGTTATATTAAGGAAATATTATGATTCATTTGAACGCTAATGATGCTTGTTACATTTTCTTATCAATATTCACAGTCTCATGGATTTTTTTTCTCCTAATTATGTAATCAATAGGTATACTTGTTTTTTTCAACTTTTGAAAATATTTTATGTGCCTTTCTTCACAATTCCAGAATATGGATTCAAAACCATTTCACCTTGAAACAAAAGTTGATACGAGGTTTTTTTTGTAGGAAAAAACATGCTAAGACATGGTAGCTTTATTAATTTCCACAAATGAACAAGGAATAGGTCAATGGGATCAGGGAGTACAACCAGTGACCAAAAGACTGTAATAGTATCTTGAACACTCTGTTATATGTGATCCACCTAAGAAAGATACACAAGAAACCAAAAAAGAGGAAAAAATTATGAAGTTTGTATTAGGCAAAGCAGAAGTAAAAATCGTAAGAGTATTCATCGCGGTGTAGTTGCACCCACTCAACTAATTGAAAGTATGAACAAAACCTGTAAACAATGATACTTTCATAATGAAATTCTAGCTTTAAAAGAAGGATAAATGATAAATAAGAAATTCAAATTCAAATGGCTTTGCAAGTTCATAGATACCAAATTCCAATGCAAGGTAGTATAAATTATCTTACATAGCTTTCTTATATAAAAACAAGTATTTATTATTTAGTAAGATATCACCAGTAATACAGTGCCCATTGCAGACACCCACGCAAGAGATTCGGACATGTTCATGGCTCGATTTTGTTAAAATTCAGATTACAAAACATGGAGCATTTTGATTATAAATTGAACAGGAAAAAAACCCTAGATGTTATATGCATCAATAGACTCAGAATGCGCATGAACCATAAAAGTTGTAAGTACTTTAACGTACAAACGCACACCACTGATAAAATGAAATAGTGAACACATATTTTTGAACACTCAAAATAGTATATGTACTTTCTATTAAACTCTAAGTAGATTTCTTTAACCCATTTAGGAAAAAAGTGCTACAAATATTACCCATTTTCCCGAAGAAGAAGAAATTTGTGATCAAATGCCAGAACTCATATTTCTTGACCACTAGCTTGGGATTAAAATAAAGGATGTAGGGAGATATTATTTGCACAAAAATCTCATCATATCAGGCCCTACCGAAGGTTTTTTAACCAAATGCATAATTTCCTTTTATTCTATCAAAACAGAAACAAAATGCATTTGAATCAGAGCACCTATTGCATTTGAACTAGAAACATTTGATGAAGCATTTGTTGAAGAATTAGATGTAGCTATTGTATATGAAGAAATTGATTATGTTTCAGTATCACCTATGGCACCTATAGCAAAGATAGGAGTAGGAGCACCAGTAGAGGTAGTATCTTACCTTGAACCAATTGATCCCTTAGAGGTAGGGGTAGGAATAATAGTCATTACGTAGTGCATGAAACAACAAGGGTATTATCATAGAAGGGCGAGTTCAAGGAGGCTGCTACATCCCGTGTAGACATTTATTTATGGCAATAACAGCAAGATGCATGCATCAAGGGCCAACACTCCAAAACAATCTTCTAGAAAATTAGTATATTTGGACATCATCAGTAATATTTAGCAAGGGAGAGTGGTATTGAGTTCTTTTAAGCATGTTTCTGTTAGCAAAAAACAAAAACCTCTAGAGGAAGCACACCCTATATACTTATACAAAGCATTTTTGCAAACAAGTTCACATAACATCTATACTAATGACCTACGACCCATCATCGCTAGGTAGTCTTGGTGTTGTCATAAACTTATTTGGTTGGTTATAAAATTGTTCATATTACACTTTTTGTAGTGAAAGATGTAATGGGACTTTGAAATATTTTCCCAATTCCCAAGACTGTAGGAAAGAAGGAGGTCACCCCTAAGAGATAAGCAAGGCCTCCCTAAAGTATAAGGCAAGGCACCACTGATCAGAGTATATGAAAAATGTCAATAAGGACTAGTACAAATCCCACTATTATTGTTGAGGGTGTTGCTACTAATGATTTTGGTCAGTAAGTTAAATCAACGAATTCAAGGTAAATTGGTGGCACCGCTCGTGCTGCTTAAACCGATGATGGTGGATTTTCGTCATTTTGGACCAACGTTTTACTTAATTTCCAAGTAGTTTATCCCGTATAGGGATAGAAGGGGGTGCAGGAGCATCCAATCCAAGACCCCTTTCAGTTCCAATTGGGAACTCATCAGAGTGAGTTTTGTAGCCTCTATTGGATCCAGAAGCAACAGTAGCAATTGTTTTAGTTGATCCGGTCGAGGAAACATATTCACCAGCACCGCTCCATGGGGTTCTATTCCTATTATAGATCTAATAGCAAAGATATACACAAAAAAATCTTCAGTAAATAAAGACTAAACCCTAATTGACCCAAAATATGCACATAAACAATACGCTGACATTAGATATGCGTACATCGAGGGAGCACCCGATAGTGGTGAGAATCGAAGTCATGAGATAGGAGCAGTAATTACATGCATTTTATTGTACCATTCTTATAATACTTGATCCATTGAAATGTCTCATTCAAACCCTGAAAGCTTTTTGAATTTTATATCCCAAATGAAACCCCAAGACCCTCTTAAATGAAAAATTCGCAGAGTCCACATCGGGGTTTTCAATGGCTTGATATTAATTAGACTAATATGAAACAATTGAGATCTCAAGGCCTACGCCATTCCATTGCAAACCCTCCCTCCATGGCCTCTCATTTCCAAACCTTCCCTCCAAAGCTTCTTAATTTTTGAGCCTTTCATTGTGTTTGTTTTGTTGTTTTTGTTTTGGTTTTTTATTTTTATTTAATATTTAATATTAAAGATATTATATTATATATAATATTCAATTATAATATGTTTATATATATTAACTTTATTATAAGATATATTAACTTGTTATATAAATAGAAATGATATATAATTACTTATATTATATAAAATTAAGCATATGAATATATAGAACTATAATATATTAATATTACATATTAGATACAATATATAATAATTATATGATCCCTTTCTAAGAGGGAATTCACTAATGGAAAATTGCAATTTTGACAATACTTTTTGTATATTTTACTAAAATTTAACATTACAGCTGGATTTGGAGGCCCCCTAGAAATGGGTCTTTGAATCCATCTACAATGTTAAAATCTAGTAAATTGTAACACTATGGCACTAGTTTGAATTTCATGGCACCTATTTTATTCTATCAGAGCACTCAATAAAGAGCATGTGTTATTGCTCAATACACATAAGGGGATTGCAAGTTGTTACAGTTGTGACACATGATATTAGGTCATTGTCAAAATAGAAAGATGATATTAGGTCTTTGTCGAAATGGAAAGGTGTTTTGTTATGTGGGTGTTTTGGTTAAGTGTCATTGTTTTGTGTTTTTCTTGTGTTTATTTGTTTTTTATATGGTTTTGTTATTTATTTTATATTTAATAATGTATAGCTATATTATAATATATACATATNTATATATATATTAATTTGTCCAATTCATGTTGAGTTGTGACAGTACATTATTAGATTACTAAATTTAAGGGGGTCTCTGAACCCATATGCAGTGTTAGAATTTAGTAAAATGTACCAATTCATTCTCAAATTTGTAATTTTTTCCAGTGCTGGAGTAACACAACTAAAAATGACCAAATAAATGACCAATTGTTATCTGGTCATTTGTAGTCTACATATCTCGTGATCAAATTTGGTCATTAATCTTAGTCGGTTTTAGTTGGTTTCTATCCCGTGACCAAAAGTGGTAATTTATCTTGGTCTTTTTTAGTCAGCTCACTTAGAATTATAAATTTTGGTCATTTGTCTCTTTCAGGAAACTGTGGTGACCAAAAGTTTTGGTCTCCTAGTCACTAATCTCTCCTTTCCACTAGTGTATGTGCTTAGATCTGTAGATTTTCTTGGGGATGATCATACCTCCAAAAATGATAGCTCCTTTTCCTGCGTGGTAAAATGTGCATAGTTCCATATGTATTTGCATATATGTAAAATACATAGATTACTGTGATCTAGACTCTGTCGTGCGTGTTTTTCAAAGTTTGCGTTGAGGTATAATGTCTGCATCCATTCCCAACTTGTCTACATTTGGTTGTGTGATTTAATTCTGAAATCATTTTCCCCAGCTGCCTTCATTTTTAAATATTGATCAGATATGAAATATGTAAGATTGGGATGCAGTCTCATGACTGATTTTTGTAAATAGACCCCAAGATCTGATATGTGTGTATGTGTCTGCGTTTTAAATTATGTACACTATAGATATGAGTTTTGCACATGTTTCCAATGACTGCATGATAGATCTTATTTGTTGTATGAATAATTCCATATCTCTATGTAATAAGATTCGATCTCTATGTAATATTTCTACCATAAGCATTTTTCCTTTGATCTCATTTTGAGTTGGCTCATGAAATGATAAGTACCTGATCCGAGAATATGTGTTTGTTCTTTTAATTTTGTTTTGATCTAGCTTATGAGAGGATGAGTGTAATATCTGAGAGATCCATGCTTCGTATGTTTCCTATATTTATAAAAAAAAGCGAGTTATAAGCCTTATATGATCTATGATAGAATAAATCAAGGAAATTGGGAAATCTCAAAGGGATTTCCACCCTTGTAAATAATATCATTACTGTGTAAATGCTATCATTAGTGTGAGTTTGGTTAACTGCAAGTTAGTACCATATTTATTTATTTATATATTTTATAATTAAGTGGTTGAACATTATATCATGGTTAGGGATCTTGGAAAAGGTTATAGATTTACTCCTTACGTTAGTGGATTCGTCGCCCAAATCAGGGGTGACTCAAGGCGGAATAACATACACCAAATAGAGTCAATGGTTGGGAGGAAAGTCGAAGTCGAGATTTTAGTCTCACAAGTACTTGTCAGATTTGAGTAGTATCTATAATGGTTAACCTTGTTTATGGAATTACTTTATCATGTCTCCAACTTATTATGTAGCTTACATTGTTAGAATTATAATTGGTTATAGTGCTATTATGTACAATTAATTAACATGATTTTCAAGTGGTGATTGCAAAGAATATGTTCCAATGGTAGAAAGGAAATAGAATAATCCTCGGATGACAAGTATAATGAAATCAGTTTGTTTATGAACATATTTTATAAATTATTTTATTTTATCACCTAAAGTCATCTAACCCTGTTGCTTTCTCCTCAGCCGACTAAGGAGACTCATAATTAACCTTCAATGATTGTTCCTAGGAGATCAAGTACAATATATGGTATCTGGATATGGATTTTGTTAGCCATAACTAAAGGATAGGGATAATATGTAATTGTCATTTCGTTTAAAGGATCGTCATGCGACTAATATAACATTGGTGTCTTATTATAGTAGTTAGTGAGATTTTCTTATGTGAGTTAGCATTTTAGTGATTGTGTTGTAGACTCTAAATATTTAAAGAATGATTATGATTAAGTAAGAAATGAGTTTAAATTAATTGGTGTGATTGAACTATTTAATAGAATAATTTTTATACTGTGCACTTCAAGAATCTGTTCAGTTTTATGGGTATGTTACAAAGAAGGAAGAGAGAACAACCATTACAGAGGAAGTTAGTATGACTTCTTACTTTCCAGTATTTGTGGAAGAGGTGGACAATGAGAAATTGGTGGAAGAAATTTACAAAGAATATTTGCAAGTGGTACTACATATTTTCCAAAAGTATTTAATATCCATAGTCCCTTTCGTTGGATAGTAGAATTATTTACATAGGTTATTATGAACTAACAAATATGAAATTTAAGGGTAATAAAGGAGTCAAGGAACTATTAGAAGGTTATGGTAGCCTTAAACACTACTTTTACTATCTTACTTTGGAAAAAGGACAATCCGAGTTCCTCTAATGATTACAAAAGTCATGTTTGGATTTTGATTATAACCGACATAGATCCATTTAAAAAGGGGATCTACCAAGCGCTGAGAGGAAGCAAATATATTGAGGTTGAAACCTTTTGTTAGAATGGAAATGTTGAGGAAGTATGTAATTCAACGTTTATGGTTTTAATTCATCTAAATTGTGTTGTGTAGTTTCATATATATGCACTATAAATATTTTAATTCTAATTTGAGCCGACATGTTATTTTTATAATATTTTATCATTTTTTATAAAGGACTAGTGTAGCCACAATGATCCCATCTCATAAAAGATGGGAGCCCCTTTTAGTTAGATGATTTTTAGTTTTTCCAATTCAAAACAAAGCATAAGTCAAAAGGCCTAATACAATCAAACTCGACAGTCGGAAGTCGAAATGATCACATTTTTAAATAAAACCCATCACATTCCAACTCCGACTACATTATACCTAAATTGGGAATTAACGAACATTATAAACATGGAATTTTAAAGGCCTCAACTTTTCAACTCCAACTTTTCAGAAGTCAAGACTCAAAGGAACTTCATGTAATTATGAGTATTAACAATCCTGACTTTTCGGAAGTCGGACGTTGGGATTTTATTTTTATTTTTGGTCTTAATTTCCCACCCGATGCTAGGCATCCAACATCAGAATTATTTTCGAAAATTGAATATTGACATTATTAACACATTATTTAAAATCTCCTACTCCCTGACTTTTCATTTTCGGATGTCTGAAATCGAAAGAAACATCTTGGGAATATCAAAGTATTCTTTGATTCCCTACAATTACTGTTTCAACTTTTCAAAAGTCAGAAGTTCGACCCTCATTAAACTCTTACGATATTTTTTCACCGACGCCTGAATCTCGACTCATGATCCTACTTTCCACACATGACAATTTTGGAACTTGGTAGTCATAACACTAATGAAAACTCAAATAATATTTGCTCTGACTCCCAACCTCTGACTTTCGATACACCTCCAAAAAAGCTTTTGAAATTCAAATTTTAGTGTATTACGCATACGTTCATGCATTGAATTGAATTTATGGTTTAACCGTTAAAATATGAACACTTTAAACAACTCGAACAACCTTAATTTTTCATTTACCTAACAAGAAATTGGAATCCACTGTCGCGATTAAGAAGAGCATTCATCATGTGAGTCAATTTGTGCTTAGATGTTAGAGTTAGATTTTTAATTTGTAGGTATTGTATCGTTTTTATTAGTTCTTTTAGACTTGTAAATGTTGGATTCATTTACCCAACATGCACCCTTATTTGATCAATTTTGGCCTATGTACTCACTATCCCAAGTTTAATTGACTTACTTGGCATCATATGAGCACACTATGACATCAGCATGAGCACACCCACACCCTCCTTCAATCAAGGAGGCCAACAAATCCTTCTCCTTCATTCGCAGAGGCTAACCGGGATTCCTCCTTGAAACAAGGAGCATATCTAGGGTGATTTGAGTGTCATAAATGCACCTAATTGCTAACCAATTGTTACAATCAGTTAATCTAAGTTGTTAAGGTACCTCCATTCATTATTTGAATATTTTTTGTCATTATTTATGAACTGGAGCTAACACATGCACCTACAACCACTTCTGATGACATGTGTCACTTTAGTAAACTCGATCGAAGCTACTTGGAGTTATGGATGTGCTACCTCCTTCAGTTGGACATGCAATTACATGTGATGAGTCATTTTCAGTTAGACTCAGTCATCTATTGCACTCTGATTCAGGTAGGACTTAGTGTGAGAGTAAGTTATTGATTAGTTAAAAAGGTTAACTAAGTGTGCCGATTATGGCTGAAATTCAGTCAATCTACACCCATTCATTCAATTCGAAAGACCATCTTGGGAATTCGAATTGTCTTGGAATTCATGCACCTTGCATGACCATTCTATTGTACTATCATTATTTTATTGATTATACAGAGCTGCAACATTCTATTGCAGCACCATTATGCCATTTTCATGCTTAATTATTTGAAATATATTATGAGACTATGTTTTAGTCCCTAGATTACTGTGACACATTAATATGGTATTAGAGCTCACGATGGGACAAAGCTCATTCTCTTCAAAAACATGGTTTTTGATGGATCTTGCATGAAAAATTGAGCAAAAGATCAAATTCTAGCACTGCACTAGAAGCCGAAGGTTTATCACTTAATACCCCAAGTAAAGGAATTGTTGATCAAGCTTGCTTGATCAATTATGCTGGATGTGATGAAAACCTAAAATGTGCAGTTTATTCAGCCTTACGATGACTTTATTGTTTTGATCTGCAGGTTTTACAAGCTCACTACATTCGCTACAACAGTTTGATATGGCTTCTTCCGTAGAAATTTTGACTCTGTTCAATTTCCATTAATGGAAAGGAGACATGGAGATCTAGCTACATGCCAAAAGACTCTACTAATTCACTATGGACATAGAAGAAGAGCCTACTCATGTTATAGACAAGGCTAGATTTTTCAATAAGAAAGATGAAGCTTTCCGTTTCTTGTGTCTTTCTATCTCCAAGGATATTCTATTCCACCTCTCGGGATTGAATACTCCAAAAGATATTTGGGACCAGATTTCCTCCCTGTATGGAAAATAGGATGATTTAAGGGTTTATCATCTTGAAAACGAGTTGATGTCTCTTCAACCTGGCAACTTTGAGACCCTTAATGATTTTTTTACAAAATTCAAGCATATAGTCCTACTAAAGTAGTGTGAGGTGAAGAAGGAGGACGACCAACTCATCCTCGCCATTCTCTCAAAAATTAAAGCTGACTATTTGGTGTTTGTTTCTACATTCCATGCAGGGAAGCTCACAACCCCTATATGGAATATGCTTTCACTCAATTCCTTCATTGAGTTCCTAACAAGCGAGCATGATAAGATTGTCCAGATGGGGATCATCATATCCTCCCATGATCAAGCCCTCTTTGCTTCATGACACAAGGATCTAAAGGGGAAAGGAAAGCATCAGAAGAACCCCAAAACTAAATTCAAAGCTCCTAATACTAAAGTTCAAAACCAGTAGCAAGAAGAGCCTTATGGCTCGAAGAAGAACAAAAACAAAGGTCACCATGGGAAGGAAAAAGTTAAGTGTTCATACTGCAGGAAGGGCTTCCACCGTGAACATTCCTGCATGATGAAGCTACTTCTCTCCTTGAGAGAAATAACATAAATATTCTAGAAATATTTTGGAGGAAAGAAAATCAAGATTGGGAATACCAGCATGAAAGAGGTCATTCCCTCATGGAAAGCACTTCTAAGTCCATGTATCTACTCATAGATTCTGGAGCTTCGAACCACATGATGTCCCAAAAAGACTCTTTCTATTCTAGCAACACTAGTAAGACCATTCCCATACACATGGGAGATGACTCTACCATCATCTCAAAAGGACAGGGTACAATAAATCTTGAGCACGGTTATTTTTCCAATGTTATGTATGTACCATCTCTTACATCAAACCTCGTCAGTGTCTATCAAATGACACATATTGGAGTGCCCAAGAGAGTATCCTTCAACCCATATGATGTAGAAATTACTGAACTTGCATCCAAGAAACTTGTGGCAAAAGGCTCTGCAAATCATCATGCAAAAGCCAATGAGTTTTCCCATTTTGTGGAGGATGCAAAGCCCATAGCTCTGCTGACTCATGGAAATGAGGTTAGTAGTCTATGTCATGAGAGGTTTGGCCACCTAAAATTCAAATTCTTGTAGAAATTATAGAATAATTCCATGGTTGAAGGCCTCCCGGTCATCAAAAATACCACCAGAATTTGCAAAGGCTCTATTTTGGGAAAGCATCCTCAACATAAATTTGATCGGGGGAAGGCAAGCCGAGCATCAAAAAATTTGGGGATGATGCATTTTGATATTAGTGGACCAATTCCCATCACATCCTTGAATGGATATCGATATGTTATTACTTTTATATATTATTTTTATAGATATACATGGGCCTTCTTCATCAAGAAAAATTCAGATGCCTTAGAAAAATTCATTGAATTAAAAGCACCGATTGAGAATGTATCCAGGAAAAAGATCAAAACTTTGAGATCTGATAATGGCGGGGAATATGTCAGTAATGATTTTCTACAACTATGTTCTAAAAGTGGAATTCATATCCAACATTCAGTCCCCTACACTCCCCAGTAGAACGGTGTAGCGAAGAGAAAGAACCGGTCTCTCAAGGAGATGACCACTTGCATGCTAGAAGCCAAGAAGTTGGATGCAAATTTATGGGTTGAGTCCATGAATGTTGCTGTATACATTTAGAACAGAGTGCCTCACTCATCTGTGAAAGAGAATACCCATTTTGAAGCCTACTTTGGACACATGAAGCAGCCCGAGGGTTACATTTCAGATTCATCTTTGTTTTGCAAACTAAAGAAGTCATTATACGAGTTAAAACATGCCCCAAGAGACTGGTATTCCAAGATGGATTCCTTCCTTCTCTCGCAAAAATTCCAAAGGTGTAAATCAGATCCAAATGTGTATCTACAGAAGTATGATGGTCATTTTCTTATTATTGTTTTATATGTTGATGATCTCTTGATTACTAGTAGCACAATTGCTTCCATTTTAGTCATAAAAACTGCCCTCCATGATGCATTTGAGATGAGCGATTTGGGGCTCTTGAAGCAATTTCTGGGGCTTGAAATTACAAAAAATTATGATGGGATAATGGTCACTCAGTACAAATACATATCAGACCTGTTAGTTAAGTTTAACATGGATGAATGTAAGGCTGCTCCATTCCCTTTCCTTTCAGTGATCAGCCTTGAAGAAGGAAAAATCACTCCACCCATGGATTGCACAATCTACCACCAACTGAATGGTAGCTTGATTTGATTGACTCATTATTGGCCTGATATATGTTATACCATGAATGTTGTATCAAGATACATGCAACAGCCTCATGATCTTCATTGGAAGGCAGCCAAGAGGATCCTCCATTATATTCAGGGCACCAGGACCTACGACATTCACTATGTTGTAGACTCTGAGCTAGAGTTGGTTGGTTACACAAATTCAGATTGGGAGGGAGATTATATTGATCGAAATTATACTTCTAGATACGTATTCATGTTTGGTACTGGTGGCCCCATTTTTTGGTCTAGAAAAAAGCAGGTCGCCATTGCATTGTCTTCAGCAGAGGCCGAGTATCGAGGAGTGGTGAATGCTTGCATCCAAGCTGTTTCGTTGCAAAGCATTCTTTTAGATTTTGATTTTGGTATTAATTTTTCTGTTGTCCTCTTTTGTGACAATCAAATTTATATTAATATCTCCACATATCCAGTTACCAGGTAGAGGACCAAGCATGTAGAGATACAAATGCACTATATCAGGGAATTGGTGCATGACAGGACCATCATTCTGCAATACTGCCCTATTGATGAAAAGATTGCAGACATCTTCACCAAGATATTTTTAGAGAATAAGTTCACTTACCTCCGTTCACTATTGGGGGTGAGTTCATTAGGGTGATCTGATTACTTCTCCAGTGTTCATCTTGAGGGGGGGGTTTTCCCACTGGGTTTTCCCTCTCTCCTCACTTAGATTTATTTTTGAGCATTGTTTGAGTTACATTATTGTACAGGGTGACCTATGGACTTTGTTTCTAGGGCCCTAGAATTTCATGTATTTATTTTTACTCCTCCTGAGTATAGCTTAAGGGGGGGTGTTGGAGTCATTTACCCAACATGCACACCTATTTGGTCAATTTTTTCCTATTTACCCACTATCATAAGTTTAATTGACTTACTTGGCATCATGTGAGCACACTATGACATCAACATGAGCACACCCACACCCTCCTTCAGTCAAGGAGGCCAACAAATTCTTCTCCTTCATTCGGGGATGCTAACTGGGCTTCCTCCTTTAAACAAGGAGAATTTCTAGGGTGATATGAGTGTCATAAATGCACCTAATTGCTAACTGATTGTTACAATCAGTTAAGATAAGTTGTGAAGGTGCCTCCATTCATTATTTGATTATTTTTTGTCATTATTTATGAACTAGAGCTAACACATGCGCCTACAACCACTTCTGATGACATGTGTCACTTTAGTTAAATCCATCGCAGCTACTTGGAGTTATGGATGCACTACCTCCTTCAGATGGACATGCAATTACATATGATGAGTCATTTTTAGTTAGACTCAGTCATCTATTGCACTCTGATTCAGTTAGGACTTAGTGTGAGAGTCAGTTATTTATTAGTTCTGTTGTTAACTAAGTGTGTCGATTGTGGCTGACATTTAGTTAGGCTACACCCATTCATTCAATTCAAATAACCTCCTTGGGAATTCGAATTGTCTTGGCATTCATGCACCTTTCATGAACATTGTATTGTACTATCATTATTTTATTGATTATACATAGCTGCAACATTCTATTACTACACCATTATGCTATTTTCATGCTTAATTGTCTGAAATCTCTTATGAGACTGTGTTTGAGTCCCTAGATTACTGTGACAGATTAATAGTAAAAAATTCCATGAACTTACATTGTTTTATTTCTTACATAATTATAGAGGAGTTCATATCTAAAAAAATAAGATCTAAAGCACAAACTCAAGATTGGAAAACTAAAGACCCTAATTTCGGCTTTTTCTATGATACAAACACTCGGGTTTCTGACACCTTGTTCCTATATTGGCCGAGGATCTATGCCATTTTCGATGGAGATTATTTTTCCAAATACAAAGGAGATTCCCCGATATGTGAGAACATCATCAAGTTCAAGTTTCACACAATTACCACACGCCCTTTAGTACTCCCATACACAGATTTAGTAAAATTGGTGATTAACTTTGATAATATACCCACAAAAACTTTGAAAGATTTAAACCAAATAGTGTTCACGAACATCAAATCAGATCCATTTTACATGATATATGGACTAAAGACTACATACCAACTTCTCACAAAAAAACTCATAAAAACATTTGGGAACTAGATTGAGCAGAAGGTCCCGACTAAAAAAACTAGATGGTAGACCCTAGCACTTTCATAATCACGCTAAACAGAAAATACCCCATTGATTTTCTTAGGGAACCCTACAGGTTAGTGTCAACTATGTTATGCATATTTTATAGAGTTGAGAATTGTTAGTATTGTAAGTTCGAATGGACTCCTCTAGCTTACTAGATCACAAGAACAGGGAAAATATTTAATTGGGCTCAAATATTCTCCATTACTTTCAATGACACCATCGTCCAGGTTCAAAAAATCCCATCCACAAAGAAACCCACTTTATATATATCAGCCTACTTAATGGATGTATTATGTGTTTCATTTGATTCTCCCACTATGGATTGGAATTGGACAAGGGAAAAACCACCCATCCATATCGACTGTTCAATCCTTTGGGAGGACAAATACAGACCCCAGATCTATGACATATGTGCTAGTTTTATTGGAGAGGTTCACTTTGTTATCTTTACGAAGAATTTCCATCGAATTTCTAAGAATGCTGTATCATTGGTTGGAACCATGGGAGATTAGTATTGCACAAACTTGTTCACATATCTTAAAATATGGGGGAGAAATAATTTCCACTTATTACCTAGAATTGTTCCTGAACGAATGGCAGTAGATGAGGTTTCCTTCCAAACTATAGTTGATTGTGTACATAACCAAATTATTGCTAAGAAAAGAGGGTCATGGCCCAAATTTCCTTTGTACATTCTCCATATGGTAATTCAAAATGGAGGCCATGGTAGTGTCATTACCAAAGACATATTCCATCTAAAATTAGGTTTGGAAGAAAAGAGGATGCATGACCCTAAAGGGTTTATCCTGGACTTATTTGCTCAAGCACACTTGAAGAACTCCTACATCCATGAAGTAGAACCAGGTGACTCTTTAGTCCATATAACTCACAACTTTGAAGAGGTCATGGGAAAGGTAATTGATCAACTTAATACAGTTCTTATCCATGAGAATCAGGAGCAGTTAAAACTCAAAGTATTGGAAGAAAGGAATAGATTCTTTGAATAGAAAGAGAATGAAAATAAGGAAGAAATGCAAGTATCCAATGAATCTAAATAGTCTATTCTCACTATTACTAAATCTGTGGAGCATCTACAATTGTAGAAGAAATGAGACAAGCAACTTTTTACTAGTTCTCCCCCTACTTATTGTATTCAAAAGTTGAACACCTTGATACCGAAGATCCAGAACCTACAAGGTAAGTCTTTCTTCACCAAATCAGTTTTCCATGTTATTTATGTCCCAAACGTTGCACCAAATATTTCTTTCAAGATAGAGGGATAAGATAAATCTATTGACCAACCTCACAAAATACCTACTGAATAAGTTATTGAATTGGAAAAGGAACATCGTACATAAATTATTAATCCAATACCACTTACCCTAGAACAATGAAAAACTTATGCCCCCCTATATACCCAGGTTACCAATAAAAAATCTACAGAACTAGTTGACCACATGATCAATCTTAAACGTACTTCACTTGGTATTAATCCCAAACCAGATCCTATAGCTGACAACCCTCCTCAGATAGTTGAAACTTCCCAACAAAATTTGATAACAAGTAAAGAAAACACTTCCACCAAGACTCCTCTGCAAACCAACGATTCTACCCCTACAAAGGATACTCAACCACAATTTCCTACTCTTTCTTAAATTATTGAAGGTCAAATAGATTTGACAGAGTCTACCCAACTAGTACCTTCAACTCATGATCAACCATTTCCTAACATCCGCACCACTGACCTTTTGAATTATACAGCTGAAGGACAAATAGATTTTGGTGAAGAGGTTGTACTGGTCTTGAGAGATTATTGTTTCAACAAGAAACAGGTGGCCATAGTTATGAGAGGGTCCAAAATAAGCAAGGAGGGTCAAATCCTTGAATATCATATATCATGTACAATCATTTGGAAGGCCACCTCTAATGATGCTCAATGTGGAGCCATGGAAGTAGCAACAACCATATGAGATTTTGCAAGGCCAACTATGACTTTGTATCTATTTTGATTAAGGTTCTGGATGGAGAAAAAGAAAATAATTTAAAAATACCAAGTTAAAAATAAAGTATATAGGAGAGCCTAAACCACCAAATAGAGCAACTTAATGTTTAACATGATACAGACTTACATAACTTGAAAGATTAGATTCATAGATGTACCAAACAAAAAGGTTGTTTTTGTGGACCCTGATCTTCTAGATTTAGAGATGTTTTATTCAGCCGTGTTTGTACCCCAGTTTTACTGTACACTCGTCCAAACAGGGGGGCACAAGAAAGGGGGCTAGGGGCGAAGTGCCCGAAAGAAAATTTTGGGATTTTTGTTGGCCAACATTTTACGCTCTATGGTATTGGGTGACCCATGGTATTTTCCCATTGTAATTACCCTAGAAAAGGAAATCATTGTGATGTGGTTGTGTATTGCATCGTAGCACTGTAACACAATCTCTATGATTCTGTGAAAGAGACTGTGAGGGAGTGAAGAGGAAGTATAGTGGGTTTGATGCAGGTTGCATACCTTCATTTTTGTTCGACGATATAAGAATAAAGGACTAGCAGTTTCTGTGTGGATGTAGCCCATACTGGGTGAACCACGTTATATTGGTGTCTCTCTTGTAATGTTTTTATGCTTTAATAATTGCATCTTGTTTAATTGTTGTTTCTTTGTGATCATGTTTTTATAACAATTGGTATCATAACTGGAGGTATATTTGGCCGGTAAAATTGCAGGAAAGAATGGTTCCTAGTTTGAGTGGCAGAAAAAACAGAATATGGAAAGTTTAGGGTCAAGAAATTTAACGGACAAAACTACAAGTTATTGAATATGAAAATGCAGGACTATCTTTACCAGAAGGATCTATACCTACCTTTGGGAGGGAAAATTGTTGAAATAACAACAACAAGGAAGGTATTCTTGCATGCAGAAGACTTAAATTAGGAATCCAATTGTATTTAATTTAATTTTCCTAAGTTTACTTTGGAAAATAAATTAAAATGATCTATTTATTAATTGACTTTATAAAGTGAAAGTGAGATTAGGGTTTTTGATTCACATAAAGTTATAAAAGAGAGATCAATTGGTGGAGAGGACCCAATTGCATTCCGACAGATACAGAGGAAGAAGTGCGAGAGAGCGAATTTTGGAGAAGAAGACGGAGGAGCACTAACTCAGGAAGGTATCCCTAAATTACTAGAGGAGAGAGACATAAGACACAGGAAGATAGACCGTACAACCGTACACCAATATGGATTCGTACAATAGGTCATACAACAAGAGTCCATACAACTACCTTGGGACTAGTGCCCTACCTACAGGTTTTTCTCAGTGATTTTTGGGTAATTTGATTTTTCCATCTAGGGCATAAATCAAAATTTCTGAATTGTAAAAGCTCTATATTCTCTTAATAAAAATATCATCTCATATTGTAATGTTCCATTTTGATAAAAAGGGAATAGCTGAGGACTAATAGCACTAGGAGCAGAAAGGTACATCAATTCAGTATTATTAAGTCATCAGTGTAGTAAGAAGGCCATTAGAGTTCATATTGTAAAGCATGAAAAGCATGTAAGCCTTATTTCTTCAGTGTTAAAGTCAACATGAAATTAGAATTGCATGCATTGAAAAGTGAAGTGTACACCCTAAAAGTGACATGCAAACCCTAAAAGTACGTGTTATTCTATTTAAGAAGGGTTATTGGACCAAGGAGATTATCTATTGTTATTGTTGATTGATTTTGGAGTTTTGAGCAGTAGCACAACGTGTACCTGCGACAGTTGGGCTTGGAGACGGTGTCTTCAGCTAGCGAGGGTTCGGCAGTGAGACATATGCCCTAGTCTCTTATTGGGATAGATCATCTAGGTTTATCCATTGCATCCATCATATACTATAGTATTCGGAGATCCAACACATTTCGAAGGGTTATTAGCAGATCCATGTTTGCAACCAGAAGTAGCAGTGAAAACACAGAAGGATTCGCTGGGACCACAAAACCCAGTTTTTCCTCCGCATGTCAACTTCCTCTTTCTCAGCAGGCCTATCCTATGGTATGCAGTGATTATCAACCATCAGCCAAATAGATCAATTGGGTGCGTGAGCAGAAAAACTGATAATCAATTCGCTAGGGAAATTAGAGGCAGCCAAACCTTTGCATTTGCTAGGCCATCTATCCGACATTAGTAGACAAACAAGCTTAGAAATTTTCAGCCCGAGCATACCTCTCCTCCTACAAAAACGTCACCTTCAATTTGGAGGGTTTTTACGGTACCGCGGGGCAGTAACACTGGAGGAAAAGAGCATTATTAGATCACCCATTCGAATCCTTATGCATGCAGCTATCTCTAGAGTCATTACCAACCAAAATATCAGTGGTAAGTGTTAATTTCTCTCTGCAAAACCCTAACCCTAATTCAACTATATTTTAGGGAATTTTTGCATGGTGAGTTTGCATGCACAGTTATTTTGCAAATTTGTATGATATTGAGTGTGCGAGTCAGCACTATTATAGAACATTAGAAAATATCAATATTTGGGATATTATAGTGGTATCAGAGCATGTTCCTAGCCAGCTGTGGGCATGCAAAAGTCTAAATGAATTCATAAACCCCATACAACATTACTTACAGGAGACAGAGGTTTAGAAACAATGATAGAGGAGAAGAGGAGTTAGAGGACATAGAGTTGGGGGACAGAGACTATCAGTTCGGAAAGGGAAAATAAAAAATGGTTAATGATCATAAAACAACTTTCAACAGTCTCATATTAGCCATAAAAGAACTCACTACCAAGCAAAAATAAATGATGAGTAACTTCAGGAAAATGACAAAGAAAAATCGGCCCACCCTACATAGTCCCTTGTTTCCCAATAATGATAGGGTATTCACAAGTAGCAGTAGGGAGCACCTACATACCAACATGCAGAGCCATCCCCATATATACAACAAGCCTTTCCGACCTACCATGCCTCAATTCTTAGATAGTCCAACTGTAGTGCATCTAGCACAAGTACAACCAGAAGAATCCATGAGTGCCTATCTAAGAGAGTATAGAGCTTTAGGAGATGACTTCCATTCAGCCATGACCTTCACTGACGTATGCCACTTTAAAAGTAAGAACAAAACCAGATCTTACAATAGGTCTTTCACCCAAAAATATGATTTACAATGCATCGTAGGGAAATTGACTATCCCTACCTTTGAGGGCACCTGGGGTGGCTCAGCCCGGAATTGGGTGCAGAAGTTGGATACATACTTTTAGCTCAACTCCATTATTGACACAGATTCCATTAAATTGGCTACTTTGCATTTGGATGGAGAAGCACACGAGTGGTGGTACCATGGGTTAGTGACACTGGGTCATAATACCATTACATTGTACCCAGATTTTACATAGAGGCTCATTGAGCGGTTTGATCGGAAGGACCCTGAGTTACTCTTTAGAGATCTAGCATAGCTCAAGAAGACAGGTAGTGTAGATGCATTTATTTTAGAGTTTCAGAGGATAACAATACATGATGAGGATCTGCATGAGGAGATAGCATTAGGGCCATCTCGTGAGTCTAGCGACACAAGCACATTCCCTAGTCGGATTGTGGACAAGGTGTGTGATGAGTTGGAGTTGGTACACTCTTCATCACCTACAGTAGGGGCCTAGATAGTTATGATAGGAGAAATACATGAGGTACAAGGAAATGACCACAACAGTCGATAGAGTGAGCAGTCACACATGGAGGTTAGGGAGATTTTATACAGTCATGAGATAGAGCTTCAAGATGATAGTCACCAAAAGAAGATTGAACGTGTTAAAGAAAGAATTCTAGCAATGAAAGAGAGGACCAAGATACTTCAGAACAACATATTATAGCAATATGTTGAGCTTACAACTCTTCAAGTTGTATGTGCCGAGTCAGTGGTCATGCTTTCTCGTATTGAAGAGCAATTGGATTACTTGATGGGGCAACAGAAGAAACATACGATTGCATTTCAAAACAGTCTTCTTTAGGAGTACATAAACAAGGCTTGCGGTAGCTTGAGTCCACATTTGCATAATGGTGGATGGTTTTTACGGGTTGGCTAGGATCGAGAAATTGGGTAGTAGTATATGAGCATTCCAGTTGAAATTGGAAGGGAAAAATGTCAGCTTGGTAAGATTATTCCTTGTGATGGTACTTATGGATGAGGTCCTTGTCGATGGTTGGATTGGAGAGAGATTAAGAGTTGGTGTCCTATTGAGTGGGAGATTCTTGAGAAAAAATTCCTAGCCAAGGGTACAGTCCCACAAGACCCTTCGGATATTTGAGATGAAATATGCACAAGTTTGCATTGGGGTCTAGGTGGGAGACCTTATGAGGGGTGGATACAGTGTTTACTGATGGTGTTACTTGGGAGTATACAGGATGCTCCTTATGTCGATACTATGCAGGGTAGTGGGATGCATTTTGACCTTTGCAATTCTTAGATTGATTTGGGACCCTGGAATGACAGTGATTAAGAGTTTAGTGATTGCGAGAGGATTCTTTCAGGAGGTTGCTTTTGATGGTTTCTTGTTTACACCATGGTTAGTCACTTTACTTATAGGAGGCTTCCATGGGACATTTTGTGATGGTACCGTGCAGTGCAGTGCTTTGAGCAGAGGGTGCTACAGATCTCCTAGGATAATTTGGGAACCTGGGATCATCCTTGGATTCAGTTGGTTCAGTTGATTGATTGTGGATTTGCATTGGCATTGCTTGAGGACAAGCAATCTTTGGCGAGGGAGGACTGTAATGTTCCGTTTTGATAAAAAGGAAATAACTGAGGACTAATAGCACTAAGAGGAGAAAGGTACATCAATTTAGTATTATTAAGTCATCAGTGTAGTAAGAAGGTCATCAGAGTTCATATCATAAAGCATGCGGAGCATGTAAGCCTTATTTCATCGATGTTAAAGTCAACATGAAATTAGAATTACATGCATGCAAAAGTGAAGCGTAAACCCTAAAAGTGACAAGGAAACCCTAAACGTACGTGCTCTTCTATTTAAGAAGGGTTATTGGACCAAAGATATTATCTATTGTTATTGTTGATTGATTTTGGAGTTTCGAGCAGTAGCACAACATGCATCCGCGACAGTTGGGGTTGGAGACGGTGTCTTCAGCTAGCGAGGGTTCGGCAGTGAGATATCTTCCCTAGTCTCTTATTGGGATAGATCATCCAGGTTTATCCATTGAATCCATCATATACTACAGTATTCGGAGATCCAACACTTTTCGAAGGGTTATTAGCAGATCCACGTTTGCAGCCAGAAGTAGCAGGGAAAACACAGAAGGATTCGCTGGGACCACAAAACCCAGTCTTTCCTCCACATATCAACTTCCTATTTCTCATTAGGCCTATCCTATGGTATGCAGTGATTATCAGCCATCAGTTTGCTCACCTGGAGTAGCTATCAGCCAAACATATCAGTTGGGGGCGTGAGTAGCAGAACTGCTAATCAATTCACTGTGACACTTAGATGCAACCAAACTTCCACATGTGCCAGGCCATCTCTCCGGCATCAACAGACGAACAAGCTTAGAAAGTTTTAGCCCGAACATACCTCTCCTCCTACAAAAACCTCACCTTAAGTCTAGAGGGTTTTTATGGTACTACGGGGCAGTAAAACCGGAGGAAAAGAGCATTATTAGACCACCCATCCGGATCCTTATGCATGCAGCTATATCCAGACTCATTATCAGCCAGAATATCAGTGGTAAGTGTTAATTTCTCTATGCAAAACCCTAACCCTAATTCAACTATATTTTAGGGAATTTTTGGATGGCGAGTTTGCATGCACCGTTATTTTGCAAATTTGAATGAGATTGAGTGTGCGAGTCAACACTATTATAGAACACTAGAGAATATTAGTATTTGGGATATTACACATACTGTTGCACCGGTTTTCCCATCTTGGGTTTTTTCCTGGGGTTTCTACCCAAAAATAATATGACGTTTCTATTTTATGTGATTGATGTTGTTAATGGTTCTCAGTTAATTATATTTTGTTGCATACTAGCAAAGAAGTACATGTGTGGTTATTTTAGTAATCAAATTAAATATATTGTTTTATCCCTAGTTTTTATTTAAAGGAAATTTTACATGGTATCAGAGCTCTGTTGAGCTAAAGCCGAGAGATTTGTAGCAACAGTGATAGATCTGGGGCAGATCTATTAAAGACGCAAACTTAGATTGCATATCTAGGGTTTGACAGGTACAGTTCAGTATGGTCGTGTAGTTGAGAGTTGAGGATAAACTCCAGGGTGCTCAGAACTTTCCTACATGGAAATAAAGGATCACAAGGATCTTGGATGTCAGTGATGCAAAGGATCACATTGACTCCACAAAAGTTGCACCCAAATATCTGACAAATTTTATAGCTTGGAAGAAGATTGATTCCAAAGCCATGTTGATCATTTTGGATGGGGTGAATGATCACGTAGTCCCTCACCTTTCCGAGACGAAGACCTCATCAGAGATGTGGACAACTTTGGAAATTCTGTACTAGAGCAAGAATGAAAACCTAAAGATGGTACTATAATAGAGGATGTGCATCACCAAGATGGCTAAGGGAGGAGTGGTGCCTTATATCACAAGTCTCACACAGATCGAGGATGAGCTTGGAGTTTTTGGATCTAATACCGAAGATAAGGATCTAGTTTGGATAGCCCTCAATGGCTTCTCTGAGCCATGGGACACCTTTGTCAAAGGTGTTATGGCTAGGTAGAAGCTCCTTGATTGGCAGAGACTGTGGGATGAATTTGTGTAGGAGGAGACCCGCATGGTTCAAGGATCAGGCTCATCTAATAGTGTCTCATGGATTGTGGATGAGGAGGTTCTAGCCTTGACAAGGAAGAGAAAGGGGAAGGCAAAGGGGAAGAAGCATGGTAAGAAGAACCTTGACATGGAAAAGGTCAAGTGTTTTATCTTCCACAAGCAAGGACACTTTGCCTCCCAGTGACCAGACAAGGATAAAAGGAGTAACACTCAGATGGTTGGATATATAGTGGTGGAGGACTTCATCAGGAACTTCAATGAGGAGTTTTTATTGATAGCTTGCATGGAAATTACCATAGGGAGAAGAAAATGATACAACAACAGTGGAGCATCTAGTCACATGAGTAGACAGAAGAGATTCTTCAAATACTTGCAAGAGGGTAGAAAAGGGATCCAAGTTGAGCTGGGTGATGATGCGTAGTATCATGCACAAGGAGTTGGTAATGTTTCATTTCAGAGGGAGTCTGGAAAACTCCTCACTTTTGTTGATGTGATATATGTTCTAGGATTGACCAAGAACCTCATATCAATATCCACTCTGGAGGACAAGGGATATCAGGTGAAGTTCCAAGACCATAGAGTGTATATCAGGCCCAAGGGGTCATATAGGATCTTGGATCAGGTGATTGGAATCAGGAGCAGGAAAGTGTATAGGCTACACTTTGAGCCTGCAAAGGCTCTAGTCAACAATGACATCAATCATGGTGAGTTGTGGCATAGGAGGATCGCACACTTACACCATTGAGCACTGAGGCACTTGAGAGAAGAAGTCATTAGAGTTACTCAGGTACAAGAGGAGAAGCATAACCATTGTAAGGGTTGTGATTTGTGGAAGGACATCAGGAAGCCTTTCCCATAGATTAAGCACAAGTCTAAGGATCCCTTGGACTTGGTACATTCAGATGTATGTGGACCTATGAGTGTCCATTCTTTTATAGGTTACATTTAATGTGTAACCTTCATTGATGACTATTCCAAAAAGACTTAGATCTATTTCCTAAAATCCAAGTCAGATGTCTTTAAGAGGTTCTGATAGTTCAAGACTCTCATGGAGAACCAAACAAGAAAGAATTTTCGGATGTTGAGGAAAGAAAACAGGGGTGAGTACACCTCAAATGATTTCCTGGAGTATTATTCAGCAGAAGGGATAAAGAAGGAGAAAACCATGCCTCATACCCAACAACATAATGGAGTAGCAGAGTGGAACAAAAGGACTATGCTAGGAGTAGCCAAGGCCATGCTATTTGATTACGGGTCACCACTATTCCTTTGGGCCGAGGCATACATGACTATAGTTTACAATCATAACATGAGTCCCCACGCAACTTTGGGGAGGAAGACACCTGAGGAGGTATTCATGGGAACTAGGCCAGATGTGAGTCACATTCGCATATTTGGAAGTGTCTGCTATTGTCATGTTCATGTTGACACTAGGAAGAAGTTGGACCCTTCTAGAGAGAAGGGGTTACTTGTTGGTTATAGCGAGACTTTGAAGGCATACAGAGTTTACATTCCTGCTCACAAGAGGATCATTGTGAGCAGGGATGTCTAGTTCGATGAGGACAGGGCCTTACGAAGATCTATGGACTTACCAGCAGAGTAACAATCAACATAGGACACATGGATCAAGTTAGAGGAGCCATATGTACAGGTAAAGGTACAGACACCGAGCACAGGTTCTGGTACTTAGAGGAAGTTAGGTGGACATGACCCTTCTCTCCTTGATGGGGAGGATGAGCAACAATAGCAGGAGGACATCAAGCAGCCATAGGAGGAAGACACTAGGCCATGACCTAAGTGGTATAGGTCCACTGTTTAGGATTCTAGGAAATTGAGTCTTCCACAAAGATATTTTAGACAGAGCGTACCACCATAGAGACTCTTTTATATGGTACTGATGACAGATTTGATTAAGTTTGAACCTTCCATCTTTGAGGAGGCTGCATAACACGATGTGTGGAAGGAGGGTATGGTTGAGGAGTATGACTCCATCATGAAAAACTAGGTATGGGGGGTTGTGCCAAGACCTGAAGGAAAAAAGTTGTGGGATATAGATGGGTCTACAAGGTAAAACATGCAACAGACAGAAGCATGGAGAAGTACAAGGCATGCTTCATGGTTAAGGTATTTTCATAGAAGGAGGGTATTGACTATGAAAAGACATTTTCCTCTATTTCCACGTATTATTCTATTAAAACCATAATCTCTTTAGCAGTAGAGATGGGTTGGCGAGTCTATCAGATGGACGTCAAAACTGTCTTCCTCAATGGAGTGATAGAGGAGGAGGTATATATTGAGAATCCCATAGGGTTTTTATGTAGAGAACATGGAGATACATGTATGCAGGCTGCATAGAGATCTTTATGGGCTCAAGCTGGAACCTAGAGCATGGTACTCGAGGATAGACAAATATATATGGGATATGGGTTTTCAGAGGAGTGAGGCTGACCATAACTTGTATTTCTTGATAGGTGAGGTGTCTCTCATACTAGTCCTATATGTGGATGATCTCTTTCTGAAAGGAGATGAGAGGCTGATTGGAGACTGCAAGTCCAACCTTGTAGTGAAGTTTGAGATGAAAGACGTTGGGTTTATGCATTACTTTCTAAGCTTGGAGGTTTGGTAGAGAGATGGATGCTTATCCATTGGAAATGTGAAGTATGTAGTAGATATCTTAACGAGATTCAGGATGGAGGATTGCAAGCCTATTGCCATACCTCTAGTTTATAATTGGAGAAATATTGATGCATCAGGGTTAGATGGATTTTATCCTACCTTGTATCGCCAGCTTATTGGATCACTTATGTATCTAGTCAACACTAGGCTAGACATCAGCTTTGTAGTCAACTCTTTGATTCAGTTCATGGTGGACCCTCGAAGAGTGCATTAGATGGATGCGAAGAACATACTTCACTACATCATAGGTACACTCGAGTATGGATTGGTTTATGAGTGCAAGGGGAGTGTGCAATTAGCAGGTTTCACAGCTGCTAACTGGGTAGGATGTGTAGAGGACATGAAGAGTACTTCAGGTTGTTGTTTCAACATTGGATCAGGGGTTGTGTCTTGGTTCAACAGAAAGCATAATTCAGTTGCATTGATATCGGCAGAGGATGAGTACATGGAATCCATCATGGCTACTTGTGAGGGTATGTGGTTGAGGAAGTTACTTTTAGGGTTGTTCGAGTGTGAGATAGAGGCTACAGTAGTTCACTGTGACAAATAGAGTGGCATTAGGCTATCTGTAAATCCATTGTTCCATGATCAGAGAAAACACATAGACATCAGGTACCCCTTTTTGAGAGATTATGTTCAGAGAGGAACCATTCAGTTGGAGTACATATAGATAGATAAGCAGGTGGAAGACATTTTCAACAAAGAACTTTGCATACATAGTTTTGTGAAGTTTAGGGATAAGTAGGGGTTGCCACCAAATCCCTTCCTCGTTGAGAGGGAGTATTAAAATAGAAACAATAAGGAAGGTATTCCTACATGCATGTATCCTTGATTGCAGAAGACTTAAACTAGGAATCCAAATTTATTTAATTTATTTTTCCTAATTTTACTTTGGAAAATAAATTAAAGTGATCTATTTATTAATTGACTTTATAAAGTGAAGGTGATATTAGGGTTTTCAATTTGCATAAAGTTATAAAAGAGAGATCAATTGTTGGAGAGGAACCAGTTGTATTCCGACACAGACAGAAGAAGAAGTTTGAGAGAGAGAATTTTGGCGAAGAAGACAGAGGAGAACTAACTCAAAAAGGCAACGCTAAATTACCAGAGGAGAGAGACAGGAGACGTAGGCAGATGGACCATACAATAAAGATGTCATAAAACCATAAAGCAAGGAGTTTGTACAACCATAAAATAGGTTAACGTACAGCCGTACAGATCTCTACATACGCACGTATCCATATAGAAGGATGTACATATTCCATACATACTGTACAACAGTCAGTCATACAGTGCAGGTCGTACAACTTCCTTGGGATCTATGCCCTACCTCCATGTTTTTATCAATGATTTTTGGGTGATTTTGTTTTTCCATCTATGGCATAAATCAAAATTTCTTATTTGTAAAAGATTCATATTTTCTTAATAAAAATATCATCTCATACTACTACACCGATTTTCCCATCTTGGGTTTTGTCCGGGGGGTTTCTACCCAAACACACTGTGTCATTTAGATTTGATGTGATTAATTTTGTGAAGGGTTCTTAGTTAATTATATTATGTTGCATAATAGTAAAGAATTACATGCGTGGTTATTTCAGTAATCAAATTAAATACAATGTTTAGCCCTAGTTGTGCTTTAAAGGAAAATTTACAAAAACAAAACAACTGAAAACTATGATGGATGGATAATGGGAGGTTCTTGATAGAAAGGAACTGGGAACAATAAAGTTGTGCTGGGCTTCATCAGTGGTTTTCAATTTTGCGAAAGAAAAGACAGTGAAGGGTGTGATGATCACATTGGGTAAGCTCTATGAAAAAACCTCGGCATCCAACAAGGTATTTTTAATCAAGTATTTATTTAATATGAAGATGTCAGAAGGTGGATATGTTGTTGAACATTTAAATGAATTTAGTACGATTACTAGTCAGCTAAGTTCTGTAAACATGAACTTTGATGATGAGGTTAGGGATCAAGTCTAATCTTGTCACTAATTTCTAGAAAGCTGGAATGGATGGTCATGGTTGTAAGTCACTCTATCTCTACTTCAACACTCTTAAATTTAATGATGTTGTTGGTGTTATTCTTAGCGAGGAAATGCAAAGAAAAAAACAGACGAGACATCAAGTAATACATTGACCATGGAGAGTAGGGGAAGACAAAGGGAGAGAGGAAGGAGCCCAAGTAATTGCAACAAGTATAGAAAGGGAAGATACAAGTATAGACTAGGAAAGATAGAGTGTTGTAATTGTGGTAAGAGAGAACATCTAAAGAAAGACTGCAGAGTTCCAAAGAAGAAAGGGAATGAGAAACAAGAGACTACCCAGGAAGCTAATGTAGCAGGTGATGTGTTACAAGATGCTTTGATTCTTACATTAGATAATACTAGTGATTACTGGGTAGTAGATTTAGGAGCTTCATGTCATGCTACACCCCATTAGAAAATTCTTTCATGATTATGTCCCAGGTGATTTTTGACATGTTTTAGTAGGGGATGATGAGCCATGTAAAATTGTTGGAATGGGTAAGTTACAGATTCAATTAAATAATGGAAATGAATGGTTGCTAAAGCATGTAAGGCATATTCCTGCTATGAAAAGAAATCTAATCTCAACAGGGCAGGTGAGATATAGTGGTTGTTTGTCTATGTTTGGAAAAACACGGTGGAATATCACTAAAGGAGAACTGGTAATCGTAAAAGGAGATAGGGTAGGTATGTTGTATTTATGTCCTTATTACACTGATTATTCTATCTCTGTAAGCTTCCACAGAAATAGGTGCAACATTGTGGCATCATAGGCTTGGCCACATGAGTGAGAAGGGGATGTATATTCTTCACTCAAGGAAATTGCTTCTAGATCTGAAGCAGGTAAGTTTGGAATTTTGTGAGAACTATGTTTATGGAAAATAGAAGAGAGTTGGATTTCTCAGGGTTGGGAAACAACATAAGAGTGAAAAGTTAGAGATTGTGCATACATACGGGGACTAGATCAAGTACAATATCTTGGTGGCTCTCGTTATTATTACTTTGATTGATGATGCAACTAGAAAACTTGGGTTTATTGCATTAGATAGAAATATGATGGGTTTTCTACTTTTAAGAAGTGGAAATATTTGGTTGAGAATGAGACAAGAAAATGTTGAAATGTCTCAGATATTATAATGGAGGTGAATACTATAGCAAAAAATTTGATAGTTAATGTTCATACCATGGGATTTGTAGAGAGCCTAGACAATCCCAGGAACACCACAAGAAAATGGTGTGTCATAAAGGATGAATAGGACGATCATGGAATGTGAAAGGTGTATGATATTTCTTGCATTGTTTCCCTTACAGTTATGGGATTATCTTGTAGATATTTGTGATTATTTAATAAATAGAGGGCCTTCAACGCTTGGATGGTGGAATTCCAGAGGAGGCATGGACAGGTAAAAATGTAAACCACTCATTTATGAGAACTTTTTGTTGTGAAGCATTTTTCCATATTGATAAAGAAAATAGAACAAAGCTTGAGGCTAAATCCAAGAAATGTAACTTTATTGGATATGGGGTTGTTGATTTTGGTTATTGCTTATGGTATTATGAAAATCACAAAATCATTAGGAGTAGAGATGCAGTATTCAATGAAAAGGTTATGTACAAAGATCAATTGCAGGGAATGACAGAGAAAAATGAAAACACAGAGTACACAGTACTTGATGAAATCAAAGAAAATGAAGTTCCAAAGGTGCCATAAAATCAAGAGCAATAGCAGGCACCTCAAAATCCTACAAATGTAAGAATATCTACCATCTTAAGTAGACCCGTTTAACAATTCTCTCCTTCACTGTATTATTTATTGATGACTGGCTCTGGTGAATCAAAATGTTATGAAGAGGCAATGCAGGTATAAACTAGAAAGAAGTGGGAGCAAGGCATGAATGAGGAGATGGACTCATTGGTAAGAAACCAGAGTTTGGATTTGGTTGAGTTTTCTGCAAGAAAAAGAGCATTGTAGAATAAATGGGTTTACAGGTTGAAGCAAGAATATGGAGGAAATAAGTGATACAAGGCTAGACATGTTGTAAAGGGGTTTGCACAAAATAAATGTATAAAGTTTGATGAAATATGTTCTATTATTGTTAAAATTACTTCAATTAGGACTATTTTAATTCTAGTGGTGGTAGAACATTTGGATATTGAATAGTTAAATGTAAAAACAACCTTTCTCCATTGGGATTTAGAGGAAGATATTTATATGCAGCACCCACAATGCTATGAGGTCAAATGGAAGAATAATTTGGTTTGCCAGTTGAAGAAGATCTTGTATGTTCTGAAACAAACTACAAGAGAGTGGTGTTTAAAATCTGATAACTTTATGACAAAACGGGGTTATAGTAGATGTTTATTTCAAGAGGCTAGATAATGGAAGATATATTATATTGTTATTGTATGCGAATGCCATGTTTGTTGTAGGGTCTAACATGCATGATATAAATGTGCTCAAAAGAAAACTAGCTAAATCATCTACGATGAAGGATTTGGGTGCTTCAAAGCAAATCCTTGATATGAGAATAACAAGAGACAAGAAAATCGCACATTGACAGTATCTCAAGGTGAGTACATAGAAAATTTGTTGTAGAGGTTTAGAATGAAGAATGAAAAACTAGTTAGTACACGTTTGGCCAACCATTTCAAACTAAGTAAGGAGATGTGTCCCAAGACATAGGAGGAGATAAAATACATGTCCAAGGTTCCCTATTCATTAATAGTTTGGAAGCTTTATGTATTCCATGGTGTGCACTATACCATATATTGCACATGCTGTGGGAGATGTGAACAGGTATATGAACAATCTAGGTAATGAGAATTGGAGGGTAGTGCAATGGATTCCCAGGTATTTGAGAGGTACCACTTCTCATGCATTATGTTTTGGAGGTTCAAACATTGTTCTATAGGGATATGTTGATGCAGATATGGAAGGTGATAAATACAACAACATGAGCACCATAGGGTATGCTTTCATTGTATGTGGAATAAAATTAATTTGGATTTCAAAAATGAAAAATGTTTTTTTATTTTCAACAACGAAAGTAGAGTATGTTTGTTGGGCCCACTATATGCAAGCACAATTTCTACCTGACACTGTTATCTGTTGGTATGAAATCAAAACTCATTATAAACTAGATCACACCTTCTTGAAAGTAAATCAAACCCTAATCCTATTCATAAAATCACACTGTAAGCCTAATCACACTTCAAACATGGAAATAAAAATCAACTCTTACAAAGCAATATCTAACTACATAAACCTGGAAGAAATGCTATGTTGGCCAACAATGTATCAAGATGAATTAACAGGAAAAGCAACTATGATAAATCTAATGAAAGCATGAACTAAATAATAAAAACAACTATGATAAATCTAATGAATGAAAGCATAAACTAACAAATAAACACATCTACAAAATAAAACACTACAATCAACACTACTAGCATCTTCTTAGGGAAGAGGGCCCTTCCTCCACTTAGCAGAGCTGGATCTCCACAATGAAAGTCTACAACTCTAGAATTAAAAATCTGCCAGCGTGTATTATCAGAATGGAATGATTACAATAGATATGTATCAAATCCTAAAGCATAACATTGCTTTATCTCCTTCCTTCTCAATGAGATTGATTACAAATTTATACATAAAATTATCTCATGGAAGTGAGGAACTGAACCCCAAACTTGTGATCTGTAATAGCTGAAACACAGTTGTAACTGCTAACAACTTTGGAACCGGCCCCAACAATAAATCTGGAAAATACCCTCTCTAAGAACCATCTGTATATCGCAAACCGTGGCTTTGTTTGGCAATTTCCTCGCGAGTCAGGTAACTGAGATTGTTACGCACAAAACCCATTTCTCAAATTTTTGAGATTCTTTTCCCTGCCCGCAAATAGAGATGTGAATCAAGGTGTTCTTATTTGGAATGCATTTTTGGTTAAGGCTGTAACAGCTGGCTATGAGCATCCTATACGTGACAAATCACTCCACAAACCATCATTAGAAAAATTATGCATAATAGTATTCAATTCATCAAAGATAAAGGAAAATAATCATTATTAACTACTTAAAACATCAATGGAAGTAGTATGCTGTTTTACGCACAGTTACAACAAATGGATGGAAAATGGAATGATAAATGGGCGATAATGAGAAGAAAATGGATGAAATATATGTCAATAAGTGATGGAAAAATGGACAATTCCAGGGCCCAACATCTCCCCCAAACTGAACTTGTTGCATATCCTCATACAACCCAATACTTGTGTAGCATCCAACTAGAAGAACTCATTCACTTGTTCCTTCATTTTACCATTCGCACAGTTGCAGCCAAAAGAAATGGAGAGTTTAACAGAAATTGGCAGAGTCACAGATGCTTAGCGGAGGATTTAATATAAAATTTGGCGGAGTCGCAGCTCCTTAGCAGAGGATTTAGTAGAAATTTGGCGGAGTCACAGCTTATTTTTAGCGGATAATTTGGCGAAGGTTTTAGCGAAGATTTTGGTTGAGTCGCAACCCAAATAGCACTAAATTTAGCGTAGTCCCAGCCCAAAGATCACTAAATTTAGTGAATCATTTAGCGAATATTTTAGCAAATATTTTGGCGGAGTCACAGCCCAAAGATCGCTAAATTTAGCAAAGAATTTGGCGGAGTCATAGCTCCCTAAAATGAGAAAATAGGCAAAATTTTTACGGGGTTGCAGCTGCGCGAAACGGGAAAAATGAAATATTTTACAGTGTTGCAGCTGCATGGAATGGGAATAATGAAAGGTTTTACGGAGTTGCATCTGCACAGAATGGGAAAAATGAAAGGTTTTACGGAGTTGCAGCTGCATGGAACGGGAAAAGGGCAATATTTTATGGTGTTGCAGCCTTTTGAATAGAAAAATTTCGAATTCATTTTCTCCCAAATGATGAACTGGGTTTGGCTAAATTTTTTTAGGTAGGTTTATATTAGTCGAATACACATACACACCAAAACTCAGAGATACCCACATCACGAATTTTGAGAAAAATGCAAATTGGTTTTAGGTGATTATGTCCATTTTCTCAAAAACCGTACATTGGATTGGGATGAAACTTATTGGGATTATTAATATTGCTATTATGCACTTTCTGTACAAAACTCATGGGAATCCAACTTACCAATTGCAATATATTCTCATTTCAATTTATTCACTTTTGTAGATGAACATGAATAAAAATATGTTGCAACTGAACTTCCTGAACCAATATTTCACAAAATATAGACTAGGTTGGTCTGAAATTTTTCAAACAATTAACTACCATTATAATGCATCTCCACACAAAAAATTAGAGAAACCCACATCACGAATTTTGAGAAAAATGTGAATTGGTTGTAGGTGATGATGGCTAGTTTCTCAAAAACCATGCATTGGTTTGGGATAAAACTTGCTACGTTTGTTCGTCTTACCATGATTCTTCTTCCCTCCAAATTTAATGAAAAACAAGCTCATGGTTTGCAAGATATACTTAAATAATTTTCTGCACTTTTGCGAAACACCGTGGAGAAATAAAAGCATGAGCTTGATTGCAAAAATTGCTCTCAGCATCCACTCATTTGGTTGATTGGATATAGGTTTTAATGTCAATACAGAGCCATCATGGAGCAAATAAAATGACACTCATATCATCTTCAAAAGATATTGGAATGAAAATAGATGATTGTAAGCTAAGACTCCACCTTGGGTGATGAGATTGGATCTTGGTTTGAACAGAGCATGCAACCCATAAAATTTCCAATGGATTAAGGAGGGACAAGTGCAATATATATCATTGTGTGTATTATTTAATGAATTAGCTTCAGGACGTTGCACTAGATGCTGCTTTTTTATCCACAATCTTCCCAAAACTGAATATTTTACCTGTCCTTGGGTAAAGGAAGAGATAGCATGTTCTTCCCCTGGTACAAGCTGTCTTAAAACTTCACTTCTTTGTTGCACTTTTCCATGACGCAATATTTCTACTACTTCCCACCTCTGTATTCATAATTTGTTGTACTTGGTGTGAGAGCATTGTCCATCCATTTGCAAAATTTTCTCAAATTCCATTTTTCATTAACTTACCTTCCATTCATTGTTTTAGATAACCATCATGAAATCAAGTGAACTTTGGGAACTTTGTTTTCTTGTATCTGCACTACCATTGCCAACATCCAATTTTTTTATTATATATGTGCTAGCTGGAAACACATACTTGACTTACAAAAATGACTGTAGGCTGCCTGAAAATGACTGTATGCTATTTGAAATTGACTGTGTGAGCTTGATTTTGATTCCACATGGTTGTAGTTAAATGCTCATAATGTATTGCAAAAAAAATAAAATGACAATGCATAGAAAATATTCATACCAGCAAGAGATCACATTTGCAAACTTCCTTTTATGATGACCTAAGCTGCTCAAATATCATCTGACAGTCACAGAATTTGTAGACCCTCCATATGTCACAAGTGCCAAAAAGGATATCGGTGATCTTCACAAGCCAAACTCTACTACAGTAATTATTATTCATGGGAAATAAAAGAGTTTTACAACCATTTTCACATCAAATTCATAACTCTTAAGAGATATGGCAAATTCTATTGCAATAAACCACAATAAATTTCATCCATTCTCATGGTTGAATGAAGGCTGCTAGATTGTTCTTTGGTTATACCCTTATTGTGGAGTGCTTTGTAACACTTCAAATAATGCCAAACATTGTTCAAACGCTGCCATAAACTTTCTTCTAAGACTATAGTAGCATTCTGAATATACGGTAGCGATTTTGGAACCCATGCTATCCATTCTATGTTGAAGATGCACACCATAATTTCCTGTATCTGATGCTCTTGGCTACACTTTTTCTTATGACAGCTTATGGAACTTTTGGCACAAGAAACCCCATATGCAAGATGAATGAGAAGATAATTAATGGTTTTTTTTTTAAATGCCAAGAGAGTTGCATACTTGCTGAAGACAGCTACATCAATAAAAATTAGAACTGATACTAATGGATAATCCGTGATTTTTAATGAGCAAGGATCAAATTTGTTTGGGTAGTGAGCATGTATGTCTATATTCCAATCAACAAAACCCAAGAATTTAAGTTCTATGAGAGCATATGTAAATCAAATCTAATTGTATATCAACCCATAGTATCAAGATGCCAACTCTAACTTTTCAATAGTTGTGTGGAAGTGAACTAATATGTGCATCAATAAATCACCAAGCAATTCATAACTCCTAGTGCATTTCCTTCCCTATTGTATGGGATCATACTCTTGTGAAGGAATGACTTCTACAACAATTTCTTCTACTGTAGGTTCTTGTGTTTAGCCTATCCTTTTCTTTCAATATGTGTATTAGTTGTTTTATTTCTCCTCACTATTTTTATGTGGCAATAGAGCATTGTTTCTTACTGTTGGTTCTTGTGTGGCAGCAACAAGACTTCCTATTGTTGGTTCTTGTGTGACAACAATAAGGTATCCTTTGATTATTTTCATGGCTGGATAGTTGGGTTGGTGAGATGTTGGGTAGGACTTGGGTGAGTGGGAAAGGATGGGAATTGATGGAAATAAAGTGCTATATAGAAAATGGAAATGGCTAATGCTTAGCGGTTCTTCATGACATTTCCCTAAATCTTTAAGAAATAAAAAACTCATGCTATTTTACCTCAAGTTTTACCTCCATGGAAGCCTTGGTTGACATGAATGGATTGGTGTATGTTGGAGCTATATAGGTCGATATAATGCTAAGAAAGATGTATATGAGAGCTAAAAATAGATGAGGCTAAATTTTATCCATGATGTTGTGCTAGTTGCATGTAAGACTAACTGCTGAGACAATTGACGAGGAGAAATTCTACCATAGAAGCAGAAAGCCCATTCTCTTATTCTGAAAATCAACTGCTGAAATGAAAATGGAAAAGAATTGCAAGACTATTGAACAAATGATGCTACAAGTCATTGTTGAAACCATTAGATCAAATAATCTTCAGCTACTACAAAACTGAGGTACAATTCTTACCATGCGAATGAATGTGATGAAGTTGAGCATGGAAATAAATCATTGGATTACCGGCCATTAATGTATGTCATTAACCAATGTGAAGCAACTCACCTTTGATGACACTGAGCTCTAAAGTACCTTAGTGCATCTTGATAGGTATGAATGGATGTGTTGGAGTTGAGTCACCTGCAAGATTTGTCAATCAAGAGGCATTGATGAATCCCCATGATTAACAACAAGGAAATCTGCCATTGATTCATGCAGATAGCAGGGCACTATAAAACTCTAATCTTGATCCCAGATGATATATCGGATTCGATGGGACAAGACCATTGGAAGGAAAACCTTAATGAATTCCAAATCATCCAATACGAGTACAAAATAAATGATTGTGAAGAATCATATTGAAAAATAGAACCAACATGAACCTCAGAAGTGGAAAGTATATGTGAAGTCATTATGTAGTAGTGATGGAAAATAAAATGGTTAAGGTGACTACATAAGCAATGGAAAATGGAACTTCGACATGAATGGATTTTTAGGGTTTTGAAATGAGGAGGGTGAATGAATCTACCATAGTGCAATTGGCTTCTTGAAAGGTTTCTTTTTGGCAACAATTGGTAAATGATTCTTGGCATGTGGATATGGGACTTAACTTATTGAACATTGGTATGGTTTTCACATCAATCTATCCATTTTTTATGTGCTCAATCCATTTGCAAATTGATAAAAAGTCTTCAAGAGTCACTCGCGCATGCATTGACCTTCTTCTTCCAAGGACTTGCAAAAACCTAGCACTTGCCTGCAATAAAACATGAGATTATGGAAGAAGAGAGGTGATTGGTCTCTCTTCACCCAACACTTATGGAAAAAAACAACAAGCAATTACTTATAAAACAAATCCAAATAAAAATGAACAAAGCAAAATCCATTTTATACTCGCAGGAGAGCAATGTCCATCTAGACTCACCAACGGTATTCTAATCATATATTCTTTGTTCCTTGTCCAATTTGAGTGATTCCAAATCCAAATGAAATTAAATTCATAGGCCTATTTCCATTAGAAAAATATTTTTAAAATTCTATGTAATAATGTTCTAAATCACTTAGTAACAGATTTCCTGACAAGGTGTTTTTTTCGAATTCTGGACTAGACCAACAGTCACAGTTGTAGGCTTAACGTTTTCGTTTGATAACGGATTGATGTGATTAAAATTGGATATGAAAGTAGATTCATGTAGGTATCTCCATTAGAAACAAGTTTGAATCCAATAATAATTGATAGATCAAATAATACAATGAACATTCTAGGAAATTGAGTTTTAGGAATGCTGATTTGTGATAGGCAGTCGGTATTTTGGTTAGAAAATTTGCATACGATATCGGAATGGAGTGATTAAAATTGAGTTGTAAACTAAATTCATAGAGTAATATACCAATGAAACATTTTTACAAGATATTTCCAATAATACATCCAAAAATTGATTGTCTCAGTTATGTTCCTAAGCTTCCTGCTTGACACCCCGTTAGTATTTTGGTCATAAGTTTTTTTTCTTCATACCCAATATTAAAAATTTGAATTGTTTTGGAAACTAGATTAAAATGGCTACTTGGGATTTAAATAGGTTTTAAAAATAAGTCCATATTTTCTCCCAAAAATAGACTGTCTCGACTGTGTTTCAGTAAAATTTTCAAGCCAAAATGTCACAAAAAATTTAATATATAAAATTTGACCTCCAAAAGTGACCGGAATAGGTGTGAATTTTTTTAATGATGTAAATTTAAATATAACACACACCCATACCAAAAATTTCAAGCATTTATCACCTATATTGACTTACACAAACTGTTGCAGCCTCAGCTGCAACTCTTAAAAAATGACATAATGTTGAAATAAATCATGTGTATTTTTATGGATGTGTTATATATAAACAAAAACCAAATAAATTCCATGATGTGCAATACACACGTGTCTCAAAATTATAAATTCTCACATGCAGTACAACCATAGTTGGGTGTTGTAGCTCACTGTCATAGCTGGGTGTTGCAACTCACTGTCACAACTGGGTGTTGCCGCTAACAAATTCATGCCAAAGTTCAAGCTTCAAGGGTTCCATAATAATTGGATCATTTTCATGTGGATCCTTCATTCACCTTCCCTAACTACTGTAATTTTGTTTTCAGGATTTTTTTTTTTAACAAATAGAAACAAATTAAATTTTGAACATTGAAGACAAAAATGATTTAAGCATTTTGCTCAAATAGTCAACAATTCCAAAACATTCTTGAAAACATCTCATACCCATTCCTTATCTTTCCACTTTCTGATCTTCCAGATCGCAACAAGGCGCAGGAAGAGAGCATACTTATTCGAAAATAAAAACTAAAAACAAAAGCATGGTTTTATTTTGTTACTCTATCCTACCCTATTCTATTTAGAAATATAAAAATTGTTCAAGTGTATGCATATTTCCAATGGAGCCACTTTCGAAGAAGTGACTCAAGTATGCTCATACTCCCAACAAAAAAAATAAGTTTATAAATGTTAGGATATGAGAGATCAACTTCCCTTGAAATGATGGTGCCAAGAATTGGTGAAGTATGGAATGATGTTGCAGACTGATGACATATTGAAACCAAGCTTCGATATAGTCTTTGTTCCCTTGATTTCTCATGGATGTGACACCATGAAGCTCCTTAGTAAATTGATCTTCCTCAATGGATAAGAGATTCGAATCTAATGATGTAAATGATGCTTCAATTTTTGGTCCCAATGTCTGTTATTCATCAAATATTATGCGTGTCTTGTTGATCTTGTTTGCTTTCTTATAAGGACTAGAAGAAACTCCATCTACAAATATTGGATTTAAAACATGTTCAGGCCTCATATGGATTTGCTGCAATAACGCACAGTCATTTTGCAGCGGTGTAGGTGAGGTAGAAAAAGAGGGAAATGTAGGAACATTTTGCAGTTTAGCACTGTAAGCATACTATACTGCTTTATTATTGTTAGGGTGGAGGGTGGATTGGACAGGAAATTGTGTTGGATACCAAGGAGTTTGATGAGAAGATAGATGTGGCTGATGTAGAGGATTGATTTGTGAGGTTGACATTGAAGGACAAAGTTGTGTTGCAGCATGAGGGAGAGTGGCCATGTGATCATAAGATAGGCCAATCCAACCTCGTGGATAAGGTAAGTAAGAGTTAAATTGAGGCTCCAACAACTACTATGGTGGAAGAGTATTCAATGATTGAGTATGAGAGTAAGGAAATGGAGGGATAGAATTTTTAACCATACATGTAGGCCACGGTTGCCATGACTATTGCAATGAGTTGGCTGCAACTCTGAGATCTCTTTGTTATGTTTCTTTCATCCTTGGTATGGAGGGACAATGATTTGTGGAATGATTCAAGTCACATATGCCAAAAATTGTGGGACTATCCAAAGGACAATCCGTTGCAAGATGTTTCTTCTGACATAGTTGGTAAACTATTTTTTCAAATTCCTCATTCTTTTTTTTAACCTGCAAAACAACCAATTCTGAATTTAGTGAATCATTGATATCAGCATTAGAATTTTTAAATACATTATTGATTTCATCTCGTAAAACTCTTGTTTTTGCAACAGATTTAAAAAATAAAGATAAAAGTTTCTTAGAATTCTTACCGGTCTTGAAGTTTCCTCTTGAATACCTTCTACATAATGCACAAATTTCACCATATGCTAACTGAAATACATTACTTGTTCCCATCAGATTTAATATTTCTAAATATTCAGCTTGGATTCCCTTGAGTAGAAGTGTTTTTAAGGTCTCCTTGCCCAGTTTCCTTTGTTTGGATCTTTGGAGGTTATATTGAAAGCATTCTATGTATTCCTCCAGACTCTCTTCTTCTCCTTGTGTCATTTGGAAGATGTCTTCATTGACCTTGCAATAATATTGGTACCTTTTCAAGAATACATGTTTCATATCTTCCCAAGTTTGTATACAATTCCCACCAAGGCTCATGAACCATCGGAGGGATGTTCCTTTTAGAGTAAGGGGAAACACATTCAACTTTTGATCATTAGCACAATAACCATATCCTCTACAAAGTATTTCGAATTGAAATAAAAATACATTGGAGTCTTCATTTTCTAAAATGTGAAAATTTGGTAGAACATGTGGGGGGATGCTTTTCATTGGCGCCACTCTTCCTGAATATATGATGGGAAATTCGAAGGTAACAAATTCTCCATCTTTCTTACCTTCCATCTCTTCATATATTCTTCATGTACTATTCTGAGGATCCTCCTTTGAGTGTTCCTGTCAACTTGTTAGTAGAATGGGTGGTGCTTACAACACCACTAAAGGGAATGATAATATTTATGCTCCAAATATTGAAAATGAAATAAAACTAAATGTAAAGACATAAAATTCACACTCAAAATAAATTCAATAAACTGAAATGTAATCATGCAACCTACATGCCCTACTTTAACAATGCATCTACAAAACAATGTCAGATGTACTTTTACACCATTTATAACTTCCCCGGCAACAACGCAAAAATTTTGGGTCCACTATATGTCAGTTAATTAAAAATTAACATGCAGATTGCTAAACATAAATTATCAACCCGAGGAAGTCTTTTATTTCAAAGATATCGTGCAAGATCTATGCAAGCGCAATTTCTACCTGACATTGTTATCTATTAGTATGAAATCAAAACTCATTATAAACTAGATCACAACTTCTTGAAAGTAAATCAAACCCTAATCCTATTCATAAAATCACACTGTAAGCCTAATCACACTTCAAACATGGAAATAAAAATCAAATTTTACAAAGCAATATCTAACTACATAAACTTGGAAGAAATGCTATGTTGGCCAACAATCTATCAAGATGAATTAACAGGAAAAGCAACTATGATAAATCTAATGAAAGCATGAACTAAATAATAAAAACAACTATGATAAATATAATGAACGAAAGCATTAACTAACAAATAAACACATCTATAAAATAAAACACCTACAATCAACACTACCAACATTTGCTCAGGGAAGAGGGCCCTTCCTCCACTGAGCAGAGCTGGATCTGCACAATGAAAGTCTACAACTCTAGAATTAAGAAACTTCCAGCATGTATTATCAGAATGGAATGATTACGATAGATCTGGATCAAACTCTAAATCATAACATTGCTTTCTCTCCTTCCTTCTCAATGATATTAATTACATATTTATACATAAAATTATCTCATGGAAATGAGGAACTGAACCCCCAACTTGTGATCTGTAACAGCTGAAACACGGCCACAACAGTAAATATGGAAAATACCCTCTCGAAGAAGCACATGTATATCACAAACCATGGCTTTTTTTTGGAGATTTTCACACAAGTCAGGTAAATGAGTCTGTTACACACAAAACCCATGTCTCAGATTTTCGATATTCATTTCTAGCTGTCCGCAAATCAAGACATGAATCAAGGTGTTATTATTTGGAATGCATTTTCAGTTAAGGCTGTAACAGCTGGCTATGAGTGTCCTGTACGTGAAAAATCACTCCACAAACCATCATTAGCAAAATTATGAATAATAGTATTCAATTCATTAAAGATAAAGGAAAATAATCATTATTATCCACTTAAAACATCAATGGAAGTAGTATGTTGTTTTACGCACAGTTACAACAAATGGATGGAAAATGGAATGATAAATGGACAATAATGGGAAGAAAATGGATGAAATATATGTCGATAAGTGATGGAAAAATTGACAATTCCAGGGCCCAACAATGTTGCTGCTACAGAGACTAGAAGAGAGATGATTTGGTTGCATAAGTTCATGGAGGAATTAGGTAAGAAGCAGGAGAATAATAGGTTGTATAGTGACATCCAGAGTGTCATTCATATTACAAAGAACTCTATCTTTCATTCGAATACTAAAAATATACAACTCAAGTACCATTTCATATCAGCTATTATGGAAGATGAGTAGTTAAAGTTGGAAAAGATACATACTAGCTAGAATCCTGCAGACGTGTTGACAAATGTAGTAACTGTTGACTTTTCAACATCAGGAGTCATTCTTCAAGTCTTTTGTGGTATCAATTCAGGACATTGTGTTTTATTAAGTCCTAAGTATCTTCATATGATTGAGGTGGTGATGTTGTATTGTAGATCTTGTGAGTAATATCAAGCTGAGTCTTGTGAGTAATATCAAGACTAGGCTTGTGTTGTATCAAGACTGTGGAATTGTGTTGTATCAAGTCTAGACTTGTGTTGTATCAAGTCAATGATGCTCATAGATGGTACCCTATGAGAATCAATTTCCAATTTTGGAGATTATCTTGTGTTGTATCAAGATTGAAGTCTTGTGTTGTATCAATATTGTGGAACTCCATTTATTCAGGTAGTTATACTATGTGATATATTTCTAGTAATGGTCACTGAGTACTATAAGGCTCTTTTATGGCTTATCTACCCCTAGTGTGAATTAATTTATCATATGAATATATTTGAAGATAGTCATTTACACATAAATTAAATTGAGAGTCGAAGAGAGCTGTGTTGCAAGAATTTACAATTCGACGTTTCGACCCCTTCTCTGCGATCATCATCAGGAGACGTTCGAAACCTGAAAGATTTAAGGAGGTAGGTAGGTTATAAATATCAGTTTTGGAATGAGTCTCAACAATTTTCTTTTGTGGAGTCGGTGTGAAAAATACCAAGTTTAAAATGTAAAAACTTTTATAATTGTGAAATTTTTAAGTTTTTTATAAATATTTAAAACCAATAATTTTAATAATTTAAGTTTCTCATTAAAGCTATAAACTGTTTAATAAATTTTTTTAATTTTTTTTTTAATTCTTAAAATAAACTTAAAGATTTTTAACCAAAATTTTTTAAATTTAACATAAAATTTTTAATTAAATTTAAAAGTTTTAGGTTAAAAATCTCTAAGTTTATTTTAAGAATTTATATAAAAAATTTATTAAACAATTTATAGCTTTAATGAGAAACTTAAATTATTAAAATTATTGGTTTTAAATATTTATTAAAAAATTAAAAATTTCATAATTATAAAAGTTTTTGCATTTTAAACTTGGTATTTTTCACACCGACTCCACAAAAGAAAATTGTTGAGACTCATTCCAAAACTGATATTTATAACCTACCAACCTCCTTAATTCTTTCAGGCTTCGAACGTCTCCCAATGATGATCCCAGAGAAGGGGTCGAAACGTTGAATTGTAAATGCTTGCAACGCAACTCTCTTCAACTCTCAATATGAATATATTGTCTAGGGTAATACATATGATCACCAATATGTATGGAATAATTATTCTAAGTATGAAATGATAAGATGGATAAATACTACACATATGGACCATGCATTAAATAACTAATGACAATGAGATTAATCATAGAGAAAGAGAATTCAAATTTCCCATGCAAATGTCTAAGTGAACTCAAGTTATAAAGCTTCAGTGAAATATGAATGCCTCAATCAATACCTCGATCAAATAATTAGTTGAACTATTAATGAATGTAATCAGTTAAGTAAAGAAGAGCTTAATGTTCATCAATCAACATGCATAATTTAACTAAATAGATCCATGCAAAAGTTAATAATAGAAATTGTGCATGGATTGCACTAGGAGTGAAGCACTGATGACACTTAAGTTATCTTGTTGACTAAGTGATCAATAGTCAATTAAAGATTGAGTTCAAGTCAGTTAACATCCAATTCAAGTAAGTTAACATTTAATTCAAGTCACTTAACATTCAGTTCAAGTCAGTTAATCATTCAATTCAATACAATTAACATTCAGTTCAAGTTAGTTCACTTTCAGTTCAAGACAATGAACATTCAGTTAAAGCTAATGGAGGAAAGGAAGGGTGATAATTTTTGCATGGAGGGAGTTCTAGTTAGATCCTCCTTATGAATGAACTATGTGACATGCTCTCAATTTGTTTATTGATCCACCTATGCCCTACATTTTGCATGCTAGGGTTTTTGTCTTGTTATTAATATGCTAGGAATATGGCAAGTTCAACACAGTTGCATACAATTGTTTTTGTAGGGTTACATTGGATCTCTCTTCTCTACAACTATGTTTATTTCTCTTATTGGGAAATCTTCTTATGTGTTGTAAACCATTCTTTGCAAATCTATCTATCATACTCAAAGAATTGTTGGGTTTTTCATCCTTCGTGTTTAGAGGGGTTTCCAGGGTATATCTTGTCTCTCGTGGTTGATTGATTTATATGGATGATTTATGGAGCTAATTTATGTGGCTTATATATTTATGAGATTTATATGCAGATGATATATTTATGAGATAAATATGTGCCTAGTATATTCATATGTGGCTAATTGATGAGATTCATATGTGCTGAAATTAATCAATAAAATTTTTAAAGTTCAAGTTTCTATGATTTTTATCAAACATCAACATGGTATCATAGAAAAGAGCGTGAAGGAGCTTCATTTTTTTTCTGCAAACTAAATCCTACTTAGATATTGAAGAGTTGATCGAAATATTGCATCTATGACATTGACATCCATTCTATGGGAATACCATCTCGAGGGCACTTCCAACCTCAACACATGGAAGGAAATGGCATTGGGCATATTGGAGGATATATGCGTATCCACAATGATTGAGGTGCATTCATCCAATGCAGGGAGAATCCAAGAGAAAGTCAATATGCACCATTCCCGTTACTTTCCAAGAGAAAATTTTCATGGGGCATTTATGATAAATTCGTGAGGAATCAACCAAAACCACTAAAAACCCACTTCCCCTATGGGTTGATTTAGCTAATTTAAGGAGTGGATTTCAGAAATTCATAAGATTTTGAGAGATACAATTAAGTATTTGAAGATGAATTTTGTAGAATCCGTGTTATGGATGTCTTTCCAACCTAGACGATTTGGTTGAACAACTTAGGGGTTTCTGGATTGGATAGTATTATTATTTAATGGATCTTGCATGTAATGAGATCCTCTTAGAGTTAATAAATCATCTAAAGAAGAGGATGATGATCGTCAAAAGAATTTTTTCTAGAATAATAACATTTGCTCCAAGTTGCATGGGATCCATTTTCACCATGCAGATATTTTCTACCTCCTACATGCACTCAAATTTGCAAGGAGATCAAGATCAACGGACTCCAATAATATCCGCAAGGAAGCAGAGATCAAGAGGGAGCACACAAAACAATAAAAGATAAGTACATGTATATTGTTTATTATATGCTCTTCAGATATATATGTTTTTTAATGTGTTTCATTACAGTCATATAGAGATCTGTATTCCTAGGATTAGGAATTGTAGTAAGATATAACATGTTAAGCATATATGTTAAGTGTCTTTCCTTTATTGTAAAATAAAAGAACTCATGAGAAGTGTATATAAAGTATGCATGATTGATTCTTGAGATATGAATGTTGGGCTGCATAATTGTTTTATTATCATATGCTTTTATAAAATCAGATTTTGTTTCATTACAATTTGTATTTGGCAGATTTGGAATAATGTTATAGTATAACATGATTAAAAACATATGTTACAATCCTTCTATTTATTGGTAAATAGTAAAACTCATGTTATGTTTAAATTAAGAAAAGTATAGGGTTGCATCATTGTTTCATGAGATATGGATATGGGGATGCATAATTTATTTATGAAATATGAATGGGGTTATATCAGAACATTGATTTAGTCTATGTACATAACTGCGTGAAACATTGCCAATATGTTGAAAGTTTTCATGTGCTTACATTTTGTGGATATGTAATGTGAGTAATCATTTGAATAATTTTTCTTGTAGGGAAAAAAATATTCCCTGGAATACAAGAAGATAATGACATGGAGTCATTATGATGGTTGATCCTAAAAAAAATGAGATCGGGAAAATCCTATGTTTCTTAGGAAGAAGTCAAAATAGAAGACCTAATACTATTACGAGAGAAGTAAATGCTCCTGAAGGTCATTAATTTATCCTATTTATATTCATGTACAAAAAAGCATGTGTTTTGTTACCTACCTGGTACAAGTGTATGTGGATTCAAACATGTCTCAGTCGGTGAAAGTAAGTTTCATAGACATATGAATTCTAACTAGTATAGTGATCAAGAAATATCACATCAAATATGTTGCTTAGATAGACCATATTGTAAAGAAGTAAAAAATTACAAAGTTCCTAGTTAGTTATATCCGAGACATGGTCTAGAAAGGAGTTGTGTAACTCCTATACATATCAATGGATGAGTGAAATTGCCAACATATTTATTAAGCCTCTATCGAGAACAATCTTGGTATAGTATAAAAGACTCCTTTAGTTGAATAGGGAATATTAATGTATCTTCACAGGAAACAACAACTAAAATTCCTCAAACTAGTTACTCATGGTACATGCCTCGGGAAGCCAGAGGCTGTGATACCTTTTGAAGAGAATCCACCTATGTAGAGACATGGTTAAAGTCTCATATACTATTGATACTCAAGAATAGTTATAGTCTATATTGTTAGAGAAGAGTTGAACCACTTATAGAGGTAGTTGGGGTGTTATAGTATAAAAAGAAGAATCACTAAGAAATTGATTAGGCCTTGAAGAACATCACACAAAATGGCAAGCTCACAGAGAAGATATCCAGATAGAAGAATATTCTTGAAGTCAAGAAATATTGAAGATTGAAAGAAAATATGAGACTTTCTTTCTCTATGATTTTACACATTTAATGTATAATGGTGTATACAGTAGATATGAAATCCATTGTTTCGAGTTTAGAGAAACTGCATTCTGGATTGGATCTAGATGATGCTACTATGTGTAAGTAGTTTGTTGGTTTCTGAGAAGACTTGTTGTATTTATGATTACTAACCAAGCGTATGTTTGAGTACCTTTGAGGTACATTAGAATAGGTTATTTATTGTATTTGCTACATGGTATACCTATTGTGCTATCCAATTATTCTTTTAGCCTGAGATAAGCTATGCATATTGTGGTTAGTACTATCGATGCCAAGTATTGCGGCTAGTACTATGGAAGCAAGGTGTATTTAAGCTTGACTATGTATATCGAGGAGTAGTGTATCTTGGGAAGCTACCTACTAGGGTGAAAGACTTGATCCTACATTTATTAGGTGTTAATAGTCAAGATTTTTGAAAAAAACTATGTGTTATGATAGAACACACTGAGATGAAGTTTTACTTCATTGAAGTCATAGTCCTATAAAAAAATATTTAAGTGCATAGATAGTGATGAGTAGATTGAAAATTTATGGACAATTCGTTGTGAGTGACGAAGTTGAGATACTTCTAAGATAATATTGGTATGACAGGAAATTCCTGTAAAGAAGATAATGTCTCTATTGCTGAGAGGAAGTGTTGATTGTACAACATCAAGAGTCATTCTCCAAGACTTGTGTGGTATCAAGTGAGGATATTGTGTTGTATCAAGTCCTATGTATCCTCATATGATGGAGGTGGTGATGTTGTATTGTATATCTTGTGAGTCATATCAAGCTGAGCCTTGTGAGTAATATCACGACTATTCTTGTGTTGTATCAAGATTGTGTACTTGTGTTGTATCAATTATATACTTGTGTTGTATTAATTCTATACTTGTGTTGTATCAAGTCAATGATTCTAATAGATGGTACCCTATGAGAATGAATCTCCAATTGTGGAGATGATCTTGTGTTTTATCAAGATTGAAGTCTTGTGTTGTATCAATACTATGGACCTCCATTTGTTGAAGTGGTTATACTATGGGATATATTTCTAGTCATGGTCACTGAGTACTATAAGTCTCCTTTAGGGATTATCTACCACTAGAGTGAATTTCTTTAGCATATGACTAAATGGACTAGGGTAATATATATGACATCGGTATGTATGGAATAATTCTTCCGAGTATGATATGATAAGATGGATAAATAATATATATATGGACCATGCTGTATCTAATTAATTATAATGAGATAAAGCATAGAGAAAGATAATTTGAATTTCCCATGCAAATGTCTGAGTGAATTCAAGTTATAAAGCTTCAATAAAATATGAATGCTTCAATCAATTCCTTAGTCAAAGCATCAATTGAACTATTAATTAATTTAATTAGTTAAGTAATTAAGAGCTTAATGTTCATCAATCAAGATGCATCTGTTAACTAAAGATATCCATGCAAAAGTTAATAATAGAAATTGTGCATGGATGGCACCAAGCGTGAAGCACTGATGACACCTAAGTTAGCATGTTAACTAAGTGATCAACAAACAATTAAATATTGAGTTCAAGTTAGTTAGCATTCATATGAAATAAGTTACCATTTATTTTAGGTCAATTAAACATTTAGTTCAAGACAGTTAACATTCAGTTCACTTTTAGTTCAAGACAGGGAACATTTAGTTAAAGCTAATTGAGGAAAGGAAGGGTGCTAATGTTTTGCATGGAGGGATATCTAGATAGATACTCCATGTGAATGAACTATGTGGTACACTCGGTGTGTTTATTGAGATTCATATGCCCTCAATTTTGCATGCTAGGGTTTTGGCTTGTTATTAATATGCTAAGCATAGGGCAAGTTCAACACAGTTGCATATAGTTGTTTTTGCAAGGTTACATTGGATCTCTCTTCTCTACTACTGTGGTGATATCTCTTATCGTGCAATCTAATTATTTTTTGTAAACCATTATATGCAAATCTATCTATCATACTCAAATGATTTTTGGGTTTTTCATCCTCCGTGTTTGGAGGGTTTCTCCAAGGTATATATTGTCTATCATGGTTGATTGATTTATATGGATGATTTATGGAGCTTATTTATGTGTCTTGTATATTTATGAGATTTATATGTGGCTGATATATTTATGTGACTGACATAATTATGAGATTCATATGCGGATAATATATTCATATGTGGTTGATTCATGAGATTCATATGTCATATGTGTTGAAATTGATCGCTAAAATTTTAAAAGTTCAAGATTCTCTGATTTTGCTCAAACATCAAGAGTAACTAGAGAGAAACTGAGTTCCTTCTTGGTTTCAGTTAGCCTTCAAGCGTGAAGATGAAGAAGAGAAATATTCCAAGTCCAACATTAGAGCATAGTCCAACAACTGCAGCAACAATGGACTTGTTGTGATCAATATTTGAGTGGGAGAATGTTGGTTGTGGATCT
>LPNX010266410.1:203273-245036 GCA_001517045.1 Pseudotsuga menziesii | reverse complement strand
GGGGGGGGGGGGGGGGGGGGGGGGGGGGTGGCATCCCCCCTAGATGGGCCGTTTGAGGGTGAATCCCCTGAAATAAATTTTTGGGATGTTCTTTTTCCAACAGTTTATGGGCCCATGGTATTTGGTGACCTGTGATATTTTCCCATGGTAATTCCCCTATAAAATGAAAGCATTATAATAGTGTTGTGTATTGTATTGTACTATTGTAAAACAATCTATGTGATTGTGTGAGAGACACTATAAGAGCGTGAAGAGGAAGTGCATTAGGTTTGCTGCATGTCGTATCCCTTCATTTTTATTGGATGATATAATAATAAAGGACTAGTGATTTTTGTGTGGACGTATCCCATCTTGGGTGAACCACGGTATATTGGTGTCTCTCTTGTAATGTGTTTATGCTTTAATATTTGCATCTTGTTTAATTGTTATTGCTTTGTGATCCTGTTTTTCTAAAAAACGTATATCAGAGATAAAGGAAATCAAGCAAGAAATAGAGCTTGCAGATCTTAAAACCCAAATGGGGGAAAACAAGGAATACCCTACTTCCTCTATATTTTTCAAACTGACTGCACAAGATTTCAAGGACAAGGCTATTGCTTGCAATGAAAGCCTAAAAATACTCAGATCTCATTTTTTTGAGGTCTTAATAAAGTGTAGAATGACTTCAACACTTTTGAGCATCTATCTAACCTACTAGTTTATCAGACAAGCAAGCGAAAAGAGGTTGATTTAGATTTTGAGCAATTACGTGAATGGAAAAAGCATATAAAAAGTGTTCCCCAAGATCTACCCATCCTAGATTCCATGAAGCTTATGAGAGTCTGGATATCAATAAAATCATGGGAATTTGTGTGCGACAACACTAACCATATAATCATGAAAGAGCAGAAAATTTGTGCTAGGAAGTGATGTTAACATATGAACACATGGAGACTTTGGGCATGCCAACTTTTGACGAGTTAGATTATGAAAACCTAGATAACTTAAATATAGATGAAGTGGAAGAACATAGAGATCAAGCAGCAACTACATCTGAAAAAATATATCAAGTATATATCTATCAATTCAAACTCTTTATAACAACTCTAGCTCAACTTCAAGTCAGTTTATAGGGGTTTCTAAATAGTTCGTTAAAAATTCGCTTCAATAAGATTATGTATATCTTATGTAAAGATCAACTGCAGTTGGAGCATGACAACTATCTAGATATCTCATAGATATGGGATGTTTACTCCAAGTGGAAATACTTTGTTACCAATTATGGGTAGTATAAGTACCAATTATGGTTAGTATAAGTGATAACGATAAATTACACTAGTATTTTTAAACACAAAATCCAATGGCTTAGATGTCTGCTTTTTGACATATTGATGTCGGCAATTCTACAATCCTCTCTTTTTGTTTGTAGGGGTTTTGGGATAAGTTAGTTGCATAGCATCGCAGATGTTGCGCAAGCTCAAAGATACTGCGCAAGTCGAAGTTGCATTATTTTATGTATTTTGGGTCATATTTTGTAGTTTTGACCACATTTTGTGGATATTGGTATTTATTTTGTAGAATTAGTTAGAAAGTTGTCTAAGTGGACCTTGATTGTAAAGGCACAAGCCTATAAGTAGATGTAGAATTACAAGTGTCAATCATCTTAGATCTTGGTATCTTTGTATCACTCTTCGGATATTGAGCTTGAGTCTATTTGAGTTTTTGGTTGTTGAGATCTACACATAATTTGACATCTATGGATATATTATGAAGTACTATTTTTTGTGCAGAAGTTAATATGACATGATGGGAGTTGAGAAGAACTATTGTGTCATTTTTTGTTTTCATGTTTTACTGTCTTCTGTGACCCAATTATGAATGCAATGTGTATCTGCGACATGGATCTGTAAATGATGCGATGTTTCCCTACTTTAAATGATGTTTATATTCTATGGATATGTTTGAGGATCAATGGTTTTATTTCCAATTTTGATAAAATGATGCGATATGTCGAATGATAATGACGTTATGTTAAAGCATAAGTTGAATGATTAGATCAGTTGAATGATGATGTGCTAAGTTGATAAGTACATGCACATGGTCCTCTCTCATTTTGTGGAAACTTGGTTTCATTAGATCTACCTCGAACATCTCAGGTCAGAATTCATCTACTCTACGGGTGTTGTCAGACGGGGTAAAATCTGTCTGGGCCGGTGCTTAGGGAGATTGTGGTGGTTTGGGTTTCAACAGAGTGGGAACCCCTATCGACTAGTTTTGTTGATTGAGTTTGTGTCAACAAATCATTCCATTGTCGGGACCTTAGTGTGACTAAAGGGAGGACATGCTGTGGCACCTGAAAAAACTAGAAATTCAAGATTGGTTCGACCAGAAGCTATGAGAGTTTGCTGAGAAGGAAAATACAAACCCTGGACTGATGGTAGATAAGTGGATGGAAACACACTTACACAACAGTCCACATGAGTATTTTTTCTCTGAATTCTCGATCATCTTGTATGAGTGGTTGGCAAGATTGACCTATCGCAAGACAAATTTCCAAGGAGGTGATCCAACATCCTGGACCCTAGAATTGATCCAGGAGTTGTAGGAGGTCGACAACAGAGCATCGCAGGATGTTGAAGTTTGTCTCGACAATATCTTGGAGGGCTATTTAACTGAGTTCACAGTTGATACAACAAAATTGTATAGTGAAGGAGAAGGAGAGTTCTTCATCGGGCCATGAGGTAGGTTTCTTTTGTATTTTCAATTATCCATTAAGATGCTCATTTGTGAAAAGGGCATAATAAAGATGCACCTTCTGTAGTATAACTCTAGTGTGCGGGGGCTGTGGATGCTGTGAATATAGCGAGGGACAAATGGAATGATACGAGGTAGATGGGTGCAAGTTATGATGAGACTATGAAGGAAACCAAGGAAGCGAGTGGTCTTACGAGAGGAGGATGAAGGTTTCGACAAGAGAAGAGGTAGAGGACAGGGGAAGGTCCTCCTGCGATTGAAACGCAAGACCATGAAGGAATACCACTTGGGACAAAGTGACCCTATAGTGACGATGAGGATGAACAGTCTATTCCCAAGGTAGAGGAAATATCAACCGCCAAAAACATTGTACCCATACCTCCACGCACTACATCGTAATCAGGAAGAAATGCAAGTTCAACACTGACTTGTCCAACGTGCCAACAACACTCTAATAGTAGTAGATCAACATTTGTAGGAAGAAGGACCAGAATGGCGGACGATGAGGAAAAGTTACCTTTATTTCATGGAAACAAGACTGAGGATCTAGAGTAGAATGGTTCATGTGTGAGGTAGTGTGGACTGTCATAAAAACTGTGGATGATGAAGTCAAGAAGGGCCAATTGGCGATAACCCTTTAGGGTCTAGCACTGGATTGGTTCATGAAATTTGTACAAGTTCGTACGGGGACACCAGCAAAGACATTGGATGAAGTTGGGAAAGGACTAATTGACTAGTTGAGAAAACCAAAATCTGAAGCACAATACATTACAGAACTAAAGGAAATTAAGCAGTATCCAAATGAGACTGTTTGGGATTTTGATCAAAGGTTCAAGAAACTAATGGCAAGAGTCAGTTTTGAGATGAGAAAAATTCAACATAAAGAATGGTTCATCACAGCGTTACTAACTCATATCAGACTAACAATGATGTAGCAGAAGATTGTGACACAAAGCGAGGCTCTGGAGATTGCAATGAAGTTCATTAGAGGAATTTTGGGGTCTAAAATGGGCCTTATAAGAAAACGCGCCAACAATAAATTTTGTGAGTTGGAATTCAAGAACCAATAGAATTTCAATAAAATGAGTCAACCATAATGGTTGAATTGACATATTTGTCATAAAAGAAAACTACTTTTTTTGTTCGTATTTTTGACATATCTCACTGTGTTTTTACTCAAATTTCAGGAAGGAGAGCTCGTTGGATGCAGAATTTAATTCAGAAGAGTGCGGATATATGCAGAATATGGTAACAAAGTTAATGAACCTCTACTGCACATTTTGTCAATATGTTGGGAATGAAGATAAGGATTGTCATGCATATTACCTACTACAGGAAATAACATATGACTTGTACTTTGTGAAGGGAGAGGTACAACAACCGTAACCGCAGTTGTAGGTGGTACATCCACCACCTCAACCAAAGTTTGTACCACAACTGCAGATGCAGTTTATACCATAACAATAGTTTATGCCACAACCATGGTATAATTAGATGCATATGGCTCTGCAACAGCCACAGTATTTTTAGTTAGTGTAGTATGTTCAGCAAAAGCTGAATCCCCTGCAAGAACAATTTAATCAACGACAATATCAACAACAAGGAGGATTATGTGGAGGATTTGGAGGAGGAAGAGGTGGAGGCTTTGGTCGAGGAGGAGGACAAGGTCGCGGACCAGTGCAATGTTATAATTACCAAGTACTAGGGAATTATCAAAGAGATTTCCCACAATTGGAAGTGTAGTGTACGTGTACGTATTATACTGCTATTGATCACACTATTGAGAATTATCCACAACTGATCATGAGGTGGCAGGAAGGAAATATTCTACAGTTGGAGAACCATAATCAAGTACAAAACCAAAACCAGTTACTAAATCAGTATCAAAACCAAATTCCAATTCAGAACCAGAATACAAATCAGAATGTGAATCAACCTATCAATCCACCACTGAACTAGAACCAAGGACTGACAATTGTGATGATATCGGTGGAGCCCAGAATGCAAGACATTGATGTTTCTTCCCTCACTCACAGAGGTGCGACAATTGGACAAGATAACCCAATCCCAAAATTATGGTTAGTTGGGAAGAAGAAGGTGTAGTTTGACATCAATGCAGAGAAAGACATATTCTTTGAAGCACGGGACGAGATGCACAAAAACTTAGGTAAGTTACCTATTTATGAAATGCCAACTTCTTTTGATTCAAATTTGGAGGAAGGACCATCGTGATAGCATGGTACCTTGCAGAAATTTTTTGAAAGTTGTTTGTTGCTGGCAAGATATCTCGATTCTCTTGTCGATATTGAGAGTCTGTTACATTGACCAGCTAAGGGGAGAAAGGACTATGCGGTGAAGTCTCTGCATAAGAAAAATACAGGGAAAGAGATGCGCATGAATATCCATATTGGGGACTATGAGGTAGATTCATTCATCCTAGATCTAGGCTCAGATTTTAATATTTTGACAAAACAAACATGGAAAAATATGGGGAGCCCAACCTTGAGCTGGTCTCTTGTGCAGTTGGGACTGGATAACTATGCCAGAGTAACAATGATAGGGTGAGTACCGCACCTTGCGGTGGAAGTTGAAGGAAGGAAGACCTATGTTGATTTTGATGTTATTGAAGCCATTAATGGAAGAAGATCCTATCCCGCATTGTTGGGGATTGGATGGGACAATGATAGTATGGAAGTGATCAATTTTAAGAAGTGCGTAATGACCTTTGAGAATCAAGACATCAGATTCATCGCTTCAATGGATCCAAATGAAGGGCAAAGGTATATTGAGCCAGTGAAAGATGAAGTTGTCAGGGGATGGGATCATGCATATAACATTTTATAAGATTACATCCATCCGACTACCGATGGGGAACTTGGTTAGCGCAACGCTAGCTCTGTGTCTTCTGATTCTGATGATGCTTTAGAGAACTAGCAGAATCACTTGCATGAGGTGTCACTAAGCAAGTGTGGATTAATTACGCAGTCATTGTGTCACGTCATGACTGAAACTATCGAGTTACTAATATATGAAGGACTTCCTGAGTTATCTTAGTTTCTTGTTGAATTTGAAGATAAGGTATCAGAACCATAGAGGTTTCTGTCATTGGAGGAAGCACTAAAGGCTACCCCAACATGCTGGTGGGAAACCCATAATAATTCGATCTCTGGATGGTCGCAGTGTTGAATATTGATGACATTCTGTTTCAGAGATGTAGAGGTGTACCATATTGGAAGGTACGATGGGAGGAATAGCCCTGGTGATCATCTGATTGAGTGTCAGACCTTGTGGGCATCGCGGCCAAATGATGAGTGGGTCCATGCTTTTATCCACACATTGGATGAAATGCCACGATATTGGTATGTATCAGTTGAGTTTCACAGAGAGATCACTACCAGGGAGGAATTGACAGTTTGCTTCACTCACACCTTCACTTTTGTGGATTCCAACCCAGATGTTCATAATGTGACGTGACTCATCCATGACGTTGTTTTAAAGGTAGTTCTGGTCGCATATCCAGTGGATCCGCATGCACATTGTCAGATGTAGTTGATGATGGAATGTTATAACGTGTTAGGAGGACCAGATAATGATGATGATATGTGAAATATCAATATTCCAGAAATAGAAGGGAATTGAGATGTCACAGCACTTGATGTACCTACGGATCCAATGAATCAGCCATTAAATATAAGGAAAGTCAACATTGGTATGGAGGAGAACCCAAAGTTCACAAATGTTGGGGACTACTAGGATGAAGAGACCATGGAAAATATCATAGATATGTTGAATGAATTCTAATATTTGTTCCCTATAGTTTTTCCTGAGATGAAGTGGATACTGGGAGATTCAGGGGAGATAAAGATTCTGTTGAATCCATATGCGAAACGAGTAAGGAATATTCCATATCGCCTTAATCCGTGATAGAATGAAAGAGTTAAACTTGAGCTCGACATAATGTTGGATTCTAGAATGATTGAGTCGGTTGAGGAATCAGAATGGATCAATCCTATGGTGGTCCAAGATAAGAAGATGGGTGAGGTTTGGATTTGCGTCGAACTCAAAAAATTGAATGATGCGTGTATGCATGATCCATTTCCGATGCCATTCACTGATGAGGTACTAGAAGGAGTAGGAGGTAAATAAATGTATTCTTTCACGAATGGATTTTCTAGCTATCACCAGATCAGGATCGCAAAGGAGGATCACCACAAGACAACATTTCTTATTGAATGGGGTTGTTTTCAGTACACCATGATGTTGTTTAGGTTGAAGAATCTGCCTGCAATATTTTCCAGGGTGGGTTTTGCTGCATTCAAATTCTTAAGCAGAAATTCCTGCAAGTTTACATGGATGACTAGACAGTTTACGAATTGATCAGGGACCATCTAGAAAACCTATGACTGATGCTGGAGAGATGTCGACAGCATCAGATCGTGTTCAACTCAAAGAATTTTATTTTCTGCTCACCTTTTAGAATTTTTCTAGGACACATTGTCTGCAAAAAACGACTGTTGGTTCATCTCACAAATATTGTGTTGATTTTGAGCTTCCCACCACTTATGAATGTGAAGATGCTTAGAGAAATGTTGGGGTACATAGGGTATTATCACAAGTTCATATGTGGCTACACTGTGATCACATATCCTATGGAGAGATTGTTGAAGAAGGATGTTGTATTTGTATGGAGTCAAGAGTCTCAAGACATTTTTGATACACTAAAGGCCAATATGTATTCTGCACCAATACTAGTATTTCCTGATTGGAACAAGGAGTTCCATGTTCATTTTGATGCATCATCCATTGCACTGGGAGTGGTGCTTGTGCAACCGGGAGAAGGATATCTAGATCACCTGATTTTTTTCGCTAGTTGGAAGCTTTCATTTGCAAAGAAAAACTTTACGACCACAGAGAGGGAAGGTTTGACGATGGTATATGCGCTACAAAAGTTTTGTCATTACTTATTGGGTGGTCATTTCAATATGTTTACATACCATTATGCTTTGAAATACCTAGTAAATAAGCTTGTGTTGGGGGGGAAGATATGTCGCTGGCTACTTCTCTTTTGGGAATTTGATTTTGAGATAATTGTGAAGCCGGGTTGCTTGAATGCGGGCCTTGATCATTTATCCTTAATTGAGACAGGTGAGGAGCCGACAAACATTGAAGACAGACTTCCAGATGCGTAGTTGTTCAGAGTTGACATGGTTGATGATTATTATGATTAAATACTTCAGTTTTTGGTAATGGGAACCACACCATAGGACCTTACTACAAGTCAGAAGAAGCAGTTGTTAGTTAAAGCCTTATATTTCTAGTTGATTGCTGGAAAACTCTATAAACTAGGACTAGATGATATTTTGCGGCGGTGTGTCCTACCACATGAAAAAGGGAAGATATTGGCAGAGGCACATGTGGGAGTTTTCAGTGGGCACTATGGTGGTCACTCTACCGCTAGGAAGGTGCTTCGCGCAGGGCTTTGGTGGCCCACTCTTCATACTGATGCGACAGACTTGCATGGACTTGCGATGTATGTTAGAGAAATGGAAAACCATCGAGGAGGGATGAGATGTTGCTGATACATCGGGTAACATTGCAGCCATTTGATAAATGGGATGTGGACTTTGTGGGACCAATCAATCCACCTAGGAAGTGAACTGGTGCATGATACATCATGACAATGACAAACTATTTTACGAGGTGGGCAGAGGCCGCACCTGTTGTGGATTGCACCGCTATGACAACAATGAGGTCCCTATTTGACAACATTGTGACTTGGATCGGATGTCCAAGGATATTGATGAGAGACCAGGGGATTCACTTCATTAATTGCACAAACAGTGCATTGTCATAGGATTTTTAGATACAACATAAGAGGAGTACTCCGTATCATTCACAAGCGAATGGGACAGTGGAGGCATTCAACAAAGTGTTGGAGAATGCACTTACAAAGGTATGTAACGCTACCAGGATTTGAAGATTCCAGTAGTATTGTGAGTATATTGCACCACTTGCAAAATAATTACAGGGCAAACACCATTCAAATTGGTGTATGGGAAAGAGGCAGTCATTCCTATGGAGTACATTGTTCCAATTTTGCACATTGTAGCACCAACAGGCATGGATGATGAAGCAACATTAGAAGAACCCCTAGAATAGTTGGTGCATCTCAAGGAATACCGCTTTGTTGTAGGTTTTCACCAGGGAGTCAAGAAGGATCGATAAAAATATTGGCATGCATGACATATAAAGAGAAAACAGTTTCAACAAGGATACTTGTTGTTGTTGTACGACAACAAGTTCATGAAGCATCCAATAAGTTATAGATGCAATGGGTAGGTCCACATCTCATTAATTCCGTTAATCCAAGAGGTGCAATTCAACTGCAGCACTTAGACGATGCGATGCTAAAAAAGCTGGTGAATGGTAGCAAGATGAATCCCTATAGGACGGACCCAAAACCACGCAATGCTTGAGGCACTATGCAATGAAAAAAACCGAAGAATGGATATATAGAAGGATGGTGTACTAGGAGGAGTTGGATGCGCAAGTAGGGGAGTTAGTAGCATAGTTAGGAAGGTCTGTTGAGATAGCCACAGGGTCCTGACATAGTCAAATCAACAATAAATGTAGACAACTAAAGAAGTTAACCGGATTTGCTTGTTGAAGTGACGTGTATTGATGGCATATCCAACCGTTGGATTGATAGGATCGATGATGGATTCGAGCAATTAATGCATGATCTGGTCATGATGAGGGAAATCGGATCACATTGAGTTGTTCATGATGGGTATGGGATTGACTTGATGCTATAAAAAAGGTTGGATGTGATCCAAATACACCATTGTGTAAGATTGAGTAGAGTTACAGAGTTGTGGATAAAAGTCATAGTGAGTTGAATGAATTGCTAAGTGAAGTAAGGTTGAGTGACTGTTGAGAATTACGGGGCACTAGTGCGGCATGCAGAGCGAACCTGTCAGGATTGATATTTCAAGCAAAAGGGAGTCACCATTCATCCCAATAATTATTAAGGAGGAATTCGCAAGTATGCCAACAGGATCATCATCGGTGCCGAAGAAGAAGAGGAAGGGCCAGAATCCTGGTTCCCCAGCACCGAAGAAGAGATAGACTAAAAATTTTGCGAGGACATAAGAGGAGGAAACTGTGCATATGGGTCCATCGACTCAGGAGTTGTGGAATCAGCAGCTAAAGTAAGGGTGTCTGCTAAGGATATCCCTAGGTATATACCTCCCATTCGGCTCGGTGCGCATCCCAGGAAGCTCACCAAGAATCAGAAATACCAAGTAAGGATGACAATAATACGACAAGGGATGGTATGCACTACCGGCATTGTTCCTGCACTGATGCAGATGAAGTATGATGACCATGACCTGCTCACATTGGAGGATATCACAAAGTAACCATATGTTTTGATGGTAGCACTAGGAGGCGGCCCCATAGAACGCATTCCGTAGGACTCGGCACATAGGATGAATAGAGTAGGACTGTTGGGGTTGATTCACATGTCACATTTTGGGAGGTTAAATGAGGCAAATGCCTGTGTAAACCATTTTTTGGCCTGTTTCCATGGAGAAACATTGTGGCTGGTCACACCAGTCGAAATCATAGTAGAATTGATATCAGATATCACGGGGCTGTCTAAGGATGTGACAGACCCCTCACAGTATTTTAGAGGCAAGGATAATGACAAGAGGCTTTCAGTGAGATTAAAGAGGACATATAGGTTGTAGCACGACGGGTGGGCGTACCATATGAAAAGCATCAATGACCAGGCGGTGTGCATCGACTTAAGGATTTTGGCCAGCAAAGTGCTCAGGAAGAACCACCCCATCCAATGTAACTTGGGGGTGATTACGTGCACCGAGAAATGTGTGGAAGGAGTACAAATGAACTGGTCGCTCTTTCTAATGAACCAGTTGGTGGAGCATGTAGTGGAAGTCTAGGCGATAGAACGACCGTTTACATATAATTAGTTGTTGATATTGATTGTGCTCATGGCTTGGATGGAGCCAGTTGACTATCAAGGTAAGGGTGCACGCAACCAGAACCTCTGATGGGGGAAGGAAGCAGAAAGATTGAAAGATTGTGCGATTCAATTTTGGATCTATTGGGAAGAGTTGTAGGTGGCAGTTGTGAAAGTTCCACGATTATTCGAGGAAGCAGCGATGAAGTATCAACATATTTCTTGATTTGCAATTGGCCCACATGCCATTCACATGCAAGCGTGGCGTGACCCAAATAGGAAATAGTTGTCGATGCCTTACAAATTGTCTAATGTGGAGTTGGAGATGACTGGTAATGATTGGCCTGTAATATGAAGAGAATCGGTCAGTTTGGAAGAAGTATCGATAGGACCCCCAACAGATGCACCTGTTGATCCCATGCATAAGGATGACCAACAAAGTCACCATGAATCTGATATAGAATCATCGAATACACCTATGAACTTGGAATAAAAGCGTGCATTTAACAAATTAAGGACAAAGAGGCTCCAGGATTAGGGCATTACTAGTAGCGCAACATCGGGAATGGATGCACAGCTGAATCAGCTCCTTAAGGCAATTGCAAATGCAACAGATGCAGTAGCCAAAGAGATGAAGAAATCAATGCAAGAGGTGTTTGATAAGGTAAGAACACAAATTGATTCTTTATGTGATGCAGTTTTAAAGAAAGTGGCTAAGGGAGCGACTATGCAATAATTTGTCTCAATTGGCACTCGGACGCAGGTTCAGAATGTTTAAATTCCCTCGACTGGGATTGAGACCAACAACGAGGAATTGAATTCCTCCTTGCATCAGTTGTAGGACTTATATATCGATATCAACACACTGTACACATAGACATTGGTACATATGCAAAGAGTTTCCAATCAGCAGTTGACCGATAGAGAACAGAGCATCAGCGGTCATTTTTGCAGAAGCGTAGAGAGATGTTGAAGCTCTGAAAAAGGCACAAGAGGAGTTGAAGGCACGGAGCGTTGCGGAGATTACAAATCTGAAAAAGGAGCACGTTCAAGTAGTAGCTGAGAAGGCACAACTCTGGGATAGCAAAATGCATTTGGAAGATGCAGTTTCTAATTCCTACTAGTATGTACATTAGATCACTACAGAACTGAATGCAATAGACAAAGAAAAACAACTTGGAGCGGTCACCGCATAGTTGCAGAAAGATAATACATATTTGAATTCTCTGGTGCATCCCGACACACTACCTAAACAAGTCTTTGAAAGGAAAAGAGCCATGGAGGATCTGGTGATGTGGCTAGGAGAGCTGGAGAAGGAAGCAAAGAAGGTCACTAACGCAACTACGTAATTTTGGGGAAGCGCAGTCCAAGATGAGCAATTGGAGCAAATGAACAATCAGTTGCAAGAGGCAGAAGGACAACTGGAGACACTAAAGATGACACTAAGAGTAATGCCACTAGTTGTTTAGTTCACAAGGTCTACGGAGTTGAAGGAGTTGCAACAATGCATCAGGAAGGAAAGGAAAAGACACCAGAAGCATAGGGAGCATTTAGATGAGTTCCATATATTGGAGCGAAACTTTCTGTTAAGGTATTTTTTGTGCTACAGGCCATGCTGGAAGGTAAGGAGGTTAGTGAGAAGCTGTTTGAACATCTGTTGAAGCATGACTTGATGGGGAGCTAAGAGATTATTGCAAAAGTGAAGGAGAAACTCAAGGAGATCAGTCAATAGTATGACGAATTCAAGTTGAATATCAATGAATACTCCATGTCAAGCTAACGTAGCTCGAGGGTGAGCCACAAGATTGTTTTGGGGGCCTGTTCACAGGGGTTTTGGGATAAGTTAGTTGCGCAACATCGTGGATGCTGCACAAACTCAAAGATACCGTGCAAGTTGGAGTTGCATTATTTTATGTATTGTGGGTCATATTTTGTATTTTTGACCACATTTTATGGATATTGGTCATTATTTTGTAGAAAGAGTTAAGAATTAGTTAGAAACTTGTCTAAGTGGACCTTTATTGTAAAGGCGCAATCCTATAAGTAGATGTAGAATTGTAAGTGTCAATCATCTTAGATATTGGTATCTTTGGATCACTCTTAAGATATTGAGCTTGAGTCTGCCTGAGGTTTTGGTTGTTGAGATTTGCACATAATTTGAGATCTGTGGATCTGTTATGAAGAACTATGTTTTGTTCAGAAGTTAATATGACATGATGGGAGTTTATCAGAACTATTGTTTACTTTTCTATTTTCCTATTTTACTATCTTCTGCAACCCAATTATGAATGCAATGTGTATCTGCGACATGGATCTATAAATGATGCAATGTTTCCCTACTTTAAATGATGTTATTATGTTGGATCTATTTGAGCATCAATGGTTTTATTTGTAGTTCTGATAAAATAATGTGATTTGTCGAATGATAATGAGGTTTTGTTAAAGAATAAGTTGAATGATGTTGCACTAAGTTGATAAGTATATGCACATGGTCCTCTCTCATTCTGCGGAAACTTGGTTTTGTCAGATCTCCCTTGAACATCTCAGGTGAGACTTCATCTGCTCTGCGGGTGTTTCCGGATGGGGTAAAACCTGTCTAGGCCGGTCCTCATGGATATCGTCGTGGTTTAGATGTCGACAAAGTGGGAACCTCTATCGATTGGTTTTTTTTACTGATTTTGTGTCAACACTTTTTTTAAACGTCGGTTAAATTTTGTATTTTTTTTACAATGAAAAAACCTCGTTTAAATTCTGACATACACCAGTCGCATTTCCGACGGATAATTTCACCTCATAGATGTCAGAATATCGACTAAGTTTTCTTTGTGGATTTCGGATAACTGACCACAAATTTTAGTGCATTGATGTCGGATATCCTACGGAGTCTCCTTCGTGGATGTCGGATACCCGAAAATGATTTCACTTCATGAATGTCCGATATCCGACGACCATTCCTTCAATTTGTTTTCAGTAGTATAACCACTTTTTCAGATTTAATAAAAATCCGACAAGAAATTTCACTTCAGTGATATCGGATATCTAACGGAGTTTCCTTCATGAATGTCAGATTTTCGATGGTGATTCCTCCACTTCGACGTTGGTAGTATAACCACGTTGTCAGATTAGATGGAATTTTGACCACAAATTACACTTCAATAATGTCAGATATTCGATGAAGTTTCCTTCATGAATGTCATATTTTTGACAATGATTCCTCCACTGCAAAGTCGGTAGTATAACCACGTTGTCGGATTAGATGGAATTCTGACCACGAATTTCAATTCATACGCAATGCATATTCGACGAGGTTTCCTCCAATTTGTTGTCGGTAGTATAACCACTATGTCATATTTAATTGATATCCAATGACGAAATTCACTATATAGATGTCGGATATCTGACGACACTATGTAACTTTTTTTTTAATTATATTTGGATTCACCAAAGAAACCGGGTGATAAATAATGGATATGATGATTCCTCATTATAGATGCCTCATTCATGGATGAGTTTGTAGCAATATACACCCCAAATTTGAACTCCACCCTTCATATATAATTGGGGTATCATAATGCCATTATGTACAAGGAATTAAGGGGCCGAGTCGCCACTCGAACTCTAATTTTTTGTGACACATAGTCTTGAAATCCTAGTTGTTCCCTAAAGTTGTTACTTGTGGACTAATAAAAACAATCCTATTCCACCTCATCCTTCATGGTTCTAGACATCCAAATATACATATTCGTGCTTCATTATTTGACTATTTCCACCATGTTGGGAATATCCCTAAACGACCTGTTTTATCCTCCAAAGTATATATAAATAGATATATGAACATTCTTAATGAGAAAAAGGATGATATATTTAAGAATATTCCATACAACCAAGTAACTACTGAGATTCCTCCTCTCCCATTTAATATCATGAATTCTCTTAATTGGGCCCATGAATCCATCTCTATGTTTACCTTAACCCTAGGGAGGGGCGATGAAGCCATGGTGGATGAAAAAAGTATAGCCATATTGACTTATTCAATGATCTATTAACCCCCACATTAAATATGAAAAGACTCTAGCCATTAATATAATATAATGGTTAACCAATTTCCAAACTAATGGAGTATTATGCTACCCATCCTACCTAGTCTACATGTTCATATACTAGCAAAACCACACCCTGTCCCACCTATGGATACACCAATTCAATGATCCTAATCCAACCAGGTGTCTTGACTAACTATATTGGGTTGTAAAAGGTGAGACAGAGTCTTCCCTATTCAAATACATAAATGAGTTAATATTCACAAGCTTCTCATTCATCATAGGTAGAGAGGCTCATAGGACGCTTGATAGTATCAAGCCATACTTACACCTAGGTGATGTTCATGGGAAATGATACTAGTACTTATGGGAGGTTTCCAAAGTAATAAGGATGTATGGGGTTGAGCTGGAATCCCCCTACAAGATCGCCAAGCTCCTTACCACAATATGTTTTGTACTAGAATAATATAGACGTCTAGTTGATATTGATTTATTCCACTTCTTGAATTCCAAAAAGAAGATTCACATAGTTTATCTTGGTGTCGTGATGGGATATGATTTCTCAAAAAGAAAGGGTTCCAATGAATCTATCCAATTCTTGGATAAATTGAGCGTCCTTCTAGAGAATCCTTGGAGATGTGGTCCACATTTTACTATGAGAACACAGAAGGGAAAGTATAAACTTAAGCCAAATCATCATGAGAAGGGTCTAGAGAAGAGAATATCTAACAAGAAATATTGATTGGAGGTCAAATCCATTCTATAGGTAGATGTATATCCTGCCAAAGTTATCACCAAAGTTTTTCCTAGACCCAAACCTAAAGAACTATAATTAACATCATACTACAACTTTTACAAGCCCGAGGGTATTATGATTCCTAGAGATTAGCTAAATTTCACTACTCTAAATGAATTAAGAAGGAAGGAGGTACATGGATATTACTTCAAAGGACATTAAGGAGATGTGGTGGAGGATGAGATGTGGGAAATATTCCTTATGGCTATATTCCAAAGAATGAAACATTCTCTAAATTATATTATAACAACTAAGGGGTTGAGAAGGATTAAGATGATGACGAAGAGAAGAAAAAGAATAAATTGTGGGGGTGGAGTTACCTCTTTCTAGTATATAGCAATATCACAAAAATAAGAGGCATTTTCCCCTAAAGAACCACAACACATGCTCCAACAAAAACCCCAACATATAAAAAAATCATTCCCATCTTGTACTACATTGGATTCAAGGGAACACAAGGATTGGAAAAATATAATAATCCCAAAACCCATGCAAGGGTATTAAAAATCCCAAAACTTATGCAAGGGGACTACTGGATGGGACATCCTGTTTAAGGTGACAATTTTCAAATATAATTTGAAGACTGTTCAGGAGATCACTACATAGACTGCCCATCCCAAGAAATGTTGATGTTACACACTCAAAGTGAACATTACTGCAAGTCGGAGTTGAGGTACAACTTATGTTTGAAGGTTAGTTTTGCTCAGAACCTAGAAAACGTTTCATGGGTTTCATGGCTTATGGATGTTACTATGCTTAGAATTAATATGACTATTGTATTCAAGAGAAAATGCCAGTTTTAGCTTTCAAATTCAACCCAGAATTACTTCATATGCAACCATAATTCAAAAAGGGTTGTTGGTTGATGGTTTTGGGCTATTAGGAATGCCATTTTAGGGCTAATTTGGGGCTGAGAAATGTTTGGAAAATACTTAGTTATTGCCAAACCTGAAAAATAACCCCATTCATTGTTGTTTACATGCCCATATTTGTGAAAGGTGTTGTTTGTTTCCACAATCCATGCCCATAATCACTAAAAGTGCCCATGTTTCATTTTTGTATTCATAAAATTCCTTCAAAATACTATTAGACTTTATTCTAGGTTTGTTTATGCCCAAGAGACTTTAGTGGCCTAGTTCACAAATGAGACAAATCAAAGGATCCAAACAAGAGAAACTTGAAATTTTAATATCTTTGGATCATATATTTCCAACTAAATGAAAAAATTGGCATTTTCAAATGTTGATTACAAAATATGGAAGGGAAATTGGTCCTCCTTCTATGAATACCCAATTTCTAAAGTTGTATTGCAGTTAGTTTACCCTTAATGAAGCTAGCTTGAGTACAATAAGTTTATATTCAAAATATCTTTCCCTTTAATAGTTGTTTTAGATAATTTGTGTTCCTTGTTGAAAAATGTAACTTATTGTTGATTCTATAGGATATTTATGTATTCTTTTCTACATGCAATTCATTTTTCACAAATCTTGCCCCTCATCTAGCCTAATAAAAGATCACAAATTATTTTTCATTTGTTTCAAATATTCAACTTTCCTATACATTTGAGGCATAAGGGTAATTCGTGTAATATTCATATGCACTACATATTTATGGTCAAGAAAGGAAGAAGAGTAAATGGTAACTTAATGACTTCCAAAGTACCCTAAATTGTGGTGGACCTAGATTGCTCCAAGTGATTCACTCTTCAATGACTCTAAAATTCATGTTGTTGCATAATGAATCAGTTAGCTAAAGATACCCATTCATTTATGTTTTATCTTTGACCATGTGAATGTCATATAGGCTTTATCAAATTTTCCCTTTTTGGTGACATGAACCTTCAACATACTCAAGCCATGGCCATCTATGGTGAGGATTTTTGTTTTATTCTTTTATTTTTTATTCTAATTTTAGTGGTACAACATATTTATGGTTGTGGAATACATGTAATAGACAAGAATACAATCTAAATGGTATAGTAAATTTGGTCCCATATGAAAATTAAGGAAATTTTTGAAACCAGGCCCAAATATTGCCATATTTTCTAACTATGCACAGAAAGGAAAATGCACACCAAGCTTGTCTTGGAAAATTTAGAGATGTCACACTTGTGCCAATGTGCTTTGTCTTATCAATTTCCATCTCTTTGAATCACCCATGCAGGCTAGTAGTGAAATGAAAATCTACCACAAGTCCTATTTTTTTCCTAGGTAACATATACATGAGATATCTATTTTGAGCTACATCTTTGAGGCCTATGAGGAGTTGTCATTCCAGGCCATAGGTCACAATACTGACAGAGTCAATATAACTTTTTTTTGGATTTCTTCTAGCATGATCTTTCTTCTAGCAATAATTTCCATGACCTCGAGCAAGATGCTTAAAACATTCTATTAAGGATCTTGGGGATTATGTTTGTCAGTCACTCAATTTTCTAAAGAATAGATATTGAACTAGGATATGGGGCATTGTAGTAAATCGATGGACATTGTGCCTTTAACATTTATCATTATTATGTTGTAATTTTAGTACATATATCTTAAGTAAAATATTCAGGATTATCATAACCATACACACTCAATAATTCTGTACCAAAGTCACAAAATCATTCTTGGAAATTCATCTCCAAAACCTCAACAAAAAGTGCCAACAAATACAATATTTCACACCTTGCAGGAAATTATTCACTAAGAAGAAGACAACAGTGATAGTAGGCCCATATATAGTCTACCCAAGGACCATTATCTTTGCATAACTAATAAGAATCCCTCTTTGGAAGAGTCTTTGACAATAATTCAAACCATAAATTCAACATGGGGCATGAAAGCATGATTCCATTTTCGGTCATTGTTAGGGTCCTTGATTTATCAAATTCTAGCTTCTCTGAACCCTCAATAGTCAGAAACATCTGATGCAGTAAAAGTAATGACCTGATATAACCGTGTGGATGCAAAATTGTTTGAGAAAGAAGAATGATAGAATTCTATAGAAATAAACCAATTAGGAAACTTCAAATATGTTTAGCAACACTATAAATTCATAATAAGTGGACAGTAGAACTAATGACTAATAAAAAGAAAAACACAAACCCTGTTGCACATTTTGAAAAACTATCATTATGAATTTAGAAAAAAGGAAAAGCATGATCAATGCTTCAAATCAACCAAATTCTTACCATCTTTATCTTTTATGGTGATTTGGTTTAGGGTGTTACCCCTCCATTTTAATTGTTTCCACTTAGGTTTTCATGAGGCTATCATTCTAGTATGATCATAATAACCTGAGGATAGATTGCAAGGGAAAATTGTAATAGAACCAAGTGACGATAGAAGAAATAGAACTAGGTCACAAGTTATTGGCGATGATTTTCGATAGTGTATAATATGATGGAGGCCAAAATGCAAATAAGTGCAACATGAGAGAAGATGGGATGGGGAAATCAGAAACCCAACCAACCCAACATATAGTTAAAGAAAAATTTATGAACCTACAAATATAGTAACTATGCATTGATTGAATTTGCATGTGTCATGTAGTTTGAACAAAGAGTTTCTTTTACTATATGCACCAAACAAGACTGCCAAAAAACAACAAAATAAAGGTGAAAATGGGCAGATAGGTCCTTCTATTTGTCACCTGACTCAAACAAACATGTACTAGACAATGATCCTTTCTGCTGAGTGTAGATTACAAAAGCCATATGTGAGTATATTGGAATCTCTCTCATGTCTTAACAAAACATTCACTTGAACATTGTGTAATATTTTATAATTATTCCACAAAATGGATAGGTAGATAAGATAATTTTATTAATGTCCAAAAAATGAACACAAAAGTAGGTCAATGGGACTGTGTAGTACCCTGAGAACAATACAAAGTGGGAGCAAAAAAGTAGCTCCTATAAAAGATAAAAAGAAGAACTTAAATCAAACCCTAGTTCTATAAATGGAGAGTCGGTATTGGATAAGAATATGTACAAGTAGAAATATGAAGAGTGACGGTCCATGGAAGGAGAGTGGGATCAATAACTAAGACGCGAAAATGGAAATGGTGAAACTGTCATGGGCCACTTAAATCCCTATAAGCACTAGAAACAAATTGAGAGATATGTGGAAAATTTGTACTATGAAGAATTTATGTGTTACCCACTCTACAAAAATATGAAAGAGTCCTACAATCCTGAATGCATTTGATAAATTCCTCCTCACCATATTCCCTTGAAGGATTGATCTATAAATTAGATGATTTTGGGGGTACTTATCCTTATTATTGATTTCTCCCTCTGATTAATTGTTAATTTTTCAGTAGATCACCCTCAATTTGCCTTAATTAATCATGTCTTATTCTTTAATCACATCTTTAAACTTGAATCCTCTAATCCATGTAGAACTATCTAATAATATTTGATCACAATTCTTGTCTTAGGTCATTAGGAATTTTTTTGGACTCTTTTTTTTCCCATTTTCACCTTTAATTTATTGGCTTTTGACATGATCAACGTCCATAGTAAACCTGTCAACGTAGGCTAGTGTAACTAAATCAAATATATCTATTTTTTAAGAGAGAGGAGTTGTGATTTTTGTAAAAAAACATCATCAAGAAGCATGAAATAATGTGCATCTATGATGATGATGTTCGTATTGGATCGCAGACTTCAGCATGTATAAACTTCAATAATTTGTCTACTTCCATGTTGGTAGCTTCGATGTGCTACTTTTGAATTGATCATGTCATACATCTCCCTTACTTCTTCTCCATATCGGGTAGGTCATCAATCATCTCAAACCTACTTAGAAGGGAATTATGCAGAAAACACAGATTGCCATATCTTCGATACTAAAATACTTTGACAACAGATTCTCTGGTATTGACCATATTTGTCATTGTTTTGGAACTCAAGATATATTTTTTACCTCTATTGGAACTCACAGTCATTTGCCAATGTCACGAATCAATATAAAGATTTTGTTTTGAAAAATATTTATATTCCTAGGTAAAAAAAATATGTATTCTAAAAATGTAAAAGAAAAGAAATGCATACTTATTGTGGGTCAATAGATTATTGTTCTACCCCAAATATGTTTGTCTAGTAATCATTTCAAACAAACATTGTCATAAAGTATTTTGTTATGGAAATTTCTTAAAATATTAATATTTAAATGTCATTACCATTTCTAAATTTAGATATGAGTACGTTTTCTCTAGGTACTCTTCAACATGAACGTGATACAAAAAATGCACCCATATTTTCCCAAATTCATATTTAAGGTAGTTTGCAACCATTTTTGTTGTTTTTTTTTTCCCACAACTAAATATTGTGGATGCATGAGGTTTTTATGTTGAATATAAATAACCAAAAGTAACCCATGAATGTAAATTTACAGTTGTTAGGGATCAGGAACAGTCCACAGGTTTCCCTGAATTTGGAAAAATTGTTGTTTTTTACCGAAACTTAGGATTGACCTAGACCTAATATTTACCACTGCTATGACCCCAAAATTGCTCAGACTGCTCAGGAATCTTCCCAGAAATGAAATAATGGAGTTGTTCAATGTTCATTGCCCCTTTCACACACAAGTGCTAAAATAAAGTGCCCTTATTGTTGTTTTATCCCTCAGACTTGTGCAAAATTGCTCTAGAACTAGAATTGTTGTTATTTAACACTATTTGGAGGTTAGAAGAGGGATGAATCATGCACATGATTTCCAAAAATTGGCCCAAAATTGGTCTATAAATGGCCTCAAACCAATTACTCTACACTTTGGTGTGCATATGTGAAAATGTCAACATATTATGCCTACATGGAGTCTCCACAAAACTAGTGACAATAAACAACAAAATATATAGAACACCATGGATGACCATTAAATTAAAACAAAATACAAGGTGGAAAACATTTTAGCATATTAACATCAACAGATCAATCATGGCATCTAGAGTCCCATACAATAGTACAAGCATAGAAGTAAAAACATCACATACCAAACTCGATGATAAGTTTTAGTGCATTCATGTCACCAATTTCATGAACACCTGTAGATTTTAAACAATTTACCTTGCAAGTCAAAAAACTCATTGCCACTTCAATTTCAATCTTGAAAGTTTCTACATTCATGAAACATTCAATGATTTATGTACATTAACAAATAATTCAATAGAGATTTTACATGGATATTTGTCACACGTGCACAAAATGAATTTAACATTATACCTAAGATCCAACATCTCATATTTAATATCATAGCCATCTATCTAAGCATATAGACTAAATCCAGTTCTAGTTTTCCTCTTCTTTTTCTTACCCTATGGGTCTTTCTCTTACGAAGGGTAGCTAGAATTAACTCATGTTTTTAGTACTATACCCACTCAAAAAATGTAGTACTTCATCTTATAGATGCCAATTGATCCAACAAGTGCCAATTTTTATCAATCATATAATTTGTTACATTGTAAACTAATCTTCAACAATAGTCAAATTAAACTTTAGTTTGTCCATACACATTTACTCAAATATCTATTAATTCCATACATCCATCGAAAAATCAGTGCATTGCATCATAATTGTTGTTAGTAACTTACTAGAACCTGTTACCACCTATATTGCATGGAGTTCACCCAGCTTTTCATGAGGGTTCTAGACGTTACAGATCTACTATTTTTCATGAAATTATGGACACTTTGACAACTCAGGGCTTGTTCCTGATCTCAAACAAGGATTAATAAATATTTCTGGTAAGTTCTAGGCCAATATCTGGGCTGGAGCATCCTTTTTATGGAATTTATCAACAATAAATGAGGAATCTGGGCATAATTCACACCTATCCTTAAACACACAATAGAAATGAACTTTACTATGGGAATTCATGTGCATAAAGTTAGTAATAAGAGGCATTTATGGGCTATTAAAGCTCACAATCTCTATGGATGAATGGAACTAGTATGACATAATGGATAGCCATCAGTCTTGTTTTTGGTTGTAAAGGTGACCTACTTTCTTTATTGTTAGTGCATCTGCAATATTCTTTTTTCATTTACTCCAAAACTGTAATCTTTAAGAGGCCTTAGAGAAATTTTCATATTTTAGCCATTGAAATCAATAACAATGCTTTAGTACGAAATAAAACTACAATGAAGAATGCAGCTTTCATTCCACTATCTTGAAGCATCCAAGCCATGAAACAACATACATCAGGAAAAATCTAACAATAAAAGAAATGTCTAAAGATCAAGAGAACATTGTGCAAATGGATACCACTTCAAACTAGTTTTAGTATTAGATAAAATGGCCAAAGATCGAAATGAAAATCACACTTGTCCCAAGTACAAAATCAAACTACAACGAAGAGTGAAGCTTTGATTATTCTATATTGAAGAATACAAACAATGTAACAACATACACAAGGAAAAAATTAACAAGAATATCAATGTCTAAATCCCTAGAGAACATTTTTCATCCATGTGGTGAATGAATCAATCTATGTGCAAGTTAAACATACTTAGGAAACTCAAAACCTGTGATAGAAGAATTGAATGAATAATGAAACACTCAACTACAGATAAAAGATGATAATAATCTTGCAAATGAAATCCCACATGGAAAAATAATTGATGGACTAAGGCATCAAGACACATTTAATTACTAAGTTTGATGGCTTACTTGTCTCTAGGGTGACTGGATTGGATTACATCATTGAGTTGAGCAGTTACTTGCCATGGAGGTGAGTAATGTGTCATATGGACTATTTAATAAGTTAAAGGGTACAACATTCCTTGGATGTGAGTGGTTTGTCCTCTAGTTGGGAATGATTCCAAAATAGACATTGAAAACCATGTCTATTGATCACATTAAATTCATTATTAAGTTGATACATTACATGCCCAAATTACTGGGCTAAGAGTTTGACTGCCTCTAAGATGAGAAATTGATCTCATATGTACATTCATTGAGTTAAGAGAGAAGCATTCCTTAGAGGCCAGTAATTTGTCCCATATAGGTAATTTTTAGTGATAAAAAACAATACCAAGTTCAAACATGCCAAAACACTTAAGAAAACCACTATGTACTTCTATAAAGCATTCAATTACTAGGCTTGAGGTGATCCACTACCAAATGAATGAGTTAATAAGGCCCTTTGCAATCAAATATGAGTGAAAACATTAAGAAATAAGTGTTGTGATGTTCATCATCAACAAGAACCATAAAAAATTGATGGCAAATAAATCCAAGAAGACATTGATTAATATAAAGAATTCCTATGACTATCACATATCACCACAACTATGTGTCTCATCTAAAGCGAGGCTTAAAGGACACCAATATCTTTCCATCCCTAGGTCATATGACATATTTCACCACTCCTTTAGTCCCTTTTATTAAGAATGCATGCATTTAAACCAATATCAAGTATATACACTTGAATAAGAGCTCAACAAAATAGTAAATTCCACATGTTGGGTATACCATAACAAACTATCTACTCAAATCAAGATTTTTAAAACAATTACACAAGCAAATATGTGATTAGAGTCATTCATAAGAGAACTTAAGACCATAATAACCCATCAATGAATCATTCAAACAATGGATTCATTATTCATGTGTCCTTAAGTAATATATTCAATCAAGCAAACAACACAAATAACTTGAAATCAACCCAACGTTAATCATGCCACACAAGCTTAAATTACAAAGAAAAAAAGTATAGTTGATGAGGCTTAAAAATATTTTGTTTATTCGAGGGTCTAGGGCCTAAGGTCAATTAAGGGCCTCAATATGAGCTAACTTGTTAAGTATTTCAAAACAAAACATGGTAGAGTTCAATATTATGTGGTGAATCTATAGACCATATATTGTTGAATTGCCAATGTACAAAATAAGTATGAGAAAATGATAAATTTTTTCATTTTTTAGCAATTGAAATCAATAACACGTCAAGATTAATTGGGTGAGGCTTATGTTCAAATTCTAAAGTTTCCACTATACCCCAATATTATATCCAACAACTCACAAGACAAATATATCATTAACTTGTGACTTAACAAGGGTTGAGACATCACAATGGAGGTGCCTACCCCCCTATCCTTATCGCAACAAGACAATGTATGATTAGGGATTTGAACCAGGGTGAAGAGGGTGTGAAACATACCTCCTCACCATTTGAGTTATTTCCTATCGACATAAAAGTGTGGTCACTGTCGTACTTATTAATGTCCAATCCTAAGAATGACAAGAGGATGTGTTTTTATCCACTTATGAGTATATGCAAGGAGTGCAATGCAAGCCTCGCATGTTTCACCACTAACTTTCAATTCCCCCATGGAAACCTCAAGGTTTGGATTCCTTCATGGAAAATGAACCTTGGTAACCTGTAAAATATCCTCATTCCTCATCAGTGGATCCAATCCCTTTGGGTGAGGATGCTAAAATTTCATTAAAATAAAGAGGATGTGGGATGGCCTCACTAGTAAAAAGAGTAAAACGGTGGTTCGAAGACTCACAATGCACTGGTAAGAAGGATATCCCTTGCATTGTCTATTCAGTAGTTTCTCTTACTAAAAATGGCATATTATTCAGAGGAAGGAATGTCCCTCCCATGTAGTTTTTATGTCAAGGTAAAACCCTTTATAAAAAAATTACATTATTTCAAATTTCAAAATTTGCAAGGCAAGTAGGGTTTCTAGAAATCGATAAAAATAATCCTTGATATTTCTTTAATGGACTAAATTACTTATACCTGGGCTTGTGTGGAGGTGGAATTGTACCTTTAAAGGTAGGTTAGAAAAGAGGAAAAGGCATTTGAGCTAAAATATGCTCATTGGAAGTACTTCTTTGGATGGCACTAGGAAGGAATGTTGACACTAAATTGTTTTGGAGACTCACGACTAGTTATTCATAGGCTTAAAAATATTACTATAAAATTTTATTGGATCGTATTTCAGCACTAGTAGAAGGCTTAGGGATATCTCCTTCACTACAAGAGATATGTCATTTTATGCCTCGACATTACCACCACTACTAGTGAAGGATTTGGGAAATCTTTGGTTTTCAAAAAGTGGTACAAAATGGTGTAAATGTGGAGATATACAAGTTGAGATAATATCAGCTGGTAGGGGTGTAGACTGACTGGCAAGTGCCGTGTAAATGAAGGAATGTTGTAAAGGAGGTCTCAAGTTCAAATCTCACCCCGACTTATCCGTGCCCCATGCTTGCGGGCTTTGTGGATGCACCTAGGGTTATAGTGGCAGCCGACGGGAATGGACCCCGTGTCATGCGAGTACCAGAACCTCCCAGTTACCGATTCCCCCAGTACAAAAATAAAAATAAAAAATTGAGCTAATATTTTTGTGCAATAGTGGAGCTTGTGAAATATTTTAGTTTTGGTGGTAACTAGATATGTGGATGACCATGGTGTATGGTGAAAACCACCAAAGCCAACACTACATAGATTTACATTTTGTGGTGCTAAGCATCATAACCTCAAGGAACAACCTCAAAGAGTGTTTAGCGCAGAACTTATTTTATTTGTCACATAGCTTGGTTCCTCCTTAATGACATCTACTCTTCAATGTGTGAAGCCGAGTAGGCTACTTCATTCAGAGGGACTGCTTTGATATGGGGGATACTTTGGGCATAGATACTTTAAGTTCAGAACCTAATCATATCTTATTTAGTTCACACAACATTATGTTAAGATTGCCTAAAACGTTTTAATTTTAGTGCTCCTAGAGGACACCTACATCAAGCAATTTATTTCTATTTACCTCAATTTTCTTTGCCTTGTTATTTTACCATATGTGAGTCTCAAATATCAAATTATGCAAAAAAAATCCTTAAACTAGCAGATCTCCAACAATAAGGAGGTATTAAGAGAACATTCAAAAATTTTAACAGCAAAAATATCCTATTTGTTCTGTAAACTTAGCATTGAAGCTTGAGAGTCTAGAGTGATTGTCTTATACTACATATTTAGCTCCTTCAATACATAACTTTAATATAAGGTTGATAAAAACATTACTCTATCTGACACCAACAAGTACATTATCTGCCCCTATCTGACACAAACATTATTTAGCCTTTGTGTTCCCTATGCATTGAAATTTTTCCAAGAACCATGATGTGTGGTGTAGGACTATATCACTTCACGTAATATGACTGCTAATGGTTGTATGGTTTCACTGTAATGTTCAGTACCAATGAATCATATTTCAATGCAATGGTTGGTGTCCATGCATTTATGGCCCTTAGTATATTCAGACCAATTTTCTTAAGGTTCATGTCAATAGACAATTACAATTTGGAAACACTGATAGTACATGGAATGAGGTGGTCGTTGGGGGGAACTTTATGTATCCACCTACTAGAAATTTTCACCTGGTAAATAACATAATAGGTGAAGCTAAGCATGTGAAAAATAATGGAGCAGAGTTGGATATCTAAGGAAGAAACTCCATGCTTATGTAGGTAAGTATTATTTATAATTACTTGTTTGGACATTTATTGACCTTCAACTTATCATCTATAAGGTAATGGAGACACGTTTAGCAGCAGGAAGGTGAAGGGAATGCAATTGACACAAGTCATGACACTAGATTCATGATGGATGGATGTAAGGTTAGGGTTTTCTAAACTAAATGGCCCTGTATGATTGGTTAAGGTTATTTGTGTCAGCAAGGTTGGCTCAAGTAGGAAGTTGTAACTGTCTATATGGCCCATTTGGGGGTTTGAGTGGTCTCATTTCTTTAGTTTCATTCACTATGAAATGCTACAATATTTCATCTGAGATTTAGATCTTGAGCCATTACTGAAGCAATTGCAAGTTTCTATAGGAATTTAGAACCATGATGTTTTATTTTATGTTCATATAATTTATGTTTATCTAATAAGGGACTTATGAATGCAATATAACAATTATGTCAATATCAATACGATAATTCTCCAAAATAAATTTTCACGTGTAAGCATAGAATTGATAGGAGAGTCTGTAACTTCTTTATAAGCCTAGCAGTATATCCTTCTTTATTTCTCTTGTTTGTTTTCTCTTCATTTCTCTTATATTTTCTCTTATCCTCTGTCATCTTTGTTTTTTTAATTATTTAATTCCCCTCAGCACATTTTTCCTCTAAGATGGAACTTTGGGTTCCTAATGGATTTATGTTTGAGCCGTAAGCTTTGACATGGGTTTAAACATTAATAACCTTGACAATAGCAATAACCACCTAAGTGTTCCAAGTCATCTTGGATCTCATCTAAATATTTCCTAACTTGTGCATAGAGTTTTTAAAATTTGATTTTTATCACAAATAATTTCCGATCTTAGGAAACCATAGGTTTGTATCTTCAAGATAATTAGATGTAAAAAATGTATCTATTATGTAGACATAGCTTGTGTTACAATGAAAATCATTCAAAACCGGCAACAAGGAACCTAACATTTTCAACCAACAAAACATGTTGTCCATGTTTTTGGACTTCTAAGCATATTTGATCATTTCTATTAGCAATTCAAGCAAGGAAAAATAATAGGGAACAAAGAATGGTCCAAATTGACCAAGTATGGAATACAAATCAAATTAATAGAAGAAAAATAGGTATGGGAATTAGGAATATGTTGTTGATACTTATAATTTCTTGGTACAACTTACCTTGATTTGTGGAGCTTGACATTGGCTTCTTTTGCTTTACTTTGCAAAACATCTTTCAACATACTACAAATATTTTCTTGTTGCAATAATTTCATGTCAAGACCCATCAAACAAAGATTTGCATGTTTATGAAAATAACAAAATGAAGATAAGAAAACACAGTTTGAGTAGTTTGTCTCAATGCATAAAAACGACATTAATAATGAACATTTTTAATTTAACAATGTAAAGTACAATAATATTCAAGTAAAATAATTAGTAATAAGAGATCACATGAGAAACATGGAGAATCACAAAACAAAGTATATAAGGCCATCGATCACATCAAAATGACAATTTTTCTTCTGAAATATCAAAATGTTTCCCAAGTGACTATTTGGAATAAGTTCCAATGGATGAGTGAAATAGCAATAGTAAAATTTAAACACTAAAATTATATTCTCTATTGAATAGGGCCAACCATGTGAAGGTGGAAGCTCTTATGGCCCCTCCCCCCTCACATCACTCTCAATTCCCCAAACCCAATGCATCTACTTGCAAAAAAAATATTAGTGCAAATTCATTCATTCAATAGACGAAAAAAAATTCATTAAACCATTCATTGATCTAGGAGGATATTGGTGGCCACCCACCTATTCCACTTGGATCCCCACCATTATTTATTTCAGTTTTCCAGTTTCCTTAATTGTAGCACAATTTACTATTTTTCGCAGTTTTCGGGTCCTAAACTTTCGGAGCCGTTTTGAGGCCCTAAACAACGTTTTTTCGGCATCGAATGGTCAGGAAAATATGAGTCGGTTTTGAATTTCATATTTGATATTTATGGATGGAATCCTTAAATAGATATTTCTAACGATGTATCATGCACGTCAAACGGAGGTAGTTTGCTAAAGTTACGACCCCGGGAAATTGATGTAGGGAGTTACCCAACAGGGCCCACATTTTGGCTTTTCACCTCCTAGGGTTAGGTTTTTTGATGTGTAGGGTTTCCATTGTTTCTCAATAATATATAGGCCTTCGAGCCTCATTGTAACATAGAGTTCAGAGACATGTAGCCGCCACATCTCTTCTCAAAGATAAGCTACCAGCACTCTAGCTAATTTATTTCCATTCTGTATGTAAACAAGTTTCAGTTATTGATTAATGAAATGAAGTGTTATTTCCACTGCATATTTGTTTCTGTGGTTATTTGTGTATTTTGTTGCATTTATGTATAAATATGAATCAGTGGTATCAGAGCAATCTACTCTTTCTCGATCCTTCTTTGCATGTCCCCAATGAGGGCAGGGTATAAAGAGTTAGGGATCGATCTGGTTGAACCTTTGTAAGATCATCCTCGTAAATCCCGACGGCCACCCATGGGAGATGAAAAGAAAACAAGGGTGCAGAAGATCCTATCAAAATGTTTCTCAATGAGGCCCTTGAAAAACAAAGTAACGCAATGATGGATAACTTTGCTCATATCCTTCAATGACTTCCCACTAGCAGCGCATCTGCATCTAGCAGCCACTCTGGAGGCGAACCCATTTTAAGGTACAAGTAAACTTCGACACTCCCATATTTGAGGGCCGAATAGATGCAGACATCGTAGATAGATGGTTGAATATATGAGAAGGATATTTCTCGGTTCATGACTTTTCTGACCAGGAAAAGATTACTTTTTCTCTACTCAAAGCCGCCCTCCATGTCAAGGACTGGTGGGAAACCTACTGTGAGAGAAAGGACAAGGAGGAACCCTCTCTGTTCTTAGTCGTGCCCACTTGGAATTCTTTCCAAGATTCCATAAAGGGACAATATTATATGGTGGGGAGCTATGAGGACAAGTACATACAATGGACTACGTCACGGCAACAAAGAGATCCAGATGTGCATGAGCTGACAAATCTGTTCCATACCCTGCGCACCAAGTTGGGTATCAAATATTTCAAGAAGAATTTGGCACTAAAGTACTACAGTTGTCTACATAGATATATTTAGGAGGAAATGGAGTTCCTCGACATCTCCTCGCTTGGTATGGCATATTGGTATGCTGCCAAAATTGAGCAAAAATTCAAACAGAAAAAGCGAGACTTTGGATCTGCGAATCAGAAGCAAGGGAAAGGTGCCCCCAAATTGTAGAAGCAAGGACACAACCAGTGCATGGAGACTCAAGAAAAATTTCCAAAGCCTCAAGCAAAGAGCAACACTGCAAAGCCGAAGAAGGAAGCAGGAAAGTGGTGTGCGTTCCATAAGAGCCCCACTTACAACACAAGTGAGTGTCGGGCCAAGCAGTCACTGGTGACCGAGATAAAGGCTTCTGAATCAGATGCATACTCTAACACTAAATCAAAACCCAAGAAGGGGAATGACAGAGGGAAGAAGATTATCGATGCAGATCCCAATGCCACCGTTGCTACCACAAATATCCAAAAGGAAGAACCAGAAGATTCAGAGGAGGAGAAGTGTCTTTTCCACTCCAAAATGTGTGTAAAGGGTTCCCCACTACAGTTCATTGTCGACAGTGGGAGCCCAAAGAACCTAATTTCAATAGAGTTCATGAAGCTGTTGGGTTTGCCGACCACAACACACCTGCAACCGTACACCATCGGCTAGCTTCACCAAGGACGGGATCTCCGTGTCTGCCAGAAGTGTCACCTTCCCTACACCATCAAGCTCTTCACCGATGAGGTGTTATGTGATATTGCTCCTCTTGATGTTTGTGATGTATTATTAGGTCAACCATACTTATGGAAGTGATATGTTTTGTATGAGTCCCGGCCTCACATTGTTATTATTACGTTGGGAAATAATTTGTACAGGATACCAGAGGTACCACCTCCTACCGCTATCTCTTTGGTTACTACAAAACAATGCAGTAAGCTCATTTCCAAAACCGGGAAGTTTGTTTTCTTGATGATTCTCCCTCATGAAAATGAGAATATTGTGGCCACGACCTCCAGACAGGACCCCTCCGCACATAAACAACAGATGGACAAGGTCGTGGGGGAGTACCAGGACATATTCACCTCACCCACTGGGGTGCCTCTCCACTGTCAGGTCAAGCACCCCATCAATTTGACCCCAGGTGTGCCGCTGCCCAATGGATTGATCTATCGACGCTCTGTTCTAGAGAATGATGAAATCAAGAGGCAAATTCAGGAGCTACTGCAGAAGGGTCACATCCATCCAATTTCATTTCACTATGGGAGCCCGATCATGTTGGTACAGAAGAAGGATGGGACTTGGAGACTTTGTATTGACTATCGGGTGCTAAACAAGATCACTGTCTCGAATAGGTACCCAATCCCATAGATTGATGACCTCTTGGACCAGCTTACAGGGGTGAAATATTTTATCAAGATCAACTTAAAGTCTGGGTATCACCAGGTACCGATCGAACCGACCAACGTGTGGAAGACTTCCTTCAAAGCCAAGGAGGGCCTTTTCGAATGGTTGGTCATGCCTTTCGAGATGACAAATGCTTCTGCAACCTTCATGAAACTGATGGACGACATCTTGTGGCCATTCACCAACTCATTTGTAGTAGTATACTTGGATGACATCCTGATCTTTAGCCAAACTTGGGAAGAGCACCTCCACCACATCCGATAGGTCCTCCAAACATTGCGGTAGCACAATTTGTGTGCCAATTTGGATAAGAGCATTTTTGGCATGACCCAGGTTCAATATCTGGGATATATTATTGATGAGTGTGGGGTACATGTGGATCCAACCAAGATCCAAGTCATTCGGGATTGGCCAACCCCAACTACTCTAACAGAGCTTTGCAAATTTCTGGGCCTTGCTAATTTCTACCGCAGGTTCATGTTGGGATTCTCTCATATCACTTGGCCCTTGAGTCAAGTCACCAAGGGAGGAGTGAAATCAAAATTATTTTGGTCGAAAACTCAGTAGAAGGCGTTTGCAGAATTGAAACATTGCCTCTGTTGTGCCCCAGAGCTCACATTACTAGACTTGCAACAACCATTTGAGATCAAGAAAGATGCCTCTGACTATGCTATTGGGGCAGTCCTTACTCAAAAAGGGAATCCAGTGGCATATGATAGTGAGACCCTGTCTGACATAGTCTGCAAATATCCCACTTATGACAAAAAGATGTATTCCATTGTATAGGCTTGCCGACAATGGAAGCATTAAATTTTGGGGAAGGAAACGATCATCCACACAGACCACCGACCCCTGCAGTTCATACAGACACAAGGGAAGTTATAGAACAATCACCATCAAAAGTGGTCCACATATCTACAACAGTTTCATTTAAACATAAAGTACAAGAAGGGAAGCACCAATAATGTTGCATACTACCTCAGCCGACCACCGATCGTGGTGATAACCACCGTGCTCAACTCTTGTGGGCACGAGACTTCTGAGTGGCCGCTTCTCTACAAGAGTGATCCAAAATTCATCCATGCATACCAGACACTCTTGGAGGGAAACCAAGTTTCAAAATTTCACCTCCAGGATGTACTACTATGTCACATGGGACACCTTTGTGTTCCTTAAAGCGAGCATGCCAAGATGATTTGGGAAGTGCACTACAATCGGGTTGCTGAGCATTTTGGGGTCGATAAAATAGTGGCAGTACTGCAGAAGTATTTTTATTGGCTGAACCTTTGACAAGACGTTGGGAAGTACATCCAATCCTGCACTACCTGCGCCATTGCCAAACCATCCATCAAGAAGCAAGGCCTCTATACTTCATTGCTTATCCCTAGTCAACCTTGTGAATCCATCTCCATGGATTACATGTCAGTCCTTCCTTCTACTAAGCACAGCAATGACTGTGTGTTTGTGGTCGTTGACAGATTATCAAAGATGGCCATAATGGCAGCCTGCGAGAAGAATATCATAGCAGAAGCCACTGCTAAACCTTCTTTGAACGAGTGTGGGTACACTTTGGGATCCCATAGTCTATAATATCAAACCAGGATAGCAGGTTCCTTAGCACATTTTGGTCTAGCCTATGGTCAATGCTAGACACCAAGCTCACAAATTCCACATCTTTCCATCCCCAGACTGATGGCCAAACAAAGGTCGTCAACAGGATGATCATACACATTTTGCGCATGTACAACTCAAAGCATCCACGCACATGGGATGAGATCCTCCCCTATGTACAACATAGCTATAATCGGGCCCTCCACAGCTCAACCAACCATATCCCCTTTCAAGTGGGCTTGGGATTCCAGCCACTATGTCCCATTGACATAGCCATGCCATTTGCAGCTACTCGAGATGATTCAGCTCATATCCAGTCTGAATTTTCCAAGGCGAACAACTTCATTGAGCGCATTCAGCACATTCTCCAATAGGTTCATAACATATTGGATAGATCCAATGCTAAGTACATGCAGCGACATGATCAGCATCGCGTGCAACACAACTTCCAGGTGGGCGACAAAGTGTGGCTACACTTACAGAATGAGTGCCTCACTAGATCCCACCGCAAGCTTCGCCTGCTCTGATATGGGCCATACACCATCACCAAAGCTATTGGGGACAATTCCTTCAAGCTCAGTATTCCACCATTCCTTGGTATGCACCCATTGTTCAATGTGGACCTCCTTCGGCCCTACTTTCCACCTCTACTGGACACATTAGACATGGCAAAACAACTCACACCAACAGATTTAAACCCTGAATGCATGGAAAAAGCCACAACTGATCAGATTATGGACACACACACCAAGAACACCCACCAATAGAAGATCCAGCTATATCGAGTTGTCAAAGCAGGCCAACTCCTTCACCAGGGAAAGTGGCTCACCAGGGACCAAGTTCAGCAGAAGTTTCCTCATCTCATGGAGGAACTCAACGCAATGGGGCCCATTGCTTCCTAAGGGGGGAGGAATGATCCAGGAGGATATTGGTGGAAACCCACCTATTCCACTTGGACCCCCACCATTGTTTCTTTCAGTTTTCCAGTTTCCTTAATTCTAGCACAATTTACTATTTTTGGCAGTTTTTGGGTCCTAAACTCTCGGATCCGTTTTGAGGCCCTAACACAGAGTTCATAGGCATGTAGCCACCACATCTCTTCTCAAAGATAAGCTACCAGCACTCTAGCTAGTTTATTTCCATTTTGTATGTAAACAAGTTTCAGTTATTGATTAATGAAATGAAGTGTTATTTCCGCTGCATATTTGTTTCTACGGTTATTTGTGTATTATGTTGTGTTCCTGCATAAATCTGGATCGTTCATTAAAGAATTCATTCATTCAATAGCCAAAAAACCCATTCATTAAACCATTCATTAAAAAATTTCATTAAATCATTCATTCATTAAATAGCCAAAAAAACATGCACGACATTGTATTATAAAAAACAATTACTCAAAATTTCTTTAGTCACTTCTTTTTTTGTTTTATTCTCTTTACAAAATGAACAAGAGGTGCATCTTCTAGAATTTGTCTTTCGGTTCCTGGTGCTTCATCAACTTGTTCTGGTGTCTCCTTAGTAGAGTGCACGCCAAGTGGATCTTGCGGAAAGGGGTTTGGAATTGCTACAATAATGTGAAAATTTTGCATTAATTTATTTTTGTTTTTATAATTACCAGTATTTCATTTAAAAATAATTACAAAGGTGTTTTTTTACATGGTGTGGCCACATCATGTTCTTCATTTTCTTGTCTAGGATCAACCTGTACAGTGTCACCATATACATGCTCTACAGTTGAAATATGGAGAAGTACAATTAATGTTCACCATATGCAATTATCTATACAAAACTATAGAATATGAATAAATTCATTACCAAGAATCGAAGCATGTTCTTTGACTAGTTTTTTTCCATCACTGACATTAAGGGGATCATTGCTTTCCTACTCAGAATAGAAGAAATATTTTATGTTAATTGTTTATAACTAATATATTGCATGACAACTAATAACTTTTCATTAAACTATATAGATTTTATATACCTATGCACCAGATGGATCACCAAAAGACGTGTTTTCCCAGATAATATTTTTCAGCATTCAACAACAGCTTCAAAGCCATGTTGGAAGCCAAGATTCGGGTCTTCTGGGGTGGGAACTTTTTTGAATCGGTCGTCCTGCATATTTGCATAACGTCATTAATTTTACATTTTGTGCCGCATTAAAATGAAAATAATTTGCAATTTATTACTTGGATGCATTATCGAGTTTTTGATACTTACAATTCGCGCTGCCAAATTTGAATAACCACCAGGCCCAAGCTTGTGCTGACCATTTTTTCCAGTCTTTCCTTTGTGGCCTTTGAAGTGTTTGAAAACCTAAGGAAGTGTTGAATTACATTAGATGTTCCAAATTCAATATAAAAATTAATAATAATAAGGTTTAACATTACATTGTGAAAATTATTGCATACCTCCTTGTTCCTGGTGGTATCTTTCATGCTTTTCTCAGATCCCTCTCTTTTCCATCTTCCACTAGGGCTTTCCACTCCCTTGATGGAATCATCGAAGGGCACTCATACCTAGGGTTCCTTTCCAGGTGAACCCTATATTTTTCTTGGACAATCTTCATATGTTTTCCAACCTTATTTAGGAACTTTGTTGTATCAAAGGTATCGTTGCTGAACATGCCAACCAACCAATTAGTCAACTCATCCTTTAAATTTTTTGCCTGTTTGTCTCACCTTGTGCGAATGGTGGACCCGCAAATCTCTAAGGTCAAATCATTTATATTTTCATAAAAAACATCATTTCCTGCAAAACAATCATTCCATCATTAGTTTAAAAACAATTATCTGTATATTACAATCAAATTATAAAAAATAAATTGAACAATGTACAATTACCTGGAATCTTCTCTCTTTTTATTGGAATGAGTTCCTCGTTCACCAAAAATGTTGTCTCTATTGAAACCATGCTAGTGACATGGTAAGATCCAGGAAATGTTGTTTCAACATCAACATTACTATCAAGCTTTGTATCCACCCCTTCTTCTGCACGATTTGGTGTGCGTCGAACAACAACGGCCGCACTCTCTGCTAGCTTCGGGGTTATCGTGGAATGTGTTTTCGACTATTCAGTTGACAACAATGGTGCAATACGTGGTGTACGTGGAGTCATTTTCTCACTGGTCCCAACACCGCCTTCACCAATAATGTGTGGTCGTAGAAAATCTTGTAAATACAAACCATTCAATTATAAGTTCACTATCATATAAAAGTAAAAATTATAAATTTCTAAATGAATTGATATTATGATTCAAGATTCCACAACTTACTTTCAAGGCCTGCGATCTCTTTACCAACACTTCAACCTTGGCTTTAATATCGTCTATCTACGGAATAATGAATAATAGACGAAGGATATACGAATTAAGTTTTTTTAAGGTATTCTCTATCACATTAATCGGTTCTAGAGAAGAACCAATGTCAGCGTCATTGAACAACTCATTCACATCAAAATATATGGATTGTTGTGATGTTGTTTCATAAACCGAATCATTGGTTTGCAACAAAAATATATAAAACATTACTTACGTGTTGAAGAAATAGTTTGAGAAAAAAATTATATTAACAAAACATATCTATCATGATAGATTCCTAGAATTACGTCTAGGTTTACCTAATTCCTAGATGATAGTGTGGTTTGATCAACAGCTGGGGACTTTCCCCGATCATCCACATGCAAAAAAAGAAGTAGAAAACATTATCATAATGAAAGCAATTATACAAACGAAAAAATACATAACAAAATAAACATTATGCTGCATTTTTTATATGTGTACAATTTTGAAGTATTTAAATTGTAGAATTACATTTAGGTTTACCTGTTTCCCTGAGGTTGTTGTCATCTGATCAACAACCGGGTGGTTTCCGCAATCTACATCCTGCATCAAATATAGATAAGATTATATAAACCAAACGAATATACTCTTGAAAAAACATAACAACAGAACTGTTTGTACATATTAAATTTGTACAATGGCATCCATGTATTCCTGCTTCCTCGAGGAAGTTCTTGTAACATCTACTATGAGGGAGGTTCCCCTCACAGAATCCTGCATCAAAAACATATAAAAAATTACCTAACAAAACAAAAATACTCACTAAAACAATATAATAACATAACATTTTGACGTACTTAAATTGTACAGTTACAATCGTGTTTACCTCTTGCTCTGAGACTATTGTCGTCTGACCAGGTGCTAGGGTAGTTCCCTGCTCACTACCCTGCGAAGTAAATATAGATAACATTGTATAAACTACACGAATAAACTCACAAAAAAAAACACTAAGAAAAAATCAATTTTCAAATTATACTTGTATTATTACAAAGATGTATACCTGTTGCCTCGACGATGGTGTACTCCTGTGACTAGCTGTTGGGGTGATGCGCCCCCGATCATCTCCCTGTGAAGAAAACATGGAGAATTTAATCAAATTTATAATAATCTACTAACGAAAAAATCCTAAAAATGTTAAAATAATTAATAAAAGGTTGGGTAAATTATTGGATGTACCACATCCATAGTAACTATGTTTGTATCTACTCGATTCAAATGGTAATTAATAAGTAGTTATTCCCCTACAACTATTGATTTAATGGCACATACAAATACACGGTTGCCTTCACGCCCCTCAAATATGCAGTTGGGTTGCTTAAGTGTAGACCCTAGTTGTGTACTGTTTATAAACCTCGCAATATTCCTAGTTGTCTTTGGCCTTTCATCAATGTACAACGTTTCTCCTTTATTTTGATATTTGTCTTTCAGTTGTAAATAATTTGCTGACAACCCATATCTATGCATACTTTGTGTATATTGGAGCAGGTGTATCCAATATTTGTAGTTGTAAGAAGGTTTAACATACTCCATCAATTATGTACATCTGTCGTAACCGACTTTTATGTCATCCATGCAAAACAACCCCAATCCATGTAATGACGACGGTGCAATTCTATATATCCTCTCATTCATGCAAAAATATGTGTTGACTTGAGGAATATCCATAGGTAACCATTGTTTCACTATATTTTTTTACCTTAAGGGCACATCGATGTCGCCTATTGTCTCATCATCATAGGAACTTGACCCCCTTCCTACGAAAAAAATTCCTTGCGTTTATTGAATTTTCTTCTAATCTTCTGACATCTAGTTGATCTAGCCTTTGTAGACCTACGGGATGTCCAACTTTCCTCTAACCTTCCTAAACTCCCCTCGTTCGAGGAAGACAGGTCTGACAAATACCTATTTAGTTCTACCTGCACCATGGTCGAAAAAAACTTGGCAAATCAAAGCAAAATACCATCATGTTGAAAAAACCTCCAACCAATACCAATTTTAAGAAAGAAAAGGACGCACAAGCCAAGATGGATAAACAAACAATATATTTAGTAAAAAAATACCATCAACCAAATACTCACCAAAAAAATTTAATAGTATGCAATCCATCATTCAACAATAACAAGCATTGCCAAAATAGTATACTTACCGAAGATTTTTACATTGACAACCACAACAATTCATATAGACACTAAAACAAACCAACATCCTTTTGACACTGTGTTCTCAACTTGTCCACACAACATTATAAAAAAATCATACAATAACTAGATCCGCATTGAGCATACAACACTTTTGGATGATGAAACTATCACCTCCAATGGCATACCCATCACCTAGATAAATTTCCTACTTTCTTAACCCCATCAACCTCAAATTCTAATGTCACTGACATGCAAGAGTATACCACATAAATAAAAAGAGTATGCAAGAGAACCAAAAAATAGTATGCCACACAAATGAAAAATCTCTTATAAGAGTTGTATCATGACTTCCTCAAATATTTCTCCTTCTTAAAGTTCTAGGAAGGAGAGGAGACCAACCTTCATATTCAGTGCTTCCTTGGATAAACGGTCTGGACTCATATTGTGCACCTGTAGACATGCCTAAAATCATATAACCCACCAATTGAAGTCGTCGGTAGTATATCATATGTCAGATTCAATGGATATCCAATGACAAATTTCACTACATAGATGTCTAAAATCCGACGAGGTCTCCTTCATAGAGGTCGGATAACCCACGAATTGATATCATTATCTTGAGGAATTATAAGAATGGCATCTTAGTGAGATCAATCTATTGAGAAACATATTTGATAGACTTATAAGTATGACATCATATTGATATTATTATATTGAAGAATATAAATAATTCTCTAGTATAACAACACATCACATAGTCTTGTAACACGAGATAGATATCAAGTGGTCCCATAGAAAATGATTCAGTCAATTAATTTCAAAATACGAAGTACATTTTTGACAAATTTTGTAGATGTAGATTTTTTAATTTGTTTTTTTCCCTCACCAAAAATATTAAAGAACCAGTTTATTAATCTCAAGATATATAATAAAATCATTTGCTAATATTTTGTAACTTTTTTTCAGAAGAAAAATTGGTGTTCTTTGATATTCAATAGTGAATCAAAGGTAACTTGTACATAGTCCTAGAAATAAGTCACTCAAGATGCAAGTGGAGATAAGTATCAAAAATTTCCCAATGGGAGTGACAAAACCCACAATCCCAAGATTACTGAAGTAGCAATACCACAGGGAGAACATACAGAGCCCAAACCTCTTATCCAAGGAGGCATCGAGGGTGGCAAAAACACACCCCTAGGGGATCAAAAAAAAACCTATATCCCCAGCTAAAAGAAGAAAGATGCTAATGTCTCCCATACTCGAAAGAACCAAAAAAGAGTATGCCATATAAATAAAAAATCTCCTAAAAGAGTTGTATCATGCCTTTCTCAATGATTTCTACTTCTAAAAGTTCTAAGAAGGAGAGGAGGCCAACCTTCATATTCAGTGCTTCCTTGGATAAATGGTCTGTACTCATATTGTGCTCCCTGTAGACATGCCTAAATTCATATAACCCACGAATTGAATTCGTTGGTAGTATATCATATATTCCTTATTTCAAGGATATCCGACAACAAATTTCACTAAATAGATTTTGAAAATCCGACGAAGTCTCCTTCATATAGGTCGGATAACCCACGAATTGATATCATTGTCTTGAGGACTTATAAGAATGGCATATTAGTGACATCAATATGTTGAGAAACAGATTTGATAGACTTATAAGCATGACATCATAGTGATATCATTTTCTTAAAGAATATCAATAATTCCCTAGTATAATAGTACATGACATAGTCTTGTAACACAAGATAGATATCAAGTGGTCCCATAGAAAATGCTTCACCCAATTTATCTTAAAATAAAAAATATGTTTTTGACAAATGTTAAATTTTTCATATGCTTAGCTAAGACATCAGTATTTCATTTCATTTTCATGACAAAAGCATATAAACAGGATCACTAAAAGATAGACAAGCACAACCATAAAAAAGGAACACAAAGATTTATCCTGGGAAAAACCTAGCAAAAGCTTCCTCAATATAGATGCCCAAAAAGATAAAAGATAAAACCACCAAGGAGATCAAAGCCTGATCCTCCTCCTTCTCCAGCTACTTCTCTTCTCCACTAATGCGCTACACAAGTGAGAGTGTGTGTGTCCCAAATGAGGAGAACTACACCTCTATTTATATTCATCTGTTCACTTAAGTTAACTCATTTGACATGTAGGCTCGAGTTAAATCATGTCGACTCGAGTTACACATGTAGGCTCAAGTAACCACACTGGGGTGCTAATGACCCACCTTTACGATTAGAGGGGACTACCTCATGACTCTTATTAGATCTTCCGATTAGGAGAATCGGGGTACAATGTAATACAAGTGGTTCGCCCGGTAGGACCATCGAGGACCACAAAAAGATACATATAGAATATTCTTCGAAGTTACAATATTTCAACACTCCCCCTTAACGAGAAGGGTATTCTAAAACAACATCAACAACAACAAGAGTAGAGATAGGGGACATCATCAACATCAGCAGGGTAACACATCTATAAATCATTGGAATCTTTTCAACATCATGTAGTCTTCATCTTCAACCATCAGCAACATCTTCAGCATTTTGATCTTTCAATTAGCAACGACATCTTCAACACTTGAACCTTTCGATCAACAACATCTTTAGCACTTTGCCTGTTCGATCAGCAACAACATCTTCAGCATTTTGACCTTTCAATCAGCAACATCTTCAGCACTTTGACTTTTTGATCAGCAACAACATCTTCAGTATTTTGTCCTTTCGATCAGCAACATCTTCAGCATTTTGACTTTTCGATCAGCAACAACATCTTCAGCACCTTGACCTTTCGATCAGCAACAACATCTTCAGTACTTTGATCTCTCGATCAGCAATATCATCATCAACACTTTTCCCTTTCGATCAGCAGCAACATCATCATCATCATATTCTGATCTGTCGATCATAATCATCATCACATTCTGATCTTTCGATCAGAAACATCATCATCATAATCATAGCGCGTCATCATCATACTCTGATCTTTTAGATCATTACGTCATCATCATCATACTCTGATATTTTGATCAGTACGTCATCATCATCATACTCTGATCTTTCGATTCAGTATGGCATGATCATCAGCAACAATAACCTGCAATCCACAACTCAAAGAAAAAAAGTTTTTGGAT
>LPNX010266410.1:152480-192798 GCA_001517045.1 Pseudotsuga menziesii | reverse complement strand
GATTGGTTCAACATCAATGAGTCCTTAGTGTTCCCCAAATAAAACTTAAGCAAAATGACTTTACTAGGATCCGTTCTCAGGCATTCCACCATATCAGTTGCTTTTGTAAGTAGATGCTCTTTAATAGATAAGTTAACCTCCTTGCTTGAGTTCATTTCTTTTACCAGGCTTTCCATGTTCTTCAGCAAAAATAGATCACTATACATACATCTCTCTTCTATAGAGGGAATTAAATTATTGAAAAGGATTCTACATTTATCATGTATACCCTCAAATAGCCTATCAAACTTTATGGTCATTATGACCTCAAGCAAACTATTGAAAACTTTTGCATCAACCTCAATTCCCCCTAATGCATCTCTTGCTCTGAAAAATTGCTCAATTGTATACAAAAATCCCAGGTCTAGCTGGTGATTAAGGTTTGAAATACACCCAGATTACTCATTCATTGTTGTTTTACTACTGCTATAGCGCCCAAAATGCTTGTTTAGGACTATTATCCGATTACTACTGGTTAGGGCTAGAACAACTTCTAAACTGCGCCTAGAATTAAAGTTTAGGTTGATAAAAGGGCTTATACAGCTGTCTTGCTGCCCAGAACAGCCCAGAACACCAAATTTAAGGCTGATGTAACAATATAACTTGCCCAGATTGCTGATTTTTTTGCCCAGAAGTGCTGATTTTTTTTCATGGTCAAATTTTACTTGCATAACTGCGTAATTGCTTTGATATCTAATGATGGTAATTGTTATGAAAGGTCATTAAATATCTGATTGACCTTTCTTCTTTAAGAAAAATAAAATTAATATCATTTTTTTCTCTTGGTTCCAAGAATGTATGGCTCATCTTATACTGAAAATAAATATTTACAGAACACGAAGAATTACCTTAAAGCAGTCAGCCTACAATAAGGTCAGAAAAAACATAGGCACATATATTCTTAGCATCATGATGAGAAGAAAACCTTTAGCTTTGACTTGAACGCTTACCTCATTCAAAGACAACTTTTAAAAGCAGAGGCTGTACTTAGAACTCCTTCAAACCTTTAGCTTTGACTTGAACGCTTACCTCATTCAAAGACAGCTTTTAAAAGCAGAGGCTGTACTTAGAACTCCTTTAAACACATACTTACAGTTCAATGAGAAAATACATACTTACAGTTCAATGAGAAAATACATACTTTACAACCATTGCTTAGGACGACATGGTGCATGCTAACATTTAACAAGCTAGATCAATTTGTTGCCAATGTGTTCTCACCATCTTGGCTAACTAATTAAAATAATTCATCATTTCCATGGCCCACAAAACTTATCATTAGATAAAGCTTGTGCCCACCTGTTACTTTACACATTGCAGTGTCAAGATCTTAGTTGACTCGGCGAGTGATAGAAAATAGGCCTTACACCAGCTCCTCTAAGCTTTGATGCAAATGATCCATTATTATGTTTCTTGTACTCAGATTTCTGAGGAGGTAACAACTGGTGCCATTAAAGATCAACTGAAAAATAATGGCTAATTCCTTGGGTTTATGTTTGGAGTGGCTATGTCTTAAAGACATGATTCCATTTCTTTGATGTAGCCTTACAAACCCTGAAAATTATAGGACAGTCGAAGATGAGGGTTAAGTCCACAAGACAGACCCACAGTGAGGATGCAACCCATAAGACAGTCCATGGCATCATTGCAGCCCTAAACCAGCAGCAAAGGTTATAGTTCATGCTCACATCACTCAACAATAGGCTCACAATTCACCCTACAACAGTCCAATAGGGTCATGGCTTAGCTTGGCAGCCCATAACGAGGTTACGCCCAGCTTAACTGTCCAACAAGAGATCATGGCTTAGCTTGGCAGTCCATACAGAGGTCACACCCAGTCTTTAGCAGCCCACAAAGAGGTCTTTCCCAGTCTAAGGAACAACAATAAGGTCACGACCCATACTTAGGAGCAGCAAGAAATTCACAGCCCACTCCAAGGAGAAGTAAGAACCCTGGAGGTCAAGCCAAAGCAACAATAAACCCTTAGAACATTCACTTAATCAGATCTCTAATTTTCTCTTGTCAAGACACACACTAAATGAAGTTTAAGACTTGAATTCATAATATTAACATGTCTTCTAAAATGGGTCTTGTAGTTGCATTATCTTTAACAAGTTTTACAGCTCTTTGCTATAACTGCTTTTTGAAATAGGGATCTTCATCGGCATTTACCTTCCTTTTCTTACATGAAGGATGAACCTTGACTTGGAAGGGTGCATTCCTTTCTCTCCTTTCCCTTGGCTTCTGCATTACAATATAGACAAGGTTTTTGTCCACATCAGAGCTGTCTTCTACCTTTGGAAGTTAATGTTCTTCATGTCCATGTCTTGTCATTTTGTGAACATTTGTTCCTTTTAAACGTATCCTTGTATCAGGCCTTTGGAAGATGAGTCTCAGATGGTCTTAGTGATTTGTGTAAGCTCAAAAATGCTATTGGCTACGCACTTCTGATACAGAGTAGTACAATATTTTGAATTTTCCAAACCTAGGTTCACTTAAAGCAATTTTTGCAGCTCTGCCTCTGCTCTATCCAAAATGTGTCCTCTCTTGAAACTGGGATCTTTCTCAGAGACACTTTCCACAGACCTGCCTGGAGCAATGATAAAATTAAAGACAGCCATGCACTATGCCTTAAGAATAACCAACCCCTTTCCTTCACACTATGCTCTTTGTATAATGTTTAAAGCTGAGAGAGTATATCTAGAATGATATTTTCCAGTTGTGATAGATCCCCTGTATGGCCAAAATGAACATTATGGCGCATAATTCTGCTAAAACTTATGAAGTATTCAATTTCAAGCAACTTGTCTCTGCCCAATTCAGGACTCCATGGCAAAGCACTAGCTTCCTTAACATCAATATCTGATAGAGTGATCCAGCCAAGTACAAAACAATATCATTCAAGTATAAGCTCATGCACTTGGGAAGCTTCCCTATTCTGCCACACTTCCAAAATGCGACAAACAACAGAATAGAGATCAGACCAATTTAAACCCAGATCTTGAAGAACTTTGTGTTCTACAACACCCCAGTTATGAACCCCACTAACATCAATCAGTTGCTGAAAGAGATCAGCCATTCCATGCTCTTCTGTGACTCCCTCATTCACATTTATAACACTTTGTACCTTCCACTATGAAACTCTTGGTAGATTGATACATGAACTAGATGGTTCTGACATGAGACAAGGGAGATAACCCATAAATGCCTTGATTCAATTGAATTATAGCCTAACATGGACAGTCTTTCCCTACCTTCCAACATGGTTACAGTTGTCAGGCTGCAGGCAACATTGCTCCCTTGAATGATGGACACTTCCCTTCATAATGATTTCCCCTCCTTGGGCTATCTTGATACAATCTGAGAATTTAAATTGTTTTGAAATACAAAACTCTACTACCTCTAATCATCATTAACAGGTGGCAGTAAATGGTTTAAATCACCATTATGGCACTGTTCAGCTGCTTTCAAATCCTCTCTGACCTGGCTCCCAATCTCTTTGCCGGCATGGCTGTTTGTCACCAAATCCCAGCTGCTCTTAATGGTGGTTTAAAGTCACAAAATTTCTGAATGGATGGTAAAAAGTCTGAATGGATGGTAAAAAGTCACAAAATTTCTTTCAGATGGTGTAGAAAAAGGCAATTATTTATTAGGTCAATTACCATACACGTTTGAGATGCGAAGAATGCTTAGAAGTGTTCTGGCAATGGTGTAAGAAGGTTATATCCTTCTTGCTGCTGCTATATAAGACCTCGAAAATATGAGCCTTCATAAGACTAAAATAATTATACCTTCCCTGCTTCTCCTACATGTGTTGTAAACTCCTCTAGGTGCCACACTGATCATGTGTTTCAACAGCTGACTCTTTGCAACTCCAGGATCTCCCATCAAATAGAGATGCAAGTCACCTCTTATCTGCAAGTAGAACATAAATGTGAGCAATAAATATACAGTTGCATGTGCAGGCAAAGAGCAAATACACTAGGGCCACACTTCCCCCTTCTACACGCACATAAACACACACTAGGGCCACACTTCACTTGTAGGCATTAATTGTTTTTCTCAGACTCTCACCAACTTACCCTTGGTTTCTCTTTAAGGCTCCCTTAGTGGGTTCCAACTTGCTTTGTCTTTTGGCCTCCTGAACTAAGGCTACATGAGCATTGTGTGTTCTAGAATTGTTGTTAGTTGTTAAATTTTGTTGATGCAAATAGATTATTTTTTTTGGTGAAACTATGTATAATACTAGATATTTTCCAGCAACAAAGATCAATTTGAAGGATGTGTTCATCTAATTTGATTGTTCTCATTGCAGGCTCAAATTCAGAAGTTGTTAGAGCACGTGCCCAAAGGGCATATACCTAGATCGATGACAGTACATATAAGAGGAGAACTTACGAGGAAGGTTTGTTTTTTTGTGAAGTTTTTACATTTGTTCTGTTGGTTGCATAAGATTTGGCTTTTGTCACAATTAAAATCATTACAAAATCATTTACAGGCTTACAGCTGAGTCTGGGTTGCTCAGGTTGGGTCGGGTGACCTAGTGCAAATCTCTGGAATATTTCTTCCTATTCCTTATATAGGTTTTCGAGCAATGCGAGCAGGGTTGGTGGTAGATACATATCTTGAAGAAATGACAATTACTCGTTTTAAGAAAAGATACGAAGAGTAAGTACAATTTTACCTTTTTACCGGTTTTTGAATGTTAAACACGCTTATAATTAATCTATATCAGTTTTTCAATTAGACTGCCTACAATTATTTTTGTCCCTGCTAATTAATTGCAGATGTTAGTTACAACTTTGATCTAATTGGGCCTGATGTTCCTACAGGTTTATGGAACCCTTGATCTCACGAGTTCCCATCATGGTTGTGGAGGGAAATCATGAAATCAAACAGCAAGTTGGAAATAAGTCATTATCGGCTTACAGTGCAAGATTTGCATTTCCAAGTCAAGAGAGTGGATCCAATAGCACCTTCTATTACTCCTTCAATGCTGGAGGCATCCATTTCGTCATGATTGGAGGATACATAGATTACAATAAAACAGTTCTAACAATTTCTTCTGGCTTAGAGTATATACTATTTGATGAGCACAGTAGGAAGTTTTACAGGTGTTCTTAGATGGTAACAGCATGAGAAAGAATCCTAACATTGATTTTAGTGTAGGTCAGAAACATAATTACTTTGTTGTAGATATTACAACGGGCTTTTGGGCATAAAATCTAGGCTCAGTTTTGATATTAATGATAATTTTTCTCCTTGTTCACAGGGGAACAATATAGATGGCTGGAGCATGATTTAGCAGATTTTGATAGGAGCATGACTCCTTGGCTTGTTGCTACTTGGTACCCACCTTGGTACAACAGTTATAAAGCCCATTATCGTGAGGTTGAATGCATGAAACAAGAAATGGAGGAGCTACTATACAAATATGGTGTTGATGTTGTATTCAATGGCCATGTGAGTAACTAACTAAAGAAATATCCAATAAATCTGCTTAATGGTGTTTCATGATTTTGACCTTATTTATTCTTCTTTGATTAGGTATGTAGCAGAACTACATGAAACAATATCTAGGGGGTGTATAAGTAATTGTGGTAAGAGGAAGAATGACAAATAATCTGGGTTATTCCTGTTGCTTGCAGGTTCATGCATATGAGATATCGAACCGAGTCTTTAACTACACATTGGATCCATGTGCTCCTGTTTACATTACAGTGGGATATGGTGGTAACAGAGAAAAGATGGCAATACCTCATGCTGATGATTCTGGTAACTTCCCTGATCCGGCTTCCACGCCAGACAGCTATAAGGGTGGGTTTTGTGCCTACAATTTTACATCTGGTCCAGCAGTTGGAAAGTTTTGTTGGGACAAGCAGCCTGAATTTAGTGCATATAGAGAGAGCAGCTTTGGTCATGGAATTTTTGAGGTAAGCCATTATTATTATCAAGAACTATTCACTGAATCTTAACTATCATCAATATTGATAGGGAAAGTTTGGTTACTGAATTGGGTTCAAATGGTAGATTACAATGTGTATTTTGATAGGCCTTATTTGATTGGTTCATACATTAAGATTTTTTATACAACTATTTTAAAATTGAACGATGGCACCTTGATGATATCCAGGTGAAGAATGAAACATATGCTCTATGTACTTGGCATCGAAATCAAGATACTTACAACAGTAAAGGGGATGAGATATATATTGTGAGGCAGCCAGGAGTTTGCCCAAATCAGCCAAAGTTCATTCAAACATCTGAGATTCCAAAAATTCAAAAGTTGTGAACTAGTAACCGCATTCATCCGGGAAAATTAAAACCCTGAATGGATTACTTTCAGGTCAAGGGAAAGAAGCACCAGTTTTGGCTTCCTGTTAATTCCCATTTGAGGAATTGAGTTTTCCACTGAGGACATGTATAGTGTATAGTATGATGTATTTTAGAAAATATGCTCCTTGGTCATTGCTTGAAAATTTTCACAAGGCGCATTGCCATTAATATATTAATATGTATTAATATGCATCAATTTTGCTCTTTATATTAAAATCCGATGGCATTTCAATCCCAGGTACTCTAGCCGTTGTGGATGTCCCAAGCCATGGTAATGCATAATCATGGAATTGTGTTTAAGCCTATGGTGCAAAAGATAATTTTCTCAAGCCAGTGTAAGAATGTGAGAAAAAAATCACCAAATTCATCCTCTAAAGGAGGTATAAAATAATGATTAAATCAAATGTTCTGGTTAAGAACTCCACTGGAAAGAATATGCAGGTTCATTTTGCAATCTCACCTTTATCCCCTATCTTGGATTCCCAAGATTTGTTTGCAGGGGTACATGGGAAGATAAATAAAGATTAAATCAAAAGTTATTGTTGTCAACTCCACTTCGAAAGAATTGACAGGTTTAGTTTGGCTTCCCAATATTTGGTTGTTGGGACCCACAGGAAGATTTTGTGGTCCATGGGAAGATAAATAAAGATTAAATCAAATTTTCTTGTTGTGAACTCCACTTCGAAAGAATTGACAGGTTTAGTTTGGCTTCCCAATACTTGGTTGCTGGGACCGACAGGAAGATGCATGATAAGATGGAAATCTTTTCTCTGGCAGAACATTAAGCACTAAAGGAGCATGGTGATAAGACCTTCGATCATTTCTTTCTGTGTCTGTCTCATTGACCAACGTAATCTGTAGAAGAAATGAAATTACTTCTACTCCATCATCATCCTAAGAGATAAACATCCGGATGTCTTTTATATGAACATGTCTATCTTTCATTTTTCCTTTGAATAATGCTTTGTAAATCTCTAGATAGACCTCATTTCTGCAAGTCATAAGAACTTAACAGTGGAGTATTAATGGTAGTATATTTATACATATACTCTGTTAAATCTTTGCACATATAATACTTATTATTTGCATTCAATTTCAAGCATAAAGAACCTAAATTTCAAACATAAATTACCTTAGCATGGAGTAAAACAGTAGGGTATTATTGACAGTATATACCCTCATATACACCATTGAATCTCCATGCATATAATGCTTATTATTTGCATCAAAGTTAACATTTGTTAAGATGATTTTTGATCATTTCAAAAGCCTGCACTTTGAAACTGGTCTATACCCAAATTGCAAGTATTTTTTTTGTTTTAAATTCACTTTCGTCGCTTAAGCCGGTTCTACCTGTCGCTTATCCGACGCTTCATCTCTATTTTTGTCGCTTAACCGATGGTTCTCCATGTCGGTTAAGTGACGCTTAATCTTTATTTCCGTCGCTTAACCGAGGGTTCTCCATGTCGATGAATCGACGCTTAATCTTTATTTCCGTCGCTTAACCGATGGTTCGTCATGTCGCTTAACCGACGCTTAATCTTTATCTCCGTCACGTAACCGACGGTTATTCATGTCGCTTCACCGATGCTTAGAGAGATGTCGGATAACCGACACAGATCCACCGACGCTTAAAAAAAATCATAGTGTCGTACATGCGACAGGGAAGTGTCGAAAATCCGACAATACGGCCGTCGGATTTTTGGTCGAAATGTAGTAGTGTGTGTAGGGGCCTCACGGGCAGAGTTAGAGGGCTGACTTTCTTCTCTACACCCCCTAAATAGCACTAGAAGGAAAATCATGGCCTAAGGGACTGTGTAGCAGATAAGGGGATAATTCCTTGTGTTGTGTGTGTGTGGATTTCTTAGAAGTCAGGCTAGCTCCCGTGCAAGTGTCCTTAGCTCTTCTACGAGCCCACTAGCTTAGCAACCAGTGTTTCCAACTCCTGATAGCCTAATAAACCCAACTGTGTTGGCTTGGATGAGTTCTGTATCCTTTGGGTATGTGTGATCCTGCTTAGTTTCCTTATTCCTTGTGGGAATTATTCCTACCTTGGGGTGGTAATGTTGCTAATAGATTAAGGATCACACTGGCCTATGGTTGGGCAAAACATTGCAATGACAGAGCTGGTTGTGGGACGAGCTTCTTCAGAAGATAAGTATTCTTGCCTATTTCATCTCTGCAATTGTATTTGTTGTTTAATGAAAATGATGAACATGCTAAATGATTGAATGGAATGTAGTCTGCTTCCATTATATGATAAATAATTATGCATCTATGCATGTTTTAGTTCAAGAATTTCAATTTTTATCATGTGTATGTTCATGGGGCTAGTTGCCCGGGTAGATAGGATTTTGGTAGCGTCCTCTTCGTCGGTCGGAGGGTTGGGGACGTTACAATGTGGTGTCAGAGCACACATTGCAGCATGGTCCTCAATGGGCCATGAAGAGCAATGACAGAGGCAAGTTTCATCTCTGTTGAGCACAAGCTATGAGGAAGAATTTTCAAAAAAAAAAATCTCGAAGTATGGAAAATATCTGATTACTTGAGCTGAGTCCATCCGATACGTCGGATGACTTAAGCTGAGTCCATCCAATATGTCAGATGAATTAAGCTGATTCCATCTAAGACGTCGGATGACTTAAGTTGAGCCCGTCTGACAAAGAAACCAAAGCAAAGAGAAAAAATTTCAAAATTTTTCTAAGTTTGAATTTTTGCTGAAGGTCTCGGTTGGTTGGAGCCGAAGGTATTGGCTGGGTGGAGCCGAAGTTCTTGGCTAGGTGGAACCGATGGTCTCAGCTAGGATGAGATGATACATCGGCTAACAACCCAAGACCCAGCTGACAAGGAAAATGAAGAGAGAAATTTTGAAAATTTTCTAAGTGTCAAAATCATCGGAAGATATTTGTTGAAGCCAGCCGATACGTAGGCTTAGTTAGCCGAAGGGATGTCGAGACTGTGGATGAGAAAATATGAAGGGATTCGACACGATGGCAGACAGAGGAAGAGGAGAAGAAAAATTCAAAAAAATTTCTAAGTATAGGAGATCTCAGGAAAAGTTTTTCAATGTCGCTCGGGTGAAGCTCTTCAAGGCATCTCGGATAACTTTCTGATGTCTCTCGGGAGAAGCTCTCCAAGGCATCTCGGAAGAGAAAAGAAGATCATTTCGAAGCATCGAAAGGGAAAAAAATATCAATCCAATCCATTGGAAGACAAAGGAAGATCGATCTGATGCATTGGAAGATAGAAGAAGATCGATTTGATAAGTGCCAGAAGGGAAATAAATATCGATCTGCTGAGGTGTCGAAAAATTTGTCAACAGTGACTTGATATGTCGAATGACTTGTTGGGAAGAGATCTGATCGGATGGAAAAATTTGAGTTTTTCAGTGGAAAAGTAGGATTCAGTTGGATTTAGATGTGCTAAAATGGTGAAAAATGGCAGCGATCTTATGCACCAAATTGCGCGAAAATAAAAGATTTACAAAAACAAAACGAGCGCACTGCCCTCGATCTGCAAGCCCCCTTGACCCCCATTGTCCCCCTAAGACCATCGTTCTTGGTGAAAATAAAATTATATGATTTGACAAAGTTGTCAATGTAGTATTTTCCAAATGCAGGTAAGTAATTATGAACTCATGATATTGTTATATAGCTAACAATTGTGTTTATTAACACATTTGCAGAATTATAGTCACCTTCAAAGGGAACATTCCGCATAGAGAAGTTCCAAAATTCATTCTTGGTTGGTCCAAGATGAGAATAGATGACATGAATGATGCACATGACCCCTATGATTTTGAGGAAGATGCTATGGGAGAAAATGTTAGAGTTGGAAATGACGAGACAGAGACTAATGGGAGAAGATTTCAGGATACTACCCCAGATTTTGCAGCCACCATGAGGAGCCTAAGGGTGGATTTGCAAAGTTGCAGAAAAGACAATGAAAGGATGCTTAAGGCTCAAGAATATCAAAATCAGATAAATGCAGCTATACTGCAAAGTTTGACAGACATCTAGGGACAGATAAGCTCTGGAAATCAGACAGTTAATCCAGAAAGAAGTAAGAGTAGCGCCAAGGGAGATTCCCATAAAAGGTCCCATGTCTCTAGGAGGGCTTCCAGGGGCAAGAGGAATAATCCAGAATGGCCTACCAGTGGGCCATCTGATTCTGAAAAACCCAGTGGGGATTCAAGCTCTCCATCTTGTAGGAATAAGAGGAGGATACGTTACAAGAACAATTCACGAGATGAATTCAAAAAGGAAAGGCCTCCTACTTTTAATGGTGAGGTCAAGACTGGTCAAGAAGCTGAGACTTGGTTTCTTGGGATGAGGAAATATTTCCAAGTTCAAGACTAATACAAAAATATGAGAGCAAGGGTAGCTATATTCAATTTGACTGGAAGAGCATCCATATGGTGGGAACACCACAGACAAGTAAAGAAGGTTAATGAAAGAAGAATTGTGTGGAAACAATTAAAGATGTATTTCAAGCAGAAGTACCTCTCTAACAGGTACTATGAAGATAATATTAAAGAATTCCATGGGATAAGATTGGGACAACAGACCATGGAAGACCATGCAAATAAGTTCTTGTAACTATTGAGGTATGTCAGGTACATCAAAGATGAAAAAGTGAAGATCCATCATTTCCTGAGTGGATTGCCTCAGTCTTACAAAGATAGAATTGAGTTTTACGAACCTAGAACTCTGGAAGAAGAAATAAGGAAGGATAAGTATTGCTATTGTTACCACTGAATTTATTTTTGTCGGAATTGGTCCTATTGCCTTCAAAATTTTAAGTTTTCATGGGTGATTGAGTTGATTTCCAAAGTTTTCTCATTAAGCTATTTCCAGGTTGGGAAAGAAGAGAAGTTAAAGGAATTTTAGAAATAAATTTTTTCACAAGTGGGACAAAAGATTTATTAATTTTTGAATGAAATTTAAAAAAATGGCTTTTGTAAAGTTATTATTTTATTTATATTCAAAAATTAATAGTTTTGGGTATTTTTCCAAAGTCAAAATGCGGCCTTTATTCACCAAACCAAGTTTTAATGAAGGTTTACGTGCTAAACAAGGTTTATTACATTTCTTAAGGTATAATCAAAACATTAGCACATAAAATAATTCGATGGCTAATGTAAAAAGTGAAAACTCATCAACGGATAATATTGTTTCCGGAGAGTAAAGTTGCGCGTTAATTAAAACAAAAGGGCTCAGCGGAAAAGTTATGTGTTGCTTCATCCGACGGTTAAAAAATAAAGGTGAATTATATCAACGAATATTATGGTTTCCGGAGAGTGAACTTGCACGTTTGATAAACCAAAGGAGCCTGGCGGAATTGAGTATATGTAACTTGATCTGATGGCGGGGAAATAAAGGAAAATCACATCAACGATCATGGATGGATCCAGAGCGGAAAGTTGCACGATGGTTAATTTGGAAAGGTGGTAGAGAAATGTCCACGTGGTAACTTTTGGTAAATTCCGTGGGCAAAAGCAGTTTGGAGAAAACCGCTGAAAGGAGGCTCCGGAATAGACCATTATTTAAATAAAGTTGACTTGGTTTTTAAAAATAATTTCATTTGTGTGCCGTGCGCTGAAGGGAAGAGACAGTCCACCATATCTCCAAACTCAAACTTTTACTTGTCATAGGGAAAATGGCGGAGATAAAGAGTCTGGTCAGGAAGCTGGAAATTGATTTTTATAGAACAAGAAAAGGGAAGCCACCACCAAAAAATGCAGAAGGGAAGCCCAAAAAGAACATCAGCCCATAAGAAGTTGTAGAAATATATACAGTGAGAGAATTCGTGAAGGTATTGGTATGTGTTTAAAGTTTTACAAACAGAATTTACAGCGGAGAGTGTGCCAAAGCTTGAGATTATTCGAGTGTTTGGAGGCACTATTAACAAATATGGCTACCTTGATCAATAATTTCATGGGATTTGTATTATAGTAGATGATCTTACAAGGGCAAATGCTATATGTCCTCTGAAATATAGTTAAACAGTTCAAGGTTTAGAAACAACTTAGCATATTTTTCTGAAAAATGACTGTTTTAGTCATTTTATTCAACGACCTGTTTCCAGCAAACAACGAACAATTTTCAGAAACTGAAAGCGGTTTTTCATTAAAACATGATGATATACAATAACCTCTCTCATGTTTTACCCAGGTGATACAGATTGGGAGCAAAAAAGTCATCTTCAGAGGGACAATATTCAGATTTCGAAATGACTGTTCTAGTCATCCAATTAAAATAATTTTTTACATCAAATGAAGATGAATTCTGCAAACCTGGGAGAGGCTTGTCATCACAATGTACCTTTCCACAATAACCTCTTACAGTTTTCACAAATGTACTATGGTGTAGCAGAAAAAAAGTCACTTGTATAGGTAATTTTTCATGTTTTCCAAAGGACTATTTCAGCCATCAACTTCAAAGAATTGTTTTGGACAAATTGAATTTAATTTGACAAAAATGAGAGAGGTTTTTATTCCTAATAGACCTATAATAAAAAACCTTCTTCATTTTTTACACAGTAATCACAGGTTGGGAGATATTAAAATATCTTCACGAGTCATTTTTCCAGAAATATACAATTTTATTATACGAGTCATCAGCTTCAAGGGAATATTTAGAGGAGATTGAGATTATTTTGGAGAAATGAAGACATGGGTTTTGTTGGGCACATGTCCAATTATAAAAATTCTCCCAGATTTCATACAGCTGTCACCATTGGATATATGCAGGAGAAACTTTGTTGTAACTGTTTCTATTTTTAGAGTTCAGTTAGGTTTCGAATTCTAAGTTAGGTAAAGACTATTCTTATATAAATTAAAATTGTAATTGATAGTTTGAGAGAGGATTTTCAAGAGCGGAGAGGCTCTACATTGTAATGGCTTCATTTTTTCAGTAAATGATGAAATTTGCAGAGGAGGAATGTAAAATCTTTTTCATGTCAGAGATTCTTGTGCCATCTTTTCTTCAGTAAGTAATTTATTTATGTGAATGTTTATCCTGTTTCCCACTCCATTTTGTATTTGCTTTCATGCTTGAGCATTATTTTTTATCGGATATAATTCATCCTACATGCTCTAGGTCCATTGTTCAAGCATTTTCAAAATATTTTCTTCTAAAGTCTTGCAAAATTCACCACAGTTAGGTGCTCTGTTTGATGGAATGTCTCTCTTTGTCTACTAATCAACCTGCTAATACCTCAAGACTGAGGAATGGTTCCTACCTTGCCTCTGATCATAAACCTTCAAAACCTTACATCTTGCAACCTATTTCAGATCTGATTGTTGACTCCATTGCCCAATGGTCTCCTCCATGACTGTCCTACCAAGTCTTTAAAACAAACTTGTCATATTTGTCCCATCAGAAATCTGACCTTCTGAGTGTTTTTTGAATATCTTGAGTATGAAAACTTTGTAACTTAGTGAGATATCCCTCTCTGATTGTATTAGGTTAGAAATACATTATAAAGTGGTTTTTGCTGTTACCTCGGGATCTACCTTTTCACAACCGGGGTACATTCTGAGTGCTAACAAATTGGCGCCGTTGCCGGGTAATGAAGGTTCAAATATTCCTTGGGTATAAACGACATACTTTTAGATTTGACTATTGATGGTTAAAAATAGTCAGATATCAGCAAGGTTGTGCATCTTTCACCTGGCGACTCCATCTTCGAAGAATCCAGTTTTCAGAATTCCTATGGCGACTCCATTGTCAAAGGATTCCAAAGTTTGAAGAGTTGATTCAGTTAATTCATTCGTCGAGATGAGTTCTTTGTCTGCAAGGTATGCTCCTATGAATCGTGCTCACATTCCTAGTTTTCCAAATTGAATACCTAAAGTGGATTTGCAAACAGGTCTTCCAAATTTTAAAGATCAAAAGAATGATGATGCTACCCTTCATTTGGTTAGATTTCATATACATATACATAAGCTGGGAGTTAAATTGCATGAGGATTCTTTAATGAAAATGTTCATGGATACTTTAGAAGGAGATGCAAGGTCATGGTATGAAGGGTTACCATCAGAAAGTTTATTTTCCCTTACTGATTTTCATACAGTATTTCATGAACATTACAAAAACCAATACCCCTCCTTGTTGCTGGTTCAAGATTGTTGTATGCATGTTAAATCTTTCATTGAGGATTTGGAAAAATTGTATAGTGATGATGAGTTAGTGGATGAAGAGCTTTTAGAAATTTTATATGAGAGCCCATTTCAGAAAAAAGAAACACAAATTAGCTATCATCACATTCAAGGAAAATCTCAGCAATTAATAATTTCTTCCTCTACTGAAAGAGACATGAGCCAAAACTCTGATTCAAGCAGCTACATTTCTTTTCCTGAAGTAGATGATAATTTGCAGCAGTCTTGTCATTCTTTGTGTGACCAAGAAGGAAGTTGGGATGTTCAATCAAACCCTTCTTCATAATAATCAACTTCTGACGTTTTGTTTCAAGATGAGGCTGCTTATTCCCAATCAGAAAATCCCTTTTTGCAGCAGCAATTTCCTCTAAATTCTAATACTTCTATGGGTGATTACATAAAGAATTCTGATTTTCAGTCTTACAGTCCCTCCACATATTTATTTTCTGAAAATAAAATTAAAGAGAAATCAGCCCTTGGATTAGAATTCGAAAAAATACATGAGCATGAAGATGATCAGCCTATTGATGTGAAAGAAGCCGGTTATACTCTTGATGGTTTTTCTGATGATTGTGGTTAGCTTGTTGAAAATTATGTTAGTGATGGTTTTAAAGAAAATTTTAGTCTACTTATATATAATGAAAAGGAAGAGAAATCAAGCCATCAATCTCAGTATGTGAAAGAACCAACAGTGTGCAATAAACAAAGGGATCACAAAGAAGGAGATGAGAACTTTCAATGGGATGTTTCTTTAAAACTTTCCAATTCAGAAACGTTTTGTCAAAAAGACATCTTTTTGCTTAATCTTGTTGAAGAACAAAATTATATTCCTCTTGAAGTGCTTGAGAATAATGGAGTTGTAAACGTAGAAATATTAAATGAAGTTGCTGATATATCATTGAAAAACAATCATGAAAATTCCTTTCAAATCTCTTCTAAAGATTGGTTTGACAGTATGCAAGAGGAGTTACTTTTTGGACAGCCTTGTCATGACAAACAAGTGATTGAGTATTTCGAAATTTGTCATGTTTTTTATGATCCAGTAGCAGAGTACATGGATAAATTTTTCAGATGGAGTAGTTGGTTATATGTTTGCAGCAAAGGACAAATTTTTCATCATAACCTATTTCTATTTTGTTCTTATGTTCTAATCAAGCATGAGGAAGAAATGGAATTATTGGATAAATTGCTTGATTGGATTCATTGGAAGTCAGATTTTGCTTGATTGGGCATTTGTGCTTAGTTAAGTAGGATAGGTAGGCATCAATAAGCTCGACATGGCGAGCATTTCTTTTAGCAGTTTTCAGTTTGGTTTTAGTTTCAAGTGCAATTCAGTTACAGGTTACAGGTTGACAAAGTGGGATTTGTTTGCAAAATGGTTTCAGTTGATGGTTCAGTTCAAAACAGGTTGAGGATTTCAGAGAAAGATTAAGAGAAACCCAATGGATTTGGCACCTAGTCTATGGGGTTCTTTGCTACCTCGCAGGGAGGATAGCATCCCTAGTTGGAGCCAGTTGTTACCACTGAATTTATTTTTATTGGAATTGGTCCTATTGCCTTCAAAATTTTAAGTTTTCATGGGTGATTGAGTTGGTTTCCAAAGTTTTGTCATTAACCTATTTCCAGGTTGGCAAAGAAGAGTAGTTAAAGGAATTTTAGAAATAAATTTTTTCACAAGTGGGACAAAATATTATTAATTTTTGAATGAAATAAAAAATGGCTTTTGTAAAGTTATTATTTTATTTATATTCAAAAATTAATAGTTTTGGGTATTTTTCCAAAGTCAAAATGCGGCCTTTATTCACCAAACCAAGTTTTAACGAAGGTTTACTCGCTAAATAGGGTTTATTACCTTTCTTAAGGTATAATCAAAACATTAGCACATAAAATAATCCGATGGCTAATGTAAAAAGTGAAAACTCATCAACGGATAATATTGTTTCCAGAGAGTAAAGTTGCGCGTTAATTAAAACAAAAGGGCTCAGCGGAAAAGGTATGTGTAGCCTCATCCGACGGTTAAAAAATAAAGGTGAATTATATTAATGGATATTATGGTTTCCGGAGAGTGAATTTGCACGTTTGATAAACCAAAGGAGCCTGGCGGAATTGAGTACATGTAACTTGATCTGACGGCGGGGAAATAAAGGCAAATCACATCAACGATCGTGGATGGATCCGGAGCGGAAAGTTGCACTATGGTTAATTTGGAAAGGTGGTAGCGGAATGTCCACGTGGTAACTTTTGGTAAATTCCGTGGGCAAAAGCAGTTTGGAGAAAACCGCTGAAAGGAGGCTCCGAAATAGACCACTATTTAAATAAAGTTGACTTGGTTTTTAAAAATAATTTCATTTGTGCACCGCGCGCTGAAGGGAAGAGACAGTCCACCATATCTCCAAACTCAAACTTTTACTTGTCATAGGGAAAATGGCGGAGATAAAGAGTCTAATCAAGAAGCTGAAAATTGATTTTTATAGAACAAGAAAAGGGAAGCCACCACTCAAAAATGCAGAAGGGAAGCCCAAAAAGAACATCATCCCAGAAGAAGTTGTAGAAATATATATAGTGAGAGAATTCGTGAAGGTATTGGTATGTGTTTAAAGTTTTACAAACAGAATTTACAGCGGAGAGTGTGCCCAAGCTTGAGATTATTCGAGTGTTTGGAGGCACTATTAACAAATATGGCTACCTTGATCAATACGTTCATGGGATTTTTATTATAGTAGATGATCTTACAAGGACAAATGCTATATGTCCTCTGAAATATAGTTAAACAGTTCAAGGTTTAGAAACAACTTAGCATATTTTTCTGAAAATGACTGTTTTAGTCATTTTATTCAACGACCTATTTCCAGCAAACAACGAACAATTTTCAGAAACTGAAAGCGGGTTTTCATCAAAACATGATGATATACAATAACCTCTCTCATTTTTTACCCGGGTGATACATATTTGGAGCAACAAAGTCATCTTCAGAGGGACAATGTTCAGATTTCGAAATGACTATTCTAGTCATCCAATTAAAATAATTGTTTACATCAAATGAAGATGAATTATGTGAAACTGGGAGAGGATTTTCGTCACAACATACCTTTCCACAATAACCACTTTCATTTTTCACACATGTACTATGGTTTAGTAGAAATAAGGTCAGTTGTACAGGTAATTTTTCATGTTTTCCAAAGGACTATTTCAGCCATCAACTTCAAAGAATTGTTTTGGACAAATTAAATTTAATTTGACAAAAATGAGAGAGGTTTTTATTCCTAACAGACCTGTAATAAAAAACCTCCTTCATTTTTTACACAGTAATCACAAGTTGGGAGCTATTAAAATATCTTCATGAGTCATTTTTCCAGAAATATACAATTTTATTATATGAGTCATCAGCTTCAAGGGAATATTTCGAGGAGATTGAGATTATTGTGGAGAAATGAAGACATGGGTTTTGTTGGGAACATGTCCAATTATAAAAACCTCTCCCAGCAGCTGTCACCATTGGATATATGCAGGAGAAAATTTGTTGTAACTGTTTCTATTTTTAGAGTTCTGTTAGGTTTCGAATTCTAAGTTAGGTAAAGACTATTCTTATATAAATTAAAATGTAATTGATAGTTTGAGAGAGGATTTTCAAGAGCGGAGAGGATCTACATTGTAATGGCTTCATATTTTCAGTAAATGAATGAAATTTGCAGAGGAGGAATGTAAAATATTTTTCATGTCAGAGATTCTTGTGCCATCTTTTCTTCAGTAAGTAATCTCTTTATGTGATTGTTTATCCTGTTTCCCACTCCATTTTGTATTTTCTTTCATGCTTGAGCATTAGTTTTTATGGGATATAATTCATCATGCATGCTCTAGGTCCATTGTTCAAGCATTTTCAAAATATTTTCTTCTAAAGTTTTGCAAAATTCACCACAGTTAGGTGCTCTGTTTGATGGAATGTCTCCCTTTGTCTACTAATCAACCTGCTAATACCTCAAGACTAAGGAATGGTGCCTACCTTGCCTCTGATCATAAACCTTCAAAACCTTGGCTCCTGTAACCTATTTCAGATTTGATTGTTGACTCCATTTCCCAATGGTCTCCTCCATGACTATCCTACCAAATCTTTAAAACAAACTTGTCCTATTTGTCCCATCAGAAATTTGACCTTCTGAGTGTTTTTTGAATATCTTGAGTATAAAAACTTTGTAAATAGTGAGAGATCCCTCTCTGATTGTATTAGGTCAGAAATACATTCTAAAGTGGTTTTTGCTGTTACCTCGAGATCTACCTTTTCACAACCGGGGTACATTCTGAGTGCTAATAGCTATGAGCAAAGCAAAGGAAAACCTAAATATCATAAGACATGGAAGGACAAGAAGAATGAGAAGTCTAACCAAAGGAAGAAAGGTTTCAAATCTTCTAACTTTAGGAATCAGTAGAAGCAACCATCACAAGCTGAGAAGCAGCTAGCTAGAGCGATGGGAGAAAATACTAGAGATCCACAGCAGAACAGAGAACCTCTCCAATGTTGGAAATGTGGAGGACCCCACATGCGCAAGAATTGTCCATTCGATAATGAGAGTGCAAGGCCAGCTTACAACATTCAAGAAGTAGAAACAGTGGGTCAAGTAGCAAGGGTCATCCCTAGGATTTATGCAACACTGGAGGACCTTTAGGAAGATCACCAATCAACTGTGGTTGAAGTTGCAAGTAAGATTTTTGAGCAATCTGTTTCTATTTTGATTGAACCTGGTTCTACTCACAGTTACATTACTCCTAGAGTAGTGGAGATTTGTGCTTTAAGAAAGTAAACCATAGAAAATCTTGGTTAGTTCAGCTAGCCATTGGAACTAAGAGAAAGGTTAGTGAAGTGGTAGAGAAATGTCCATTGGTTATGAATGGATTGGTCACTTGTGTAGATCTGAATGTTCTACCACTTGGTTCCTATGATGTTCTCATCGGAATGGATTGGTTAGAATCTCATAGGGTAAAGCTTGACTATTATAATAAGGCGTTTGAGTGCTTGGATGAAGAAGGCAACTCAAGGATTGTGAAAGGCATTCCAAAGGTGATTTCAGTAAGGTAGGTTTCAGCAATGCAGTTGAAGAAGTTCTATAGGAAAGGTTTCCAGTTGTATGTAGCTCATATTTTGGAGGAAACAGAGGATGAAACTCCTAGGTTGGAGGACTTTCATGTGTTGCAAGAATTCAGGGATGTGTTTCCTGATGAGATTCCAGGGCTTCCTCCAACGAGGAACATTGATTTCACAATTGAACTTGTGCCAGGAGCAGCACCAGTGTCCAAGACACCCTACAGAATGAGTACACCTGAGATGCTAGAATTGAAGATGCAACTGAAAGAATCATTGTAGAAGAAGTATATCCAACTGAGTGTGTCTCCTTGGGGAGCACCAGTTCTATTTGCAAAGAAGAAAGATGGTACACTTAGGTTGTGTATTGATTACATACAACTTACAAATCCATGGTGAAGAACAAATATCCTTTGACTAGGATTGATGACCTCTTTGATCAAATGAGAGGAGAAAAGGTATTTTCCAAGATTAACTTGAAGTCTGGTTACCCTCAGGTGAGAATCAAGGATGAAGACATTCATAAGACAGACTTTAGAACAAGGTATGTACTTTATGAGTTTGTAGTGGTACCATTTGGTCTCACAAATGCGCTAGCTACATTTATGTGTCTTATGAATAGTGTCTTGAACAGGTATTTGGACAATTTTGTTCTTATTTTCCTTGATGACATTCTTATTTATTATAAGAATGAGGAAGAGCATGAAGAGCATTTGAGATTGACATTGCAATTGCTCAGGGAGCATCAACTATATGCAAAGCTGAGCAATGTGACTTCTATAGAGATAGAATTCAGTATTTGGGTCACATTATATCAGAAAAGGGTATATTTGGGGACCCTAAAAAGATTGAAGCCATTATGAATTGGCCTACTCCAAGAAATGTGACAAACGTAATATCTTTTATTGGACTTGCAGGATACTAAAAGAGATTCATTGAAGGATTCTCCAAAACATGCCATCACTTCTTTGCAAAAGAAGGGGATAAAGTTTGAATGGACATCAAAGTGTGAAGAAATCTTCCAGTAGTTGAAGAATCTTCTCACTAGTGCACCAGTATTGAAAGTTGCAGACCTAAAGAAAGATTTTGTGGTGTGTACCGATGCATGTGGACAACGGCTAGGAGGATTCCTTATGCAAGACAACCATGTTAGTATGTTACAAGTCAAGAAAGATGAAGGATCATGAGAAGAACTATGCCACTCATGATCTAGAACTTGCAGCCATAGTACATCCTCTCAAGATGTGGAGGCATTACTTGATGGGCAGAATATTTGAACTAAGGATAGACCATTGTGGTTTGAAGTACTTGTTGGATCATCCAACGTTAAATGCTAGGCAAGCGAGATGGCTCGAGTTTTTATGTGAGTTTGATTTTGAAATAAAACACATAAAAGGAAAAGAGAATAAGGTAGTTAATGCACTCAGCAGGAAGGTGCAGGAAATGCATGTGGCATCTCTTAGTATTTGCCAATCAGATTTGAGACAGCAGATTGTTAGTCATACCGTTGAAGATGAAATGTATGTGCAGGTAAAAGACAACTTGCAACAGCAAAGTCTTGAGAAGAGGTATGAGGGATATAAATTGGAAGAAGATAGACTTCTTACTTATAAAGGAAGAATTTATATTCCAAATGTAGCATAGTTGTGGAGAGTTGTTATGGATGAAATCCATCAAGATCCATATCCTTGTCACCCAGGATATCATAAGACAATTGCTACATCCAAAAGAAGTACTTTTGGTCAGGAATGAAAAAGGACATGGCTAAATATATTTCCAGGTTGATGAAATGTCAGCGGGTAAAGGTTGAGCATCAACACCCAACAGGTTTATTGCAGCCTTTTCCAGTTCCAGAATGGAAATGGGAAGTTATTTCCATGGATTTTATTACAGGATTTCCAATTACCTGGAGACAACATGATTCCATCATGGTTGTGGTGGACAAGTTGAAAAAGGAAGCACATTTTATACTGGTTAAGTCTATGCATAAGACTGATGACATTCCAAAGATCTTCATGAAGGATATTTTCGAATTGCATGGGTTGCCTAAGGCAATAGTCTCTGACAGAGATGTCAAGTTCACTTCCAATTTTTGGAAGGGGTTGTTTGTAGATTTGGGTACAAAGTTGAAATTCAGCACTACCTACCATCCTCAGACTGATGGGAAAACAGAGAGATTTAATTAGGTGCTTGAAGACATGATTTGTATGTATGTGATGGAAAAACCAACCAAGTGGGAAGATTATTTACACTTGGTAGAATTTGCTTATAACAATGGACAGAAGGCATCCTTGGGGATGAGTCCATACAAACATTTGTATGGTAGGAGGTGTAGGATACTAGTAAATCTGGATAATCCAATGAACAGGGTTATGCTTGGTCCAGAATTGCTCAAGGAAATGGAACAAGAGGTTGTAAAGATTAGGCAGAATCTGAAAGCAACCCAGGACAGACAGAAAATCTATGTAGATAAGCATAGGATGAATTGAGATTTCAATGTCAGGGATCATGTTTACCTCAGATTGAGGGAAAATAATAGTTCCTTGAAGCTTGGAAGTTGTTCCAAGCTGTCACCAAGATATTGTGGGCAATTTGAAGTGCTTGAAAGAATAGGGCCAGTTGCATATACACTTGCATTTCCTGGTAGCACTAGATCTCATAATGTTTTTCATGTTTCTTTGCTTAAGAAATATGTACATGATCCTAACCATGTGATAAATTGGGATGTGATTTAGGTGGAACCCGAGGGATAGTTCCAAATCAAGCCAATGAAAATCCTCGACAGGAAGGTCACAATGCTCTGGAACCGATCCATAGGGTAGGTAAAGGTGCAATGGGATCACTACGGTCCTGAAGAGGTGACGTGGGAGCTGGAGGATGCCATATGGTTGGCACATCCATTTTTTTTCAATTCTGTGGAACACTAAGGCGGTACCAGTGTAGCATTTTGTTCAATTTTGTAAAGCACTGAGGACAGTGCTATTGAAGGGGGATGGGAATGTAACACCCGGTTTTGACCCCGTTTGCATGAAAAATATATATGATGTATATATAGTAATTAATCATGGTGTGGAGCTAAAGGAAAAAAAATCCTCACCATCGATTTAATGTTTTATGTTTCGGCAATTAAAAACGTTGCCGATGGTATGTTGTGCTATCTGGCACATTATAATTTTTGGAATCATATAAATATGCATTTTAATTAAAATACCCACAACCATCTACGTCAATTCAACAATAATGAGAAGGGGCATTATTTTCCTAAGGATAAGGAGGGTTCAATAATTAACCTTTAGGGCCTTTGTGGAAAAGCCAAGTGTCAATTGATAAACCCATTTAGTTGTCACCTATCTTTTGTCTTACTCACCCTTATCCATTGTCTCATTCAACAACATTTTTGTCTTATTCTTGTCTCAACTACCAAATTAAATAATTTGGAGTTAGTTGGGGAAGTTATTGCATGGGTAGTGGTGTGTAGCAGGACTGTCAGTCCTTGCCCACATGCACACTCCACCAAGGTGGCATGTTCATCCTCACGTGGGTAGGAGGAGAAGGGACCACGACCCCCATTCTTCATTTTTACTCATGCAGAGAGCTGGGAGAGATGCCTTGACTTCACAATTTTGCTGTGCGTTGCTCTCATTCATGATTTTGGGCCCTAGACGTTTTCCCTCATCATCAGACATCCATGTTGGGCTCTCTCTCTCAAACAGATGGAAGTTTCCTGTGTGTGAATTTTGTTTTTGGGATTTTGTTGTGGGTTTTTGTTGAGTTGTTTTGGACACGATAGGGCCAATAATGACTATGTAGTCAAATTGCTCAGTCTGAGTTGTGTATTACCCAAATTTCCATTCCGGTTTTGTTCTATGGTGTTTTCCTTTAAACCCTAGAGCTATGAATTGTTTTGTTGGGCTGTGTGTGTGCATAGTGTTTGTTCCTTGGACTGTTTGGGAGTGGAAGTGGAGCTTGAGCATGCTTGATAAACCTAGTATGTGTAGGGGCCTCACAGGCAGAGTTAGAGGGATGAATTTCTTCTCTACATACCCTAAATAGCATTGGAAGGGAAATCATGGCCTGAGGGACTGTGCAGCAGATAAGGGGATGATTCCTTGTGTTGGGTGTGTGTGGATGTCTTAGAAGTCAGGCTAGCTCTGGCGCAGGTGTCTGTAGCTCTTCTGCGATCCCACTAACTTAGCAACCAATGTTTCCAGCTCCTGATAGCCTGATAAACCCAACCATGTTGTCTTGGCTGAGTTGTGTATCCTTTGGCTATGTATGAACCTGATTAGTTTCCTTATTCCTTGTGGGAATTATGCCTAGATCGGGGGTGGCAGTGTTGCTGAGAGATTAAGGAGCACACTGGCGTATGGTTTGGTGGAACGTCGCAACGACATAGCTGGTTGTAGGATGAGCTTCTTCACAAGATAAGTATTATTACCTATTTCATCTCTGCAATTATATTTGTTGTTTAATGAAAATGATGAACATGATAAATGCTTGAATGGAATGTAGATGCTTCCCGCTATATGATAAATAATTATGTATCTATGCATGTTTTAGTTCAAGCATTTCAATTTTTTTCATGTGTATGTTCATGGGGCTAGTTTCCTGGGTAGAAAGGATTTTGGTAGCGTCCTCTTCGTCGGTCGGAGGGTCGGGGACGTTACATTATCCAAGGAGGCATTGAGGGTGGAGAAAACACACCCCTATGGAATCAAACAAAAATATATATCCCCAACTAAAACAAGAAAGATGCTAATGTATCACATACTCAAAAGAACCAAAAAAGAGTATGCCACATAAATAAAAAATCTCTTAAAAGAGTTGTATCATGCCTTCCTCAATGATTTCTCCTCTTAAAAGTTCTAAGAAGGAGAGGAGGCCAACCTTCATATTCAGTGATTCCTTGGATAAATGGTCTACACTCATTTTTTTCTCCCTGTAGACATTCCTAGAGTCATATAACCCAGGAATTCAAGTCGTTGATAGTGTATCATATATGTCGGCTTTAATGGATATCTGACGACAAATTTCACTACATAGATGTCAGAATTCCAACAAAGTCTCCTTCATAGAGGTCAGATAACCCACGAATTGGTATCATTATCTTGATGACCTATAAGAATGGGCGTAGTTATACTAATACTAAGTATCTAAAAGTGTAGTTATAGTATTGTTGGGTGTTAGTGCCAAGGTACTAGACTTTAGTTAGAGGATGGTTTAGTCCTTAGAAATACTCTATTCCTAGACTTCAAAGTTCTAACATAAAACTATATCTCCCTTGGTAAAGGTTTAAGCCAAGAACTTTTGTTACACACCCTAAATAAGTAACTATGGTACTACTGCATGTGCTCCAATGCTTGATATTCCTTTCATCTAGGATCTCTAACTCTACCATACATGTGGTGACAAGCTCTTGATCAGGTATAGCATCATGCAGTGCAATACTAAGTGATGGGACTAATACCTTTTAGGGAAACATAACTTTATCTCTATATACCAATGATTAGGTCATCATGGAGATATGTAATCTTCGCTAAGTGGGACCTTTTAAATTATAATGAAAGTTTTGTAAGTCCATAGTGTAGGATATATCTTGGTGTGCCAATGGTCACCTGAAGCATTAACTATTTGTTTAAGGATGGATAGTAATGTAACATTTATGGCTTCAACCTACCCATTCTCTATATATAGTAGGTTGTGGAAAAGTTATGTTTGATGTTAGACTTAGCTAGGATTCTCTTTATTTATGTAGATATGAGCAATCTTCCATTGTCACTTTATTTATGTAGATACGAGCAATCTTCCATTGTCATCCACTAAGGTATAATGGACTATCAAATGATATATAATTTGGTTTCTAATTAATTTCACAATAACATGTCCTATGAAGCAACTAAGGGGCATGGCCTTTACCCTTTTTGTTCTGTTGGTTTGATTGGGCAGACCCGGGTTTACTGTATTTAACCAACAACACCCCTAGCTCACTGGCCCTTTCGGCGACAGACCGCAGAGCGGCCTGAAGTCTCACCCAAAGTGATTCTAATGGGTTGGCCAAGGACTCAAGTGTCTTGGACCAAGTTCTATGGTATCCTGGGTGTCTCGCAGCTCTTCTAGCCTCCGATATTTCTCTCTGTCTGCGATGCGCAACTTCCTCTTACTTGCGACGACTCTAGTCCTTATCGCATCGCCGCACCTCAGGCAACGTGTAACTCCTTCCAACGCTGATTCTCAACCGCAGCGCACCACAGCTCCTCTATTGGTCCGATATTGCCTCCTTGCGATATCCTACCGTTGCGGCTCAGCATACTCAATACTACTCATTCTGACTTACGGGACTCAATATACAAGGTTGCTTAACTCTGCGACTCTTAACTATATGGGATGAAATGTAGATAAACTCTTACACAAAATACTTATGGACTTCAACTTGCATTTATCTTCTATAGTGCTGTAAACTGAATAACGCATACATACATTAAATTGTAAACAAGGCCCATGTGATAACTGATAGATGCAACAAATAAACACAACACATAAATCAATCACATAACACGCGATTTTAACATGGTTCACCTCCAGGATGGAAGTTACGTCCACAGAACTGTGTTTCTATTATATTTTAGGGGAAGGTAAACACAGTTTTGCTGCACTGCATATGCAGCTCGAGATCTTCTGGGTAACTCCGCACACAGCCTGGAGCCCTTCTCTCTTAGATCTCTTTTCTACTCTATATTGCACCTCTTACAATATACTCTTCCCTCTCTGTCGATCCCTGCAGATCATTACATGCATGCTCTATGAGCCAGCTACTAGTTACAGTAAGATAACTACAGTTAATAACAGATTCAGAGCTCGGCTTCTACAACTGTCTAATAATCTATGAAACACTAACAACTGAACGAACCCTTTTACAATACAAAATATATCCCTTTATAGGTGGCCCGAAGGTCTCGCCATTACAACACTGTGGGCCTGTCCCAACAGTAACCCAAAACCCTAATTAGTGACAGTCGGCATATCTGTACTTGAGGTAGCCACTTTCCATCACACCACGGCTCTCTGCAGTCTTCCATGCTTCCCGGTGCTGACCATGGGTACTGTGCACCGCTTCCCTGCTTCTGTCCTTCGTCTTCAATACCTTGGCCTCGTTGCTCCTTTTCCTTTATGAGGGTAGCTGAGCCCTCCTATCTTCGTCGTTGCCTTCAATGCAGTGGGTAAGCTCTCTCTTCTCGGCCTCTCAGGTACTGTCATCTTCCTTGACTTCTCTGTCCTAAAAGTCACAGTTTATAGCTCTGCTCTGCATCTAGAAACATGCTATGGCGTCGTAGCTCTACCTTATCTCCTCTCTGCCAAAACTGTCTATCCGCTAAACTGGCAGCTTCTTCTATAGATGCGGGACCCTGCTCCAACAGTCCCCTAACACTTACTTGTGGCTCATTCCCGAGCCACTACCAGCGGGCTTCTCCTGCTGTAGCTTCTCCTTAGCTTCCTTTGAAGTCCGTTGAAACTTGTCCCAAAGTCCTACGACTTCATCCGGCATCGCTGCGACATGCTCTTATGCCGATTCAAGCATAGCTTGACTAATACTGGAGTCCTCTGTCAACTCAATTTCATTTCTGGTGGCCGTGAACTCCCTAACTTTCTACTCGACCGTATCAACTATCTCTGTGATTTGCTCCTGATATGGTTGAAGCAGGTCATTGATGTGTATCTCCTATGCTCTCAACCATTGCGCTTCCTGCTGCAAGTAGTTCATCTCCTTCGTCTTTCTCATCTTCTGGAGAGCTGTTAAGCTCTTGATTTATTCCTTTATTATTGTTGTGGTATTCTCTATCTGATGAATACTTTGCTGTATTTCTACTTTCTCAGGAGGCTCATCTAACTCCGACCATGCGCTCGTCGCATTAGTTAGTACTAATAGTGCATCGTCTATGCGAGATTGTATCTGTGCCGAAGTGAGTCGAAATGCCTCTATTCTGGCTTCCTTGTCTTCCTGGGGGGTGCCTGGTGGTCGAGCTTCGAGCTCGACAATATACGCTTTGTGGTCTTCCTCCATCTTGGCCATTGTTTCTTCCATCCTGGTAATGGAACCATTTGTTGGTTTGATTGGGCAGACCCGGGTTTACTATATTTAACCAACAATGCCCCTAGCTCACTGGCCCTTTCAGCGACAGACCGCAAAGCGGCCTGAAGTCTCACCCGAAGTGATTCTAATGGGTTGGCCAAGGACTCAAGTGTCTTGGACCAGGTTCTGTGGTAGCCTAGGTGTCTCGCAGCTCTTCTAGCCTACGATATTTCTCTCTGTCTGCGACGCACAAATTCCTCTTACTTGCAACGACTCTAGTCCTTATCGCATCGCCGCACCTCAGACAAGGCATAACTCCTTCCTACGCTGATTCTCAACCGCAGTGCACCATAGCTCCTCTGCTGGTGCGATATCGCCTCCTTGCGATATCCTGCCGCTGCGGCTCAGCGTACTCAGTGCTACTCGTTCCGACTTACGGGACTCAATATACAAGGTTGATTAACTCTACGACTCTTAACTATCTGGGATGAAATGTAGATAAACTCTTACACAAAATACTTATGGACTTCAACTTGAATTTATCTTCTATAATGTTGTAAACTGAATAATGCATACATACATTAAAATGTAAACAAGGCCCATGTGATAACTGATAGATGCAACAAATAAACACAACACATAAATCAATCACATAACACGCGATTTTAACATGGTTCACCTCCAGGATGGAAGTTACGTCCACAGAACTGTTTTTCTATTTTCTATTATAGCCTAGGGGAAGGTAAACACAGTTCTGCTGCACCGCATATGCAGCTCGAGATCTTCTTGGTAACTCCGCACACAGCCTGGAGCCCTTCTCTCTTAGATATTTATTCTACTCTATATTGCACCTCTTACAATATACTCTTCCCTCTCTGTCGATCCCTACGGATCATTACATGCATGCTTTATGAGCCAGTTATTGGTGACAGTAAGATAACTACAGTTAATAACAGAACCAGAGCTCGGCTTCTACAACTGTCTAATAATCTATGAAACACTAACAACTAAACAAACCCTTTTACAATACAAAATATATCCCTTTATAGGCGGCCCGAAGGTCTCGCCATTACAACACTGTGGGCCTATCCCAACAGTAACCCAAAATCCTAATTAGTGACAGTCAGCATATATGTACTTGAGGTAGCTGCTTTCCGTCACACCATAGCTCTCTGCAATCTTCCATGCTTCCCGGCGCTGACCATGGGTACTGTGCACCGCTTCCCTGCTTCTGTCCTTCGTCTTCAATACCTCGGCCTCGTTGCTCCTTTTCCTTTATGAGGGTAGCTGAGCCCTCCTATCTTCGTTGTTGCCTTCAATGCAGTGGGTGAGCTCTCTCTTCTCAGCCGCTCAGGTACTGTCATCTTCCTTGACTTCTCTGTCCTAAAATTCACGGTTTCCAGCTCTGCTCTGCAGCTAGAAACATGCTACGGCATCGTAGCTCTACCTTATCTCCTCTCCGCCAAAACTGTCTATCCGCTAAACTGGCAACTTCTTTTGTAGCTGCGAGACCCTGCTCCAACATGTTCAATAGTTAATTATGATGATGATGAACTTGTGGCCATTATAAAGGTTGCATGTATAGCTCTAATGAGGCCTAAACCCCACAATAAGAATGGTCAAGGGGCTCTGATTGAGATTAAGTCATAGGATGATATATGGTACAAACTCATATAACTCTAGTATACTTTGCATTTGTTAACATATTTTTTTACATTTTTTTAATAGTGGCTAGTAGTAGCCCATGTACAAGATATTAGTTAAGGTGGAATGTGACCAAAAGTGGCCCTCATAATGTCCACTGTGTGCTTCTTGCAATATAGAGTAAACCTTGGGATAGTTTATGTTGCAAAAGAAGAAACAATTCAAGCTTTTATTTCTATTAAAAATGTTAGCTAGCAAATAGATTAGCCACATTGTTATGATCTCTAACCTTGAAAGATGAGGAAGGAAGCTAATCTCCAACAAGAGCATTTGCAATGTAATGATACCAATAAAGAGGAATTTTTGTCTCTCGGTATGAAAAATATGTAGGTGAAAAAAGATCGTGGTGATCTAGATCATCAGAAGGTACCTCTATAATGGATAAAATTGTGGGGAAATCTCACTTAAGGCTATAGATGAAAACAGGAAGTTTACTTGGAAGTTATTTTAATGCAGGACATAAATAACATGTAAGGTCTTGAAGTATCATAGAAAAAATGTTTAAATATAATAATAATACTAAGTAAAAGTAGGATAACACACTAAAATTTCCTTGGATCCGGCTGATAAAAAGATAGTAGTTACCAAATGCCTAAAAACGTTTTATTCAAATTTTAAGGCTATATACAAGCTGAGGATAAGGGCTTCATACTCAATGATGTTATTGGTATAGGTAAATTATAGCCTATAATTTAAATAGAGAGGAAATTCATCCTTGGGAGGAATAAATTAGATGGTAGTACCAACCCCTAATTTTGTCTCGGTGTCCTCAAAGTACAAAGTCTAGGTTGGCAAGTTTAACAATGAAATAAGGCTCAATCAAAGGTTCCTTACAAGGTAAGGGTTATATAGGCTAGGATTAATAATTGTGTGAGCACTTAGGAATTAAGAAATCAATAAGTTGATAAGCTATGACTTGGCCCTTTAGAGACTTATAGGAAATCAAATGCATGTTGAACTCCTAAAATAAGGTAATCCACTTTGTAACATGACCAGACAAAGCAGGCTTGGAAGTAAAGTATTATAAGGGGTATAATATTATGGTTTTATTATATCAATAGATAGTTTAAGCGTATATGTGTGGCAAACATAATAGTAAGGCATAGCTTTTCTATGCGTATATACCATGTCTTTTAATTAGCTAGGGTCTTACTGGTGTGATGTAATAAATAGTGCATGCTCTATGATCATTAAACACTAAAGTTATGCACATGCCTTGTTATTTTGATGAGGTGTCTATTGAGGACATAAGAAGCACCTCATTAGAATTTTGAGGCATGAGGAGGAAGTTCTGGGTGAACTAATGAGTCATGCAACCATCCCAAAAACTGAGTAATTTTGGGCGATATTTGGGGGACTGTCAGGTACTTAACCAAACCTAAATAACCCTAATTCTTAGGTATGGGTGTGATTCTTGAGCGTAGTTTCATGTGCAGTAGAATTTGTGGTTGAACTTGAGCAATTTTTGGGACCTTTCCACCCATATAATAGTAGTATTCAGGATAAGTACCAAATCTAGGCATGTTCACAGACCTAAGTCAAGAATTATAGGAAGTCAAATGGTCATGTAAAATAACCTTAATTCATCCCAGTATTGCAAACAAATATTGTCAGCACATTGAGCCTTATATTTGGTTTTTTTTATCAATTTTTGGAGAATGATAATGACACCTAGTGGTCACAAATCATCCCTAATATAGATCTAGACAACATAGAGTTTATTTTGGACAAATGTGTGGGAACAAAATGAGTAATGGAAACGAAACCTAAGTAGTGAATATAATGGTTTCCTATGTTGTATTCTATTTATTACACTTACGTAAAATCAACATGAGATGAGGGAGGTTTTTAACACATGTGGGTTCCCATTGTCACTTGGATCATACCATCCCAATTCAGAATCATCATCTACTACTATACTATTTAGATGTTCCATTTGGAATCCACCTTTGAGAATTCTTGAGGCATGCCATCATTGTTAAACCCTATTTTCACAAGGTTGATCTTCCCTTAAAGGATTGTTAGGTCACTTGTATCCTTGAAGTGTGATCTGGATTGTTTCTTTGAGAAAAAAAGGAATCGATGATCATATTGTATGATATAGAATCCACCTTGCATTAGTGATCGGTCTCTCTTGATCATGTAATATTGGCTATAGAGACCATATTCATTGACTTGAACACATTATATTCAGCTTGACCACCTTCTAAGAGAGGTCCATGAATATTTATCACAATTAATTTAAGGGCTATACCAAGATATCTAACAATAACAGTAGGACAGACAAAATTACAAATGGTTGGAATCCAAGCAAGTTGCTCATAAAAAACAACCAACCGGAAGTAAGTGTTGTGAACAATAGCCCCAAATACTTCAAATAACATTTTGTCAGACAATATCTAGTAGTCAAAATAGACTCATCTACAATGATCATTGACAAAACAGATTCATATACAAAATCATTATTCACCAAATCCTCACCCATTGGAAAGGAAACACCTCTAAGATGACCCGACAAGTGAGTCGACACCAACAGATAACTAAGGGCATCGATAGTCAACAAATCGACCACCATATAGATCCTAGAAAAAAATGAAAAGTGGCCAGAGACTCTGGTGACATCAAGACATATCTTTCAATACATCCACCTATTACTTGAAGGGAATCCTAACTTAAAAGATGTAGAGGGAGGTTCATAATCTATTCAAAACTGGAATAGTGCATAAGACATTTGAGAAGGGATTGAATGTTCGACGTGAAGGCCCTTTGTGGACCACATCATCTCTACCATCAACTACAGAAAATTCCACATTGAAAAAACCCTGTACAGTGATGAATAATAGCACCCCCTACACAAAGGGATGTAAAGAGTTTATTATCTGAACATATAGTGTAAGCGTATCTGTGTGGAAAACATAATACCAAGGCATAGAATTTCTATGTGTATATAACATGTCTTTTAATTATCTAGGGTCCTACCAATGTGATGTAATAAATATCACATGATCTTTGATCATTAAAAATTGAAATTATGCACATGCCTTGTTCTTTTGATGAGGTGTCCGTTGAGCACATAAGAAACACCTCATCAACAGTTTGGGGCATTAGGAGGTATTTATGGGTGAAATGATCAGTCATGTAACCATCTCCAAAACTGAGTAATTCTGGGCACATTTGGGGGACAGTGAGGTACTTAACCAACCCTAAATAGCCCCAACTATTAGTTATGGGTGTGATTCTTGAGCATAGTTTCATGTGCAATAGCATTGTTGTTGGTCCTGAGCAAGATTTGGGATATTTCCACCCATATAATAGTAGTAGTCAAGATAAGTACTAGATCTGGGCATGTTCACAGACCTAAGTCAAGAATTCTAGGAAGTCAAATGGGCATGGAAAATAAATTTAATTCATCTGAGTATTGCAACCAAATATTGTCATCACATTGAGCTGTATATTTGGTATCTTTTAGCAGTTTTTGGAGAATGATAATGACACCTAGTAGTCATGAATCATCCCTAATACATATTTGAGCAACGGTGAGTTGATTTTGGAAAAATTTGTGGCAAAAAAATGAGCCATGGAAATGAAACCTCAGCACCCTATTTTTTGACAAGCCATTTTTTGGGGCTTTAACCCTTATCTTCACAGCAAGCACCTCCCTGGAAAATTTTTGTTTTGGGAAATTTCAGGGAAGGTTATGTGGTTTGTGCCCCTTTTAACTTTAAGGTCAACACACTCCTTTCCTTTTTTTCATTTTACACCTACTACAAATTTTTAAAGGGAAGAATTGGTAATGTGTGATCTATGGATATTAAAAGTTCCAAACTTGGTGGTTCTTTTAACTATAAGGTCATCACACTCGTTCTCATGATTTGGGCACTCCAGGGCAGCGTTGAGGCAATAAACAACATCAATGAGTGCCCTAATCAACATGATAGGAAAATCTAGGTGTTTACCATGAACATTTGGGAATGGTTAAAGACTATTCTGGGTGGTTAAGCCAATTCACATCCTTGTCTAGCCTTCATACTTCCATAATGAGATCTTCCTTAATGTGTTAAACCGCATATTTATATTTCTCTTCGTCCTTTGCAATCCTTGGGAAACACTAATTCTTCCCTGTTGTTCATGCATTTTGGATCCAATAGTATTTATTTCTCTCTTTTAGTTTTCCTGTAAACATGGTTATGAAACTAGGTCAGAAAATCTCAATTCATATGGAACTAATAATCTATTTTATAGTTAAGGTGAGAGAATCCTCTTAATGGTATACCAATACTTCCACTACTACTAAGTATTAAGAATATGATATATATACTACTGATCTATGCTTGGAAAAATCTTGAAGTTGTGCCTTGCAACTTTGGAAGCTTTACCCTTCATTTTAAGCTCTCATATTTTGCATACAAACTTGACCATTATAAACAAATAGTAAACAACTGATATCAAGTTTAAATATAAATACTACTGTGTGAAGTAATGGTTTAATAATTCATCAAAATATCAACTCCAGTACAATAAACTGACATGCCACTAACTCCTTTTCATTCGTTGCATAAATCACTTCTCTATATCATACTCTTAGCTTATTTGCTAGACACCATGACAAGTATATGAGGAAGAGTTGACAAACTAAGGCTTCAAGCCTCTCTTGGATAATTTCAAATTCATTTTCTCCATACACAACCATAGAGGATTAGATTAGCCTCATTCGTTTCTCTGTTATATACTATTGATCCTTTCATTGGTTACATTTTAGTCTAAGCATGATCATCCCAATGAAGGCAATCGACAATAGAATTTTTTTAGTTATATTGTATTTAAGTCATCCCTAAAAGAGTGGTCTTGAGAGCTCCTATAATAATTTTAGGCAACAAAGGCAATAATTATCCATTCTCAATGATTTGGATGTATAAAATAGAAGCAACAAGAATTAATATGAGGTTTGGTTTCCTGAACTACCTCAAATATTTATTTATGGTCACCTATCATACCTCAAATAATAAACAAAAACAACTTCTATTCACGTAGCCCAAAATGTTGTATCTATATTTGTTCGCTCAAATGTATCATAGCTTTGGGATATCTGGCACTGTGTTTCCTAATCCTTCGGGTCCATGGACTGAGAATATGTATGCATTCCTTAAAATTATCAATATTTGTATGCGAAGAAAAATGCAGTGTTGGTTTTGTCACACCTCATATTAAATGACATGATGAAGGTCAAAGGTTAATTAAGTGATATGGATATTCATCTAGAGGATGAATACTTGCACATCTCTAATCTCATGAAATTATATCATCTATTATTTGAGGTCACATATAAAGAAAAACCAATGGGCAATACCTAATCCTAGTTGAAGGCTTTTATTTGGTGGGTCTATTTAAAAAAACATATAATAATGATTGCTTCAATGTTCCTATGAAAATAGTCCTGAAAGACAATGTGCGGAATCCAATGAGATGGAAATGTCCAAGTGTAACCCTCTTCTCGTTGTAAACTGTCCAAGTTCTAAGGCAATAAACAATAGCGGACAACATAAATTCTAGGCAAGTTTAGTTTGGTCTGGCCTTCCAAACAACAATGAAGAAGCCCCAACTCTAAATCTGGGAAATTTTTGAGGAACATAAGCAGACAAACCACCTGTCAAAATCATACCCGTCGAAATCAATATTTATGTTCACTAATCATATGTGGGTTGATTCCCTACTCCTGTGGATGGAGAAATGTAGCACTTCTTTTTGTCATCTATTGCTAATCTTTTTACCCACGAATTTACCACAGTTCAGCGAAAAAATCATAGCTCACTTTTCAATAGCTTTAGTGAATTTTTTATTAATCTACATAATTCAAATAAAGACCAAGAAGGGAGTGTTGAATCACTCCCACACTCATAGCTGTAATTTCTCAAACGGAGTGGAAATAAGGGATAGAAAATTGTACTTACATAAGATGTTTTTGCATTCAATGAACTACTGAAACCAGTCACGATGTCCTAAAACCAGCCATGGTGGGTCAATAAACCATGTGAAGGAAACCAATAGAGAAAACAAGGAACACGTGAAGGAAACTGTGAATTCGTCGAAGTTTCAAGAATCAATCCCATGAAGGAACTGACAAAATTCAAATCGCAAGTTGCAGAGTATCAACCCAAAGGAACAGTCGGCTCTGCGAGGGAACTGAAAAGTATTGGAGAGTAATTTTTTTAACGTGTGGGAGGGGACTTAGCTGCATGTAAATCAATAATGAACGAACATGTTTAGTGTTATATTTTTTTGTTTATTTATTTATTTCTTATTTTATTATATTTTGTTATTTTGTTATTTTTTTGGAACATTTCAAATAAAACCCAAAAATGCCAAGTCGCACATATACTAGGATTCAAACAATGTCATTTGATGTCCAAATATAGCCTTTGAGAAGGCTAAGTCATTGAAAATGAGGAGTTATTTACTCCAAAAAACTACCATCCATCAGAAACATGTAATGTCACTATCAGTCCATCAATAATCATTAGGGCACTCCACACAAAACTCATGTCTCATAATCAATCCAAGGGCTAGATCTCCACATAGATGTGCACAGTGGAGCAAGTATGTTAAGATACATAGTGTGATGTAAGGTGAAAGCACTTTGTCAAAAATAAACTAGGAGGATGGTACATTAATAGAACCATGCACATATAAAAAGTGTCAATAGATGAGTCATCAAGCATGATAATCCAAGAGGCAGAAGTGAGTCTCCTCCTATTGAAACATCAACTCAATCAAAGATACTACCATCTCTAATCATATGAGCGTATGCACAGATGAAGGGAACCATGAAGGTGTGTACTCCTAGTCCATCAAAATGTTCCACATGTGACCACTTGTAAACCCCATCCGTTACGATGAAAATCATAAGTGAAACTTTCAGGATACATGCATTATGATTAAAGATAGTATTTCACCTTGGAAATGTATGCACTTATATTAGGATTGCATTCTATGGTTAGAAATTATCTTGATATGTGTTCCTGTCTCATTGAAAATAAATTTGACAATACAAACACTTGTGACCCACTCCCTTGTGTCTCGCAGTAATGATTCCTCTTCCATTATTACTTGTCTTGTAGAGTGGCCTTGTCAATTCCATAGATTAGTAAGCATTTTTTCTTCATCCATCGACTTCCTTTCATGTTCATATGATCCCATGCCCCATTCCGAACTTTACAAGTTGTCGTTTTCATTCACGAAATTTTTTTTCCATTATCTATACAGCGATATTATTTAACAAATAAGCTGAGGTAACCGCGTACACCTCTAATATCTATATGTACAACCCATTTGTATGATTCATCCATGCTAGGCACTAATTTTCCATATGGACCATTCATGCCAATTGCCATTTTTCTATGTTCACCGATGAAAACTCCACTTATCCACCATGTCCAAACTCTTCAAACACAAATTAGCAAACAAATCTCACTAAAATCAAATTTGAAATACCTAAATATGACAAACATGATAGAAAAGCTATTATGTAGATTAATATAATCTAAAGTTAACATCAATGTACATTAGATATTGTTTCATTCACTACTTAGGTCTTTTCTTTAAGTCTCTACATATTTGTAGATATAATTTTTCAATTTTTATCATAATTTTAAATTAAACTTATTAGATTTTTATTTTTTTATTTTTTATTTAAAGGTTTTTCTTTGATACTCATTGTTATTGTATTTGAAATAATGTTTTCTCTGTCTCTTAAACATTTAATTATTTCATGAATCAAATTCTCAAGATAATTTTTAAGCATAGCTTTCAGAAGGATAATGTTACTAGGATAATGTTATATAACTATTTGTGATATGTTGGCTCTTAAACCTCTTCAAATTTAAACCACCCTATATTATTTTTAATATAATTGTTTAAAAAATATTAGTTTATTGTGTTTCTCTCATTTAATGACATATTCAAACAAATATTCAAACATATATTGTTCAAATATATACATAAAATAAATAATACACACCAATTTCTTAACTTAATCAATAATAAGAAAATATAGATTAACTATTTTGAGAAAAAATATCACACCAAATCATTCCATATGGATTGTTATTTTCATATCCAAGGCCAAGCTTTTTTTCATAAATTACCTTGTTGCAATTTATCATATCTGGAGAATTATAGGATTAAACTATTTATAATTCATATATGAAATAGTATAAATCGTCCAACCCTAAGTTCAAATTGTTTATTGGACTATCAATATTCGTGTAATAATATTTAATATTTAATTTAGGTGGTTAATAAAACACTATAACAATGCAAAATAAGTGTTTAGGGTTGTGTATTCAAAATTTATTGCAACTTTAATTGCAATTTGATTTAATGTTTTTTGGAGATGCTTTTAGCTATTTTTTTTTATTATAGGAAGTTTTTAAAGAGGAGCAAATTTGTTTCAAATAAGATAATGTTTAATGATAGCATTATGTAGAAAATTTTAATCATTTGAAAAATCATCATCTTTAATTTAATTTTGATGTATTTTAAAATAATAATTTATTAATTTTAGTTTTACATAAAATGTGAATTTTTGAAATAAAAGATTGATGATTGTTTTTAATAGACCAAAGTAATAAAGTTTTCAATAATTCAAAATAATAAAATCAAAAAATAAAAAACATATTTTCAATTCAATTAATTAATCTATAGGTATGGTTTTTGCTGCTCGAATTGTTAATGTAAGTCATGTTTGATGATCATGATGATGATGAAGATGGTGATAACAATGTTGATGTCATATGAAATTATGAAAATGATGATGACGATGATGATGATGATGATGATGATGATGATGATGACGATTACGATGATGAGGTTTGAGTCTAGAAACCCTCCCAAACCGTCAATGCATGCATCTAGTATAACCATGCCAAATTTTAGACCAAGCCGACACATATATAAAAAATTTCAACGTTGGCCCCACGTAACACATTAATTAATCTATAGGTATGATTTTTGTTTCTCGAATTGTTAGTGTTAGTCATGTTTGACGATGAAGCTGACGATGAAGTTGATGTTTATTATGATAATGAAGATTATAATGATGTTAGCTATGATAACGATGACGATGATGACGATGATGATGATCATGATGATGATGAAGATGGTGATCACGATGTTGATGTCATATGAAATGATAAAGATGATGATGATGATGATGTCTATGATGATGATGATGATGACGATGATGATGATGATGATGTTTGATTCTGGAAACCCTCCCACACCTTCAATGCATGCGTCTAGTATAACCATGCCAAATTTCAGACCAAGCCGACACATATATAAAAAATTTCAACATTGGACCCATGTAGCACATTAATTAATCTATAGGTATGGTTTTTGTTGCTCGAATTGTTAGTGTCAGTCATATTTGATGATGAACTTGACGATTATTATGATGATGTTAGTTATGATGATAATGATGACGACGATGATGAGGATGATGATGATGATGATGATGATGATGTTGATGCCGATGATGATGTCGATGATGATGATGATGTTGATGCCGATGATGATGTTGATGTCGATGATGATGATCATCATTATCATGATCATGATCATGATTTTTGAGTCTAGAAACCCTCCCACATCGTCAATGCATGCATCTAGTCTAACCATGCCAAATTTCAGACCAAGCCGACACATATATAAAAAATTTCAATGTTGGCCCCACGTAGCACATTAATTAATATATAGGTATGGTTTTTGCTACTCGAATTTTTAGTGTCAGTCATGTTTGATGATGATTATGGTGAAGATGGTGATCATGATGTTGATGTCATATGAAATGATGAAGATGATGATGATGATGACGATGACGACGACGACGATGACGATGACGATGATGATGATGATGACGATGATGATGACGACGACGACAACGATGACGACGATGATGATGATGATGATGTTTGAGTTTGGAAACCATCCCACACCGTCAATGCATGCTTCTAGTCTAAGAAAGATAGCACATATATAAAAAAACTCAACGTTGGCCTCGTGTAGAACGTTAACTAATCTATAGGCATGGTTTTTGTTGCTCGAATTGTTAGTGTCAGTCATGTCTGACAATGAAGATGAAGATCATTATGATGATGATGATGATGATGATGATGACGATGATTATAATGATGTTAGTTATGAATATGATGATGATGACGATGATGATGTTGATTTTAAGAGGAAAAATCTAAATTATGTTAATAACCACCTTAATTCATACCAAAATCCTTAAATTGATTGAAAGGATAAAGAATTACATTGACTATGATTAGAACATAACATTGAACTCATAGCTATTTGGTTTGCGATTCATTTTAGTGATCTGTGAAATGGCACAAATAACAAACATCAATACTCGATCGACATGTCATCATTATTTAAATACGGTGGAGATATGCATATCCGTGTCTATGCCATCATTATTGAAATATGATGGAGTTAAGTATTGAAAAATAAAATGCCAAACAATATTACCAGTAGGTGGAAGCACATTGTTCACAAAAATAAATATTGCTTTCTCTGCACCTAAATTTATTGTCTTGCGTAGCATATGTACAAACTCTCCCACTATAAAACAGGGTATTTTTAAGGATTCTAATATTATACTTAAGTATAGTATTATAGGAGATTGTTTTGGATTTAAAGAAACATGTTTATAGATAGGTAGGTGAATATTAAATATGAAACATAAAATTAACTCTGAAATGTGTAAATTTTGGCGAATATTATGATAAAAAAAAGTGTAAATATAGGTGATATTAGACACTAGAAATGACTAAATAGCGAATTTAGTTTTCGAAAAAAACCCAAAAATAGCCAATTGGCGAAATTTCGCCCTTAAAAATTACCCTGCTGTAAAATCTGCTGGAACCATATA